>OZ035865.1:2046915-2299336 GCA_964034905.1 Itoplectis maculator
CCTCCGTCACTCCTCCGTCTGCGTAGTCGTTTTTCTTTTTCTTTTTCCTTTTCTTTTTTCTTCCTTTTTGCTTTTCCTTTTAAATAGAATGTTTAGATCATTATAAAATAGAATTAAAAATAGAATCGGGTGGGGATCAAAATAACGAATGACCAAAAAGTGAATGGCCAAAATAACGAATGTAAAACTAACGAACGTCTAAATCTAGAATAATCATCATTACGGAATTCGCTATTTTAGCCATTCGTTATTTTGATCATTCGGTATTTTGACCCCACATTTTATTAAAATGCAGTTAAAATAGATATGAATTAAAATAGAATGATTGAGATAACGAATGGCTAAAATAACGAATTCCATAATGATGATAATTCTAGATTTAGACGTTAGTTAATTTTAAATTCGTTATTTTGGCCATTCGCTTTTTGGTCATTCGTGATTCCCACCCATAGAATGTTTTTTTAATATAATTCGGATGTATTTTATGCATATTTGTTGGTGAAAATATAAAATGTTAAATATAACTTTGTTTTACTTAGAATACAATTTAAAAATAACTGGTATATATTATAAATATATCGTAGAAATATAACATGATATAATATGGCAAAAATGACTCAAGCATAATGATTTATGGCATAATATTAGAAGAATTATTTTTCATAAAACCACATATAGTGTTCATAAATCTCACATATATTTCTCTAACAAACGATGTATTGATTGCATGTTTAATACATATACAACTTGCATATATGCCTATATAGGATATGCGCCAAAAGGTTATATATCCCACATATATTTTGAATTTATTTTTAATATGTGTCATATCTCAAAAATATTTGTCGCATATATTTTTAGCGTATATTTGACGTCTATTAATTTCCATACGGGTACGCCGATTATATAAACAAGAGTGTTAGACCACGCAAACACGTTGCAAAAGTTACAGATCTCGCAGATTGGATCGACGATAAATTAGAGCGATAAAACATGTCCTACGATCGATGATGTTGACCGGATAAGAATTATATTCGCGGAGATTTGTAGGTTGTTTTGGGACAACGAGTAGGCACTTTCGCGGCCAGCGGCAATGATACATCGAGCGCCGCAAGACGGAAAAACAAACGAAGCAAAAAAAGAAAAGATAACCGGCGCCGAAAGAAAGTTAGTGCTGCGGAAAGGGCGAAAGCTAGCGAACTTGATAGCCAGACTTTATTGGGATCGTTTACGATTTTTCCCGCGAGGGAGGAAAAGGTAAACGAGCGCGAATAGCTAAAAGTTTTTCTTCCTCCTTGCTGGGCTACCACCCAGGTACGTTTCTTCTCTCGGAAAACGTACGCTGGTTTTCGCCGCGCGCTCGTAAATAGTTGCGAGTTACGCGCTTCGCCCTATATACACACGTAGCCGATGCACACGCAGCGGTAATTTCTCTTTACGGAGTCCCGGATACGGAAGTGAAATAATTTCATATAAAAAGTCACGAGAGATGGCATCGGAGTGGTGGCGGAGGGAGGGGCGGGGTGGGGGGGTAAATAGGAAACGGCCGACACATCTCGTTCCCTGCCGCCGCCTCGCGTGTCGAAAGATGTCTCTAGTATACTGGATTGAGTCTAGGATTTCGCCAGTTTTCCAAATCTAAGATTTTTGTGCAGCCACTTAACATAAATTATCGAGGTATTCTTGGCTAGTTTTTAACGGAATTGAAATAATAACGGAATTTAACGGAATTGAAAATTTAACGGAAGTGAAATAATTTCATATAAAAAGTCACGAGAGATGGCATCGGAGTGGTGGCGGAGTGGTGGCGGAGGGAGGGGCGGGGGGAGGGGGGGGGGGGGGGGGGGTAAAGAGGAAACGGCCGACACATCTCGTTCCCTGCCGCCGCCTCCCGTGCAGAAAGATGTCTCTAGTATACTGGATTGAGTCTAGGATTTCGCCAGTTTTCCAAATCTAACATTTTTGTGCAGCCACTTAACATAAATTATCGAGGTACTCTTGGCTAGTTTTTAAGGGCATGTGAAACATCCACGCCGAGGTCAGTCAGTATCAAAAACTGTAATGAACGATTTTTACGCATATTAGCATTTACAGCTAAACGAAAAAATTCATTAACTGCAAATTTTTTTTCGTTTAGCTGTAAATGCAAATATGCATAAAAATCGTTCATTACAGATGAAAATAACTATCGGGCGATTAGCTAACCGTACTGATTGAAAGCTTACGAAATAATTTTGGATAGTTACTAGAGTAGAACTGGACAAGTACTCTCGAAAGCAATCGCGTTGTTGTTTTTTTACCATACAGAAAAGTCGACGTTCCACCGCCCCATGCAAAAATTTGACCGTGATTGACTTGAATGAATTTAGTGCTTGGCCATTTTAATTTTACTAAATGGTGAAATAAGTCAATAAAACAATAAAAAGTTGACGAGAAATTAGTTATCACAGATATAGATAATTTTTCAATTACGCGGTTATTTTTGTAGAAGATTTCTATCTAGCGTTTAAATTAAAAAAATATATATTAACATTTACTCATAAAAATATAATTTAGGCGAAAACAGACCAAATTTAATAGACACTCCTGGTGCGCTTTTTTAAAACGTGAGTGCCTAAAATCTGGGCAGCGGTTAGAGATCACAACGTTACATATACGATCCAGTTCCACTGCCCAGTTACTGAAAAGTAACCAGTAAAACTGGTCCGTGGCTAGACAAAATCGACATGAAATTTCGGTACGCTCGCTCGAATGACCGATTTGGGGTTGAAAGCCGCGCCCTCTCGGCACGACGAAATGAATTATTGGTGTCCTCTTAAGAGGCCCAAAGTTCCGGAAAAAGCTTCGCTCTTATTTTCCCGGAAGATGAGCAGGAGCAGGAAGAAGAAGAAGAAGGAGAAGGAATAAAAAAAAATCGCTCAAGAGGGAATATTAAAGAGATACAACGTTCGGCGCTTCTTTCGACGCGGCATCTTTCACCGGGGCACTCGGGGGAGAGGGGGAGGGGGGGGGGGAGGGGTGGTTCGTAAGACCGGCGCAGCGACGTCAGCCACTCCGGGTTCTCTCCTCGCCGATATAAATACTCGACATCTGTTCCGCGGCAACTAAAAGGAGCAAATCTCACGAGGTAGTGCACTTTGGGCTCGTTTTCCTTCGCGCTCGAGAGACGCGATAATGAATGGAAAGGTTACACTCCGCGTGAGAGTCTTAATCCGCCCTCGTAACTCTTAGTAGTGGCGGAATGACGGCGGCGAGTCCGCCGCGCGGCGAGTTTTACACGCGAAACTATATACGTGCGACGAACCCCGTCGAGGGACGATGCGGGCAGCCACCGCCAATGACGTTGTAAGTTATACCCCGCCGTAGGGAACGAGCGCCGGGACGTTGGCCCGTCGGCGGTGGCGCTGCTAGTTGTTGCGCGGCATATTCATGACGAAGCAGGACATGCTTCACGAGAGATAAAATAACGCTTCTACATAGTACGCGGCCCGCAAGATGCGGCCACTCGCGCGGCAAACTTTCCCTTCCAACGTCGTCCTCCTCGAGTCGTATATATAAGTACACCCCGCGAATATATAACACCGAGAAAAATAATGAACATGGTCCCGTACGAGACTTTTTTCTTTCGAGCATCTTTAGGACGTCGATTTTTTCTTTTTGGGGTGTTTAAAGTAAAAAAACGCGACCTTTCCGAGTTGCTGGCGAACTTAACCAACTAGGGTAGACGTACATTATAGTCATCACATTTAAAGGAATAAATCGAAACATTTAAGCGAATAAAAAAAATCGTAGGGTAGGTCATTCAGTGAATTGAAATGCATTTGTTAAAGAAAATCAACGTGCAATTGTCGTGAAAAAATAATTAGAAGAATAAAATAATAGAAATGGCCACAATGGGTACAGTGACCACTAACGGTACATCTACCCTATTTTCTAACCAAATTACAACGGTAGGATTGTGCAAAAAATCAACCCGTAACAAACCAATTTCCAACTGTTTTGAAGCGAATAAGGGGATTTGTTGGTTAGTTTTACGGAAACCAACGGACTTCCAACCATTCCACAGCGAGCCAGAAGTTGGATTGGCCTACTTCTGGCGTTGGTTGGTTGGTTGGTTAGTTGGTTGGTTTGACGGTTGGATTGACGGAAACCAACCGTCAATCCAACTCCATGTTCGCTATAAAAGGTTAGAACTTGGTTGAATTTCCATAAAACCAACCGTCAAGCCAACTTTATATTTACCACAAAAGGTTGAAATTTAGTTGGTCTTCGGAAATCCAATCGTCAATTCTACTTAAGGGATCGTCACAGTGTGAAATAAAAAAAAAAATCGATTTTTTTTTTTTTCATTATCGGATAGTATACACGGTTATAAACATTCTGTTAAATTTTTTTTATCGAAATTCGAATTATTTCGGTCGCTACAGCCTTTCTTAGAGAAAGGGATTGCAGCGTGACAGTGGCGAGTGCAAACTTTAAACGCGTTTATCTCGGAATGGTGTTTTTCAAAACGATGTCCAGTGTTAAAGGAAGAGTTTTGACGATATCGATTTGAAATTTGGAGAGAACATTTTTAACGTCATTCTCTATAGCGCTATGAGAGCTTTTTTTTTTTTTCGAAATCTTCCTATTTTTTTTACGAAAAACTGTCGAAAAAGAGGGCTAAATTCGATACTTTTTGTTCAAACCGCCGCCATTTTGTCAAATTTCAAAAAAAAAAATGCTCTCATAGCGCGATAACGAAGTTCCTACAGATTAATAATCTTTTTGAAATTTTTGGTTCAGACAAAAATTGCGGCCGCAATCGTGGACATGATGGAGCATTTTTTTTTGCACGAGCTATTTGAACAATTATTTTCATTATTATAAACTAAATAAATGCACATAAAAAAAATCATTTTGTATTATTCATGAATGTATCTATTTATAAAAAAAAACCAGACCAATTAGTTTATTACAACTTAACAAAAAAAATTCGCGAAAATCATTGATTTTTCGAAGGGTCACACTGTGACGATCCCTTAAGAGTTGCTTTGAAATGGGTGGTATTATGGACACTATAAGCGTGAAAATGGAAACCCAATTAAGGGACTTTAGTGCACTAAATGCACACAAATGCACTCTTTGGTGTTATCAGGGATTGTCGGTTTCCAATTTTTTGTGACGTTTTAATTGTTGAATCAGTGAAATGCCCCTCAAATGTTTGGCGTCAGGATTTGGCCCTTGAGGGATTTTCAAGATCATCTTTCGCGCGTTAAGGAGGATGGCTACCGTTTTTGCGGGGCAGGGCGCGAGAGGGGAACGCCTATGCGTATTCACGGGAGCTAGTAACGCGGCTGTCAACCTCAAATAATTAAATAATCAAGTAATCAAATACTCGTAAATAAGTCGAGTTACAGCAAATAAATAGCGGCGTATGTTAAATCAGCTATTTTTAAGTGTTTTCAGTTATTTTTCGTTTAATTGAAAGCCAAATACGTGATAACCAATGTTGATATTTGGCAATCGCGCTTTACCCATAAAATCTATAATCAGGAATCAGATCAAGGTGTTTTCTTTCTACAATTGCTCAATAAATATATAGACGGTCAATTTGAAACTTCGTTCAGTTCTTCCTAAAGATGTCAAGAAGTATTTGCATCTATTTTTATTCGATTCTTAATATTTTTGCTATGCTTTCAAGGGTTGTAGCCTAACTTCTGCCTGAATTTCCTATGTTACCCGTGTATAATAGCAGAACTTCAGTCATTCATTTCTCGATAACCATTCAGGTGATTGAAATGAAATTTGTCATGGAGATGGACTTTTAGTCGACTAATATCCTCCAAAAATGTAAGCTTATGCTTATGATTTGTAGTTGAGTATCTAACCTCCTAAAAATGTTCCTTACATTGTTTCGATTTGATGCATACCGCCCGGGCGGCCGACGTTGCCCGCCAGCAGTGTTGCGTCGTCGCTTTTACCTCGAGACTTATCACCGGTCACGGCAGCTGCGCGTTAAATATACAAGAAAAAGTGTGGTACGGCGATTCCGCGCAAGCGACAAGGATGGCGACGCGCGCGGCTTAGTCGGAGCCGCCCGCGCGAGAGTCAAAGTAATAACGAAGGCGGATCACAGTTGAGTTATAATGGCATCACGGAATAATATTAACCCGTTTTTATATTACTCCCGGGCGTGCTGCATGCTCCGGCGACAGGCGGCGAGCAACGGGCTGCAAGCGGCGCGCCGTATCGTATTCATTACGTGCGCACGTTGCGCGGGCTTTCGAGCTCGTTGCTATTTCTCGAAAAATACTCGCGCCGTATCGGGGCCGCTTAATAGTTTCACGCGAGAGCGTTTCCAGCATTCCGAAGATTCCTGTTGTGCCGCGAATGTTGATTCGACGGGGTTTCCAGCGCGCAAAAAACTTCCGACGAATGAGAAGAATCATATGACCCCGCACTTAAGGGGTCCTCTCTTAGTTAGGGTAAAGTCACCAGTGAATGAACGGTTACGCAGAAAGATTTGTTTATCACGATTTTTTATGAAATGCAATATTTAGGGCTGAAGGACTCCGGTCGATGGCCTGTTGTCATTACGCGGATAAAAAGAATAAGTGTATATCTGTCTGTAACTCGTGTAGAAACCTAAAATTACTATGTAATGTCAATAAATTCGTACTACTACTACTGCAATATTTAAAAATTGTTTGCGAAAATTTTAACGGTTGACCAGAACGTCAAAATATGTGAAACAGCTAAAAAAATCTCATATTTTCATCGCGAAATATATAAAAATAAATACTAAAAGCCAAAAATCCAAAAACACCAGTAAATGAACGAGCCAATCTAACCTGCAGTTTTGGTCGAAAATAAGCTTCAGCGACAAAATAATCGTAGTGAATAGCTAAAAAATGAACGCGTATTCTACCCCTGAAAACACTGGTTACAACCCTTTTTTAGTTGATTTAAAAAAAAAAAATTTTGGTCGAACAGTTTGTCAGAAATCGTAGATCTGGCCGCCGGGCCAAAAACCGCCCAAATCGGGGTCACGAAATTTATATTTTCAAAATATCGACTTCTAACCTATACCATCGTTCTCAAGTCGCATATTCTACCCCTGAAAACACTGGTTACAACCCTTTTTTAGTTGATTTTGAAAAAAAAATAAAATTTGGTCGAACAGTTCGTTAGAAATCGTAGATCTGGCCGCCTGGCCAAAAACAGCCCAAATCGGGGTCACGAAATTTATATTTTCAGAATATCGACTTCTAACCTATACTATCATTCTCAAGTCGCGTATTCTACTCCTGAAAACACTGGTTACAACCCTTTTTTAGTTGATTTTGAAAAAAAAAATTTTGGTCGAACAGTTCGTTAGAAATCGTAGATCTGGCCGTCTGGCCAAAAACAGCCCAAATCGGGGTCATGAAATTTATATTTTCAAAATATCGACTTCTAACCTATACTATCGTTCTCAAGTCGCATATTCTACCCCTGAAAACACTGGTTACAACCCTTTTTTAGTTGGTTTTGAAAAAAAAAATGTTGGCGAACAGTTTGTCAGAAAAGTTGCGCATCGATTGAACTCCGGCGAAAGTTGCGCATCGATTCAACTCGGCCAAAAATTGCGCTAGTAGGACGAGCCAAAGCTTAATCAATTCTGCATAAGATACTGCAACTTAATTCAAATGCGAAGCCCGATCGAACGATCGTGGCTTATTTGCTCCAGCGATCAAAAGTTGCCCATCGATTGAACTCCGGCGAAAGTTGCGCATCGATTCAACTCGGCCAAAAATTGCGCTAGTCGGACGAGCCAAATCTTGATCGATTCTGCACAAGATACTGCAACTTAATTCAAATGCGAAGCCCGATCGAACGATCGTGGCTTATTTGCTCCAGCGATCAAAACTTGCCCATCGATTGAACTCCGGCAAAAGTTGCGCATCGATTCAACTCCGCCAAAAATTGCGCTAGTCGGACGAGCCAAAGCTTAATCGATTCTGCACAAGATACTGCAACTTAATTTAAATGCGAAGCCCGATGGAACGATCGTGGCTTATTTGCTCCAACGATCAAAAGTTGCCCATCGATTGAACTCCGGCGAAAGTTGCGCATCGATTCCACACGACCAAAAATTGCGCTAGTCGGACGAGCCAAAGCTTAATCGATTCTGCACAAGATACTGCAACTTAATTCAAATGCGAAGCCCGATCGAACGATCGTGGCTTATTTGCTCCAACGATCAAAAGTTGCCCATCGATTGAACTCCGGCGAAAGTTGCGCATCGATTCAACACGACCAAAAATTGCGCTAGTCGGGCGAGCCAAAGCTTAATCGATTCTGCACAAGATACTGCAACTTAATTCAAATGCGAAGCCTGATCAAACGATCGTGGCTTATTTGCTCCAGCCATCAAAAGTTGCCCATCGATAGAACTCCGGCGAAAGTTGCGTATCGATTCAACTCGGCAAAAAATTGCAACAAAGTATTAATTAAGGTATAATTAATACTCCGATAGTCTATTTAATACTAATACTTATATTTGTTACATTTGATTCTAAAACTGATTAATACTCCGATAATCTATTTAATACTAATACTAATACTTATATTTGATTCTTATACTGCTGAATACTCTCGGTAATCTATTTAATATTTGCTTCATACTTAATACCGTGATATTTAATACCTTCATTAATACTTCGTATTATTCGCGCTACTCTAATAGTATTGCACTTAGTATTATTTTGTCCAATACGACATACTTCGAATACTTCCTTTGCATACCATATTAATACTTTTTTTTTACTATCTTCATACTTTCTTTTTTGCGCGGGTACAGTGGCATAACCCCTTAAGAGGCAGTGGTACTTCCCGCCCCCCCGGGGACTTGAGCAAAGGAACCACGCGTCCCCACCTCGAAATTTTAAAAGCTATTTTCTTCAAAACGGTGAATCGAATCGCAACCAAATTTGGAACACAAGTAGTAAACAATAGCAGAATTGGCCCAAACTTCTGACTCCTCGAAACTCGAAGCCGTTTGTTCGGAAGAACCGAAAAACCAAAAAATGAAGTTAGAAGCGAGCGAAACAGATTTACGGGCATTTAACATTGCCGGCGAAGTTCCGAGCGAAGTATCACATCCTCTTAAGGGCATGTGAAACAGTGAGCGCCGAAAATCTCCGGATGTGCGGTTTGTCGCGAATGATGAACGGATCGAAGTGAAAATTGAAACACAGATGCCAGTAATGAAAATCTCGGGAATGAATTAGTCAGAATTTTGATTTTAGAAAAAAAAAAATTACAGATCGGTTACCAACATCAGTTTTTTTTTATTAAAATCAAAATTCTGACTAATTTATTCCCGAGATGCACATTACTGGCGTCTGTATTTCAATTCTCACTTCGATCCGTTCATCATTCGCGAAAAAAAGCGTATCCGCGTTTTCGAGGTGAGGGTCGGTAGTTCACATCGCCTTGATCCAGGAAATATCACATCAATGACGAAAACACGACGCAGCGAAAGAAAAAACAGTACAATTCCGGGGAGGAGATAAAATTGCAGGAGAAAAAAAAAAGATGGGAAAAAAAAAGATTGATCGAAATGAGCGTTGAGAACGTAACCATTATTCGGTCTCTGGCTGTAGTTGTATTTGGTACAACGGTCCTATTGAAAAGCATCCATTCGAAATAACACAATGGCTGTATGAACGACCTTTTGCCCCGCATACACACACACAAAGGCTGCGCTACCACACACGACACACATTGCACGCGTCTCTTGACCGTCGCCAGAATAAAACGTCAGTATTACGTAGAAAAATAAAACGTGCGCTCTTTCTGCCTCTCGTTATCAGACCTCTACGCTGGATACGAGCTTTCTCGGTGAGACTACTCGGACGACGGAGTGCGGAGAGGGTGGAAAACCACGCTCGGAAAGAGAGTGTATACGGTATATACGATGATCATATACAATATATGTGTAAATATATATATATATAAACACAGAGAGCGCAATAATAGCGGAGAGTTAGAACGAGCAGGAAAAAGTTACCTGTCCGCGGCCAGTTTTATCGAGCATGCCCTCGGGCGACATATAACATCCGGTAATGGAAAGAAAAATATAGCAGCGCCGGTATAACGCAACGTCGAACGTTAGCCCGGTTTCCGGTTGTTACTATACGTCCGCAATCTCTGTTACCGCGCCGCCTATATGAGGCATTCCATATGAAGCGGGCCACCACAATTTTGAGTTGCCTCAAAAAATGTTCAGAATTTTTTGATAAGATTTTCAGAGTGTCAAGACTGTCCATGAATTATTTCAGATTATTAAGTCTTACCGTTTACCGAAAATTTAATAGTGTGTTTTTTATTTTACTTCGATAGGCTAGCTCTAAAATTATCCATTGCACAAAAAAATGGGTTGTGATGAAAGTTTAGGCATTTAAGTGTACTTTATGATGACATTTTTTTCATAATTTTAGAATAATTTTTAGCCTATTTCGAGAAAAACAGAGTCGTATCATTTTTTTTCGATGAGAGGGACCATTTTGATTTTTTTTTAAATTTGTGCCATACTTCGTTATTACGTTTACACGATACACAAAAATTGGCATGATGGCAAGTCCATATCTTCAACTCAAAATTGGGATGGCCCGCTTCATATGGAATGCCTCATATATACGTGCGCTTGCACCTCGTCTCTCGCAACTCGCTTCTACACATCAATCTGAAATCCCAATTATTACCATAGCGTTATTAAAAAACAAAAATTACCATAGTGTTTTTGTTTTTTAACTTTACTTCGATTGGCTCTATCTCTAAACTTTAGGCATTTAAATGTACTTCATGATGACATTTTTTTCAGAATTTTTCGAATAATTTTCAGTCTATTTTGGGAAAAACAAAGTCGTACCATTTTTTTTTTTTTTCGATGAGAGCAACTCGCAAAACACTTGCCTTTTTCTTTAAAAAATATCTTTATTGTCCAATAGTGACATTATACAAGCATTTGGTACTACCGTATAAAAAAAAATTTGATTTAAGGTGCTGTCCCTGTTTGCTTAGAACTTAACCAGTACATATTTACTTTTTTTTTGTCGAAAGCAATGGAGGTTTCTTGGTTATTAGTTTTAATGTGTTTTTTGACAAAAAATCAAAAATTCTCGTAGCTCGCTTCTACACATCCACCTGCAATCCCAATTATTATGGTGCTGTCCCGGTTCACTTAGAACTTAACCAGTACATTTTTATTTTTTTGTCGAAAGCAATGGAGTTTTCTTGGTTATTAGTTTTAATGTGTTTTTTGACAAAAAATAAAAAATTCTCGCAACTCGCTTCTACACATCCACCTTGAATCCCAATTATTATGGTGCTGTCCCTGTTCACTTAGAACTTAACCAGTACATGTTTATTTTTTTGTCGAAAGCAATGGAGTTTTCTTGGTTATTAGTTTTAATGTGTTTTTTGACAAAAAATAAAAAATACTCGCAACTCGCTTCTACACATCCACCTGAAATCCCAATTATTACCAACGTGCCCGACGAAAGAGAGAAAGAGAGACGAGGGCTCGCTGCAAGATTGTCGGTGTTGCGTGTCGTTAACCGCGAGAGCCTTTACATCATTACCGACACGAAGTCTCGCGCCGCCGAGCGTTCATTCGCCGGTTCGCGCACTCGTTCCAAAAGCTTCTCCATCCTCGACGGCGGCGGCGGCGGCGGCGGCGGCGGCGGCGCAAAGAGCGCCAACCGCAACGCGCAACAATAATAATGAATAAGCGAGAGGAAAAACGCTTTGGAACGAATGAAATTTTACGGCTCGTACCGCGCGCCTGCGCATTTGGCGGCTCTTTGGCTATATCGGCGAGCGCGGGAGTTCAACAAAGTGAAATAATTGGCATAACACGCGCGGTGTGCGTTTCATAAGTAAAATATGGATTTTTAACTTCTTGCGAAAATACTCATTTAGCGACGCGGCGGACTTCACGTTAAATATATTTATATATGGATTCCCGTGAATAGCGGCGGTGCGGTAAATACTCACACTCATATCCATGCTATTAAATACACAATAAATATGATTTAATGTAAATCATACGGCGCGATGCACTCGTGAAATTAACATACGGTGTTCGTCTGTATCGGTGCACCTGTGCCACCGACGAAATTAAAGAAGCAAGCGGATTCAATGAAAAGATTTGTTAGCGCGCACGCGTCAGTTGCGTTGAGGTTATCGTAGCCAGCGTCCGCCAAAATTTAAAATGAGCTACGGGTATTCACGGTGCGAGCTTCATCGAGTACGCTTCGAGTAGGGTGGACATGCCAGTGGATGGACACCTGCCAATGAATGGACGGTCTAGCACAATTAACTGTTTATTAAGAATGTGGTGGATAATGTACCAACGGCAGGTTTATTTTTAGTTTCCTTGTACATTTAGAGAGATCGCTTACTCATTAGATCATCTTTTAATGTTTAGTATTTTAAAGAAAAGATACAAATTCTCGCGCTCGAGCCCGTCGTCTCGGAACACCAAAACAAGCAGTGAGGTGCGTCTATAATCGTCGCTTCCAAAATAAGACTTTCAAAGCGAATGTTATTAAATTCTTTGTTGAAAATTAGTCTATTATAAAAGAAATTCCAGAGAATCATTTCCGCGTGTCGAAAGTCGAGATCGGCACATGAAAAAACTGATTATCACGCGTCCAGGCATTGGCAAGAACGTCCATTTATTAGCAAGTCGTCCATTCACTGGGGTTGTCCGCATTTTCGTGTTAAAACTGTGATATAAACTCTATCATAAATCAAACGCCGTTTATATTTATACGAATCGAAAGGGTAAATTCTAACGAA
The DNA here is from genome assembly GCA_964034905.1 of Itoplectis maculator. Classification (NCBI taxonomy): domain Eukaryota; kingdom Metazoa; phylum Arthropoda; class Insecta; order Hymenoptera; family Ichneumonidae; genus Itoplectis; species Itoplectis maculator. Next base: position 2,059,747 of record OZ035865.1, read on the forward strand.
TCCAACGGTCCAAAGTACTTTCGAATCTGGGCAAAGATTACAAAGATACGGATGACTGAAGTGGTAGAATTGCTTAACCGTCCCTTCACTGGCGAGTTCACCCTATGTCGGCGGAGGATTTCGAGCCTCAATAGAGGCGTAAGAACGGTCGCTTCGCGTGCCTCGGTAGAAAGAGTTTAGATTTGGAGAACCTACACTGGGAAAAGAGTTTGTTAACAGTTAAGAAATGCAGTGTTAAATATGGCGAAATTAACCATTTAGTTATTATTGCCAAATCTTGGTTGAGCTAAATAACGTTTAGTTGGCCTAAATGAAGCTCAGTTACATTTGTTCATAGTTAACAAATCTTATTTGGCTCAACTAAAATTTAGTAATAATAACTAAATGGTTAACTGTTAACAAACTCTTTTCTCAGTGTAACCTCTTTTCCAAGTGTCATTGAAATCAATGAAAAACGTTTCGTTGACTTAATGACCCTACATTTCATTAACTTTCAGATCAATCAATTAAAATTTTAGTATTACTTCAAGTATATCATTTCATTGAATTCAATGAAATGTTCAACGAAATTCAATGAAGTTCAATGAAATGAACAAGGCTCTGTTGACGTTTTGTGCGGTCATATTGGTTTGCTCGCCTTTGTCTTTGCTGTAAGATATAATCGTTTCAGGAATTCAAACTTGCCAAATAAGACCAGACGCCAATTCTTTGAAGTTTTCTCTATATTCCAGTACCCGCGAAATGTCGATTACGTCCACAAAATCCGCGTATATCAAGAGACGCGGTAGCGTCTCGACGCCAAGATAAAAAAAAACTTGAATGCTTCACGACCGAGACGCTACCGCATTCTTATTTACAGCAAGCTCGACTCTTTTTCGTCTGCTACGAAATCTAACCCGAATTCTCTCAGTCAAAACTTCGCGGATGCTAAATGTGTCAGGTCCAATGTTTTTTTTTTTTTTTTTCTCTTTCTAATGAGCCCTGTTTCAATTAAATCGATGCCCGCAATGCTAATATCTGGCCACTTGAAATTCAGAATCTGTCAAAAAATTTTCGTCCGCACTCACACATCGGTACGAAAATGTCCCCTCGCATATACGTGCATGGCGCGTTACCTCCTCACTCACATCTCGTCTTTAACTCTAATATTCTTAAGCAACACGTCACGGACGCAAAATGTATCAGCGCCAATATTTTTTATTTATTTTTCTCTTTTTAATGAGACCTGTTTCGATAAAATCGGTGCCGGCAATGCTGATATCTGGGAGTATTTGCGATTTGTCCCCACTCACACAACTGCACCGATTTGTCCCCTCGCATATACGTGCAGAGAGTCGCACGTACACAGCGACGGCATGCCGATACATTCACGACGATCGGTTAGGTGACCAGCTAGCTCTCATCTTGTCAGTGTGGCTTTTTTTGACAGTGTATTCTACAAAACAGCACTTTCTACACGAGAAATGTCGGTAACTCAAATCCACTCCAGCTTCCCCTTTATGTAAATCATACGGCGCGATGCAACTGGAATTAACATACAGCGTTCGTCTGTATCGGTGCACCTGTGCCACCGACGAAATTAAAGAAGCCAGCGGAGGATGGTAAAAGACAGGATAAAATCTGAAGAGCGGATACACCGGGGCGAGCGATCCGCCCGTGCGTTAGTACAATCCACGAGGCGTCGACGTACGTACACGCGCACTCTCGAGTATCGTGGAGAAAAACGGTGTCCGCACGAGTCAGAGGAGACGGAAGCGGACGAGGAGACTCGAGGAAGAGAGAGATGGAATAACTAGAGTCGCGACCGTCGCCGTCGTCCCCCGCAATGCAGTTTTCTCTCTTTCACCGAGTACCCCCGGCGTATTTCTCAGAATCAGGAAGGCAATTCCGTTGGATTTCCAGATCCTATACACTCTTTCCAGTCGACAGGGCAAGCTGCTGGCTGTATACGGCGCGCTCTCCGTTTCTCGAATCTCCTCTCTTTCACCGCGCGTGTCATTTTCCTTTTTCTTCTGTCTTCCGGCGACTCTATATCTGTATATCTTGCTGCCGCTGCCGCTGCTTCTTCTGCTGCTCGCGCGTACGTCCGCTCACTTGAAAAGACAAAAAAAAGAAAAAAGAAAAAAAAAACAAAGAAGAAAAAATGGAAGAACGTCGGTTCTGTACAGCGATGTGGCATTGCCTGCTGCTGCTGCTGCTGCTGGGCAAACGTACCGAAGCGTCGCGTTACAGGATAAAAGTATTACGTGTACGAGATCTTATACCTCGTAAAACTGCGATCGGCCATACGGTATTATATATCAGAGCTGGGCGGAGTACCAGAAAGTACCTGAAATACACGTGTATTTCGAGTACCAAGAATCATGAATACTGGAAGCACCGGTGCTTTTCTAAGAATGAACTTGTAATCCTCTCATAAGTTGGAGAGTAACGTGGCATTGTATAGTCGATTTTTTCGATCTGGGATTGGTCGGTGATCCGGGATGGACAGTGGTCGTCCCAGTGCACGAAATATGTAAAAAATGAAATATAAGTACTATAAATTATGTAATGTACTTAAAAAACTTGAAAAGTAGTTGATACTTGATACTTGACGTACTTGAAATACAGAGTACTTCAAGTAATCGGTACTTTAAGGGGGGGGATGGGGGGGTAGGGTTAATTCGTGCAAAAAAGGCACGTTTTTGTAAATTTTTTTTTACGACACTGTTAAAATCTATTCAATAAAACCAATTGTACATCAAAGTATAACATTCGAAGAATATTGTGTAATTTTTTCATGAAGACATATTAAAAAATACAGCAATGGCGGCATTTACTCGGAAGCGTCTCGGAAAAAAGTAGAATTGCGGTGCCCATCAGAACTCGGTACTGGATCATCCGAAATTAAAAAACCAAAGTTCATTCGTTAGGTAATCGTTTTCCCCAGGTAACGCGGAAGAGTTTTTTTTCAAAATTTTGATTTTTCAATTTTTGGGAACACTTTAAAGGGAAAAACGCGATTTTTCGGAAAAAAATCGGCTATTTTGCTATTGTAAAATAAAAAATATTAATAAATTCGAAAAAAACTCTTCCGCGTTACCTCGTAAAACATGTACAGAACAAGTATGCAAAAATTCAAAAGGATCGGTGCAGTAGTTTTGACGGTACGATGGGCACCGACTTTGAAAACGTGAGTTGTGGGAAAAATGCTTTAAAGTCGCGCTCGGGCCGCGAAGGTACAGCAATCCGCGAGTATAAAAATATTCATAACGTCAATTTTGCTCCGATTGACTTGAAAATTTGACACAATAATCTTGAGGTATTATGCATTCAGTAAAAAATATAAAATAAAAATGCCAAAAAAAAAATTTAATACCCTCCCCCCCCCCCCTTAAGTACTGACTACTTGACACTACGTGTGTATTTCACTACTTGTATTTCAAAGTACCAAGAATCATAAATACTGGAAGTACCGGTTACTTCAAGTAGTCAGTACTTTCAGTATTCATGATTCTTGGTACTTGAAATGCACGTAGTGTCAAGTATTCAGTACTTGAAGTATCGATTACCTGAAGTACTCTGTATTTCAAGTACGTCAAGTTTCAAGTATCAAATACTTTTTTAATTTTTTAATTACATTACGTAATTTAGAGTACTTTTATTAAATTTGTTACATATTTCAAGCATTTCACGGGCCAATCCCAGATCGACAAAATTGACAACAATGCGACGTTACTCTCCTACTTATGAGAGGATTACAAGTTCATTCTTAAAAAGGCGACGAGGCGAAAGGTGAAGATAGTAGTTAAAATGCTATTTTCAGTTTTGAATAAGAAAAAAAAGAATACATTGCACGGATTGTTAAAAACCAAACTAAAAATGGAGTTGCCACACAAGTATATGAAGTAATTAAAAATACTTCATACTTAGTACTTGAGGAAGTTCTTGAAATTTTAAGTACAAATACTTGAAGTACAGGACATGTAGTTGGAAAATTAAGTACAATACCTTAAGTATGTTTGATGTACTTTGCACTTCAAGTACTGTATTCCAAGTATTTCGCGAGTACTGGGTACTTGAAGTACTGCCCAGCTCTGTTATATATTCTCTCCCGCGGTAGGTTGTTCATGTTCGTCTCGCCTTGTTCCCTCTCGACCACATTGCGGGACCGGGCGGATAATTTGGTGATTTAGTAGTAGTAAAGGTAATTTATTGACAATACAATATATACAATCATTGGTTTTTTTTTTCCTTCAATATTATTTCATAGCTATGTAGGATTAGTATACATTAGTATCATCAATAGGCCATCGACCGAGGTCCTTCGGCCCAGTGGTGTTTTATTTTTTTAACAAATTCGATTTTTCGCACAGCCGGCGGCAAAGTACAGGCAGGACGAACGTGCGCCAAAAGTATGACTGCATAATAACCGTCCGAAGTTAGCTCCTGTTTAGGAACGATGATTGGCCGAAGAACGACGAGTAGCGCCGCGGCGCTGCTGCTCGGCGTTCTTCGTGCCGCTGAAATAGATTGCCGACACTGCACCCTTGCCTTTAACTCAAATTGCAATTGCCCGACGTCACGCTATGCCAGCAGCAGCAGCAGCAGCAGCAGCAGCAGCAGCAGCAGCAGCGCCTACCCGGGTCCCTCGCCGCAGAGGGCGTTGAGCGAATGCGGGGCGCGAACCCGAATTGGTACGCTTTATCGCTAACGTTTTTTTATTTCCAATGTTACGCGCGAGAGAATTCTCGAAGGTAACGTTACGCGGAATTTTTATTCTCTCCCTTTCTCGGGCGTTACCGACGAAAGCCGACCAAATATTCTCACATTGAATCCGCGGCTTATGGAAAGAGGTTTCCATGGGACTCTAAAGTTGGACTCGCGCAACCGTTCGATCGACATTCGAACGAATGGTACATACGCGAACGGTTTGCACATTCACGCTTCAACGTAAAATATTGTAAGGGATTTGCAGATGACTATACATGTTACATGATGACGCACGATATTGGGGAGGTTGACAGTTGACGAACGAATAACGCACGATCGATGTACTATCGATCGTCACTTCAGTGATTGTACGGCGATTTTTTGTGTTTTAGAATTTCATCTATTTTTTTGTTACGTTTTTTTTCAGACGAAATGAGGGGCGAAAGCTGTAATTTTTTAAAAAATTAGACCAAATTCTGAAAAAATTCATACGTATTCAGAAAAATTAATGAATAACTTGCAATTAATGAATAACATGAGAAAAAAAAAGTTGGTTTGCTGGAGAATTCGTTGAACAATTAATTTTTTCATTAATTTGTTACAAAAAATGTTGAAATCATTATTATGGAAAATAATATTTTTCAGCATCTTGAGTATGCCTGATTTTTTCACATTTGTATCCTATCGAGAAGTGATCGATGTTTTATCTGAAACTTACGTTTGACGGGAATGTCTCGAGAGGACTATCACTTCTGTTTCAGCTAATCCTACAATTATTCTCAAAAAATAGAAATGTTTTCGCACATGGATTAGACGCAAAAGTATTTTCTATTTCATACTTGAAGGTATCAAAAATACCAGTAAAAGTATTTGAGTATTTAAAATACTTACAAAACACTATCTACTTAAAATACTGCCCAGCTCTGATTAAAAAGTGGCACAATCTTTACAATATATTTCGGCCGTGAGACTTCGATCATCCACTGCGATTTCGCGACTGCAATGTAATAATGCTGAAACCGGTGCAGCGTGAATTGCTGGCATAAATCACGGTAAAATATCGTGGACTCTCAGGTAGAAAAATATTCAGAGGCCTTAACCTTATATTTTTCTCGGGAACTCATTGATACTTTTTTTTTTACGATTTTTCCAAAGACAAAAATATAACGCTAGCCTGACCTGAACGAAAAGGTGGGGAAGGTGATTGTGCACGGAGGGTTAAATTAGATTGCGATCAAGTTAATCCCGGTTGGCCCGTTTATCGATCGTGGGTAAATAAGGAAGACACGAGTGTTCCAGCAATCGGCCACTGATTACTAATACATTGTCAGCCCGCGCGGACCGTTATAGCTGTAAGCCCAAGTCCAATCTGGGATATTTCTTAAAGTTATTTTCAACACCTTTTCGCAGGTCAGAAAACTGGAGTTCCCTGCTTACTGTGTCAACTGCGAGAATCCATTGATGTCCTGTCCTGGTAAAAAATTTACAGCGTTATACTCGGCGCTAGTCAGGCCCTGGTCAGGGCCGTGTCATCCCTGCCCGGGCCTGATCAGTACTTGGCTTGGGCCGAATGTAACGCTACAAATTTTCTACTCTGGTGTTTTCTCGAAGAAAATTTCGGTATTTAAGGGGTTCTAAAATTTTTAAAATTGTTTTTTGTCTTATTAAATAATACAATATGTCTACAATATTCTCCCGAAGTTTCATATCGATCAGAGTAAGATTCTAAGAGATAGAACCTTCAGGAGTCAAAACTTCCTTCAAAACTTTAATCGCGTTTTTCTCGAAACTCTATTTTTGAAGTCGGTGGACACGATTTCTCGAAAAGTTATGAACCTATCTTGTGCAAATTTTGTACACTTCTTCAAAATAATATTATCTAGTGCTTGAACGAAGGATTTATTTTTTTATTATTACAACTTACTTTACGAGGCAATATATGGTGAAAATTTGCCGAAAAAAATGGGATCTTTTGTTCACAACCCCGCCAAAAATTCGAATTTCAATTTTTTCTTTTTTCCTTGGTTCAAGCCCGCGATCTATTCATGTACAAACGGAAAATTGTTTGTTTTTTAATTTTCGATGAACCATTCATCAGTTATCGTGTCCACGATAAGAGCCCTTTTTTTTAGAGATCAATGGAAGTGAGCTCCCAACGGCCGAATTTTCGAAATTTTGAAACGAAAATTCCACAAAGTACTCGTGAAATATGTATATTTGATATGATAAATTGTTTAAATAAAATATTTCCTCAGATATATTCTTAAAAAATTAGTAAAAATACCCTTTTTTGTGCCTCTGAAACCGACCTAACCCCTTAAATGAAAAAACCTCATCTCAGTTCATCCTCACTGAAGTAATAATGTTGTCGACCGGAGACTCGATGCAGTAGATCGTAAGGTTACATATTTCAATAACCCCATGCCGTACGTACTTTTCCCCGGTTATGCCCTGATGTCTGATTATAGCCTTCGGTTACTACTGCGGGCTCCTGGTAAACAGACCATAAACATGACACACGCTACACCAGATTTTATGGGCCCTCTGCCCAGCCCACCCCCCTAAACCCCTCAACCCCTCAACCCCCGCCCCACAATATATCCGTAAAAAAGTTAATTACCCAGACGTCATAACACGATAATCGAAGTGTCGCGTACATGGCGCAGGGCTCGTAACGCCGCAATAACAATAAAATCCGCGAAAGCTGTTACAGCCAAGATTTTTATTTTGACAGGCGGCGCGTTGACCCAGTTTAGAAGTTTATTCCTGTTTCGTTATAAGCGCGGGGAGGGGGGGGGGGGGGGGGCGGGGGCGCGTACCGAGAAGAAAAGTATCGGCGATAAAAAGGATCCCCGGTAGGACTCTCTTTCACCGGTCCCCCGGCGCCCCCGCAGCGTTGCTATTCGTTATCGACGATTTTTTTCGTTAGGTGCCCCCTGGCGTCATTGCGCCTCGACCTAGTAACAGACGCAAAGGATTCCGAGCCTGCGGCATAACTCTCGAACAACAGACCTGCCAAAGCCCGACGCGCCATCGCGTCTTTGCCGGAACCATTCCAGCATCGGGATGGATATGGGGTATTCTACGTGAAACGGACTAGGTTTTGGCCGAAGGTCTCGAATTTTTTCGCTAGTCACAAATATATATTACGATTATATATATTACGAATATATATTAGTCACGAATATATATAGTCACGAATATATATATCTCTTTCTTGTATCGTAATAGTATATTGTGTAACAAGTGCGTAAAGTATGCTATTTTCGCACCAGTTACACATACTATTTTTTGTAATAGTGGTGCGTGAACAAGATTTCCTTTGGGCGATTTCGCGTGCGTAAAGTACTCGTTTTACGCACGGGAGCGGAAACCAAGTACTTTACGCACGCGAAATTGTCCCGAAAAGTCGAGTTTTACGCACGCTATCGCAAAAAAAAGAAGACTTCCGTACAGGAATAGATACCAAATTGTATTTTGTTTTTGTTGATGACCCGTGTTCGAATAATATCGAAAAATAATAATAATATCCGTAATCATAATATCCGTATGTTTAATTGTGTATATCTTCAGTGTCAAAAGAGCAAATATAAAATTATAACAGTGCTTTTTAATCGGAAAGAAGCACGATTTTTAATAAAATATATAGAACAGTAATCCGATATGTAAAAAAATGCTACGGACCAAAAACTGAAGAAAAATTTTTTTTTATTTTTTTTCTGTCCTTAGGATCTACTTTTGTTTAGCAACAAATTTACTGAATATAGTTCAACATGTTATAAACGTTATACAAAACACACACGCATCACATGGAATACCCCATATACTGTATACCCGTATAGACGATACACTTCTGTTTCAAGTAACGCGAAAGCATTTTTTTACGAGTCTCCTTGCGCGCGGCTGTATATTCAACTGCTTGGAAAAAACTATATCCCGCGAGCGGGAAGAGGTTTTATCATTATTCGATGACGGCCAATCATCGCGAGTCTCTTGATATGCAAGAGCCGGCCGCGCCGCGCGACGGGGCAGGAGGGAGGATATTTGAAAAGACGAGAGAAAAGAGGCCGGTAAGAGGTCAGAGAGGAAGGAAGAGAAAGAGGACACCAATTTTGTCTCTCGCGGCAGCTACAGTTCAATTTGCCTTGGCTTTAAAACCCTCCATTCTTTTCTCCGTTCCCGTCGTCGTCGTCGTCTCTGTCTCTCTGTGTCTCTCTCAGTCGTCTCCCTTAGCCACTCGACTTTGAAGCTCCTCCTGCTATGAAAACGCTGGCGATTCGCACATATTGGAATAGAAAGCTCCCCTCAAGAAAGATCCGTGGGATCGTTGCCGGGCGCACGTTACGTCTCTCGTCGAAAAAGAGGGAGAGTGGCTGGGCTCTTTTCGAGTGGCTGAGCTCTCCGCGCGGTATTCTCGCAAGGCGCGCCCCCTCGCGGCGCTATAACTGTACTATCCCCGCAGGTACACGTACGGGGGTATTATATAAGACGGCAAAAGTATCTCACTCGCGGCCGAGACGCACATACATCTCTGTGTGTCTGTCTCCTTTATGGATTACTTACATAAGCAGTTGGGATCTTGCGGACGAGGTAGGCGCTCCATTTAATCAACTTTTATGGCTCTCCAAAAGCCCGGTTTAAACTTAATCCGAACATTGTGCGTTCGCGTTTGCGGCTGTCGAGCGCTGTTTCTTCATTCCTCTTTTGTTCTTTCTCTTTTTTTTCGTCGTTCTTTATTCCATACCGAGCTGAAATTTAATCAGGTTGGTCGACCAGACCGCATTAACGTTTGCCGGAAATGATGCCGGTCCGAGAGTTATGCCGTGTGATGACCCTAATGCAAAGAAATATATCGCAAATTGATGATACTCGAGTGATGCCGCAGTGTCACGTACTGGTCATTTTTCCCGCATTGTAATTTAGTAGCGAAAAACTTTGGTGCATTTTAAGAATTGATGTCAGCACATCAGCCATTGACCGTTGCATTTCCCAATAAATTCATTGGCTCCGCATCAGCATTTTTAGGCCTTCGAGCAGTCCACCTGTAACTCTCACTCTGCGCATCCAAGCAGCTTCGAGCAGTCCACCTGTAACTCTCACTCTGCGCATCCAAGTCTATTTCCCGAGTACAATTTATAGTCAGGCTGCCTGATGTATGGTCAGGGCCAGCTAACATATTGGTGAGGCAGCACGGATCAGACTTGTCACATATGAGCCGAGTCCGGGCCAAGTCCGATTTCAATAAGGGTTGCCTTATCAAGGCTGCCGGACGTTGTAAGCATCAGGGCTACGTCAGATGAACGCAAAGCAGCCTGATAATTTAGTAGCGAAACATCTTAGTGCATTTTAAGAATTGATGTCACCTCATCAGCCATTGACCATTGGCGTTGCATTTCCCAATAAGTTCATTGGCTCCGCATCAGCATTTTTAGGCCTTCGAGCAGTCCACCTGTAACTCTCACTCTGCGCATCCAAGTCTACTTCCCGAGTACAATTTATAGTAAGGCTGCCTGGTGTATGATCAGGGCCAGCTAACATATTGGTAAGGCAGCACGGATCAGGCTTGTCACGTATGAGCCGAGTCCGGGCCACGTCCGATTTCAATAAGGGTTGCCTTATCAAGACTGCCGGACGTTGTAAGCATCAGGGCTACGTCAGATGAACGCAAAGCAGCCTGATAATTTAGTAGCGAAACATCTTAGTGCATTTTAAGAATTGATGTCACCACATCAGCCATTGACCATTGGCGTTGCATTTCTCAATAAGTTCATTGGCCCCGCATCAGCATTTTTAGGCCTTCGAGCAGTCCACCTGTAACTCTCACTCTGCGCATCCAAGTCTACTGCCCGAGTACAATTTATAGTCAGGCTGCCTGATGTCTGATCAGGGCCAGCTAAAATATTGGTGAGGCAGCACGGATCAGACTTGTCACATATGAGCCGAGTCCGGGCCAAGTCCGATTTCAATAAGAGTTGCCTTATCAAGGCTGCCGGACGTTGTAAGCATCAGGGCTACATCAGATGAACGCAAAGCAGCCTGATAATTTAGTAGCGAAACATCTTAGTGCATTTTAAGAATTGATGTCACCACATCAGCCATTGACCATTGGCGTTGCATTTCCCAATAAATTCATTGGCTCCGCATCAGCATTTTTAGGCCTTCGAGCAGTCCACCTGTAACTCTCACTCTGCGCATCCAAGTCTACTTCCCGAGTACAATTTATAGTCAGGCTGCCTGATGTATGGTCAGGGCCAGCTAACATATTGGTGAGGCAGCACGGATCAGGCTTGTCACATATGAGCCGAGTCCGGGCCACGTCCGATTTTAATAAGGGTTGCCCTATCAAGGCTGTCTGACGTAGTAAGCATCTGTATATAAGGTTTGCCTTATTTTTACGTGACGTGGCCCGGATTTGGCTCATATATGGCAAGCCTGATCCGTACTGTCTGACGTAGTAAGCATCAGGGCCACATCAGGTAAACACAAGGCAGCCTGATATAAGGTTTGCCTTATTTTTACTTGACGTGGCCCGGACTTGGCACATATATGGCAAGTCTAATCCGTGCTGCCTAACGTAGTAAGCATCAGGGCCACATCAGGTAAACGCAAGGCAGCCTGATATAAGGTTTGCCTTATTTGGTGAACCTCTTCACCCCGACTGATCACTCTCTAATTAAGTCTTGAACAAGCTACACCTAATAACACTTTTCCAATATTAAGTTGATTTAATTTAAATAGCTTATATTAAAACCTTCTAACCATGTATAATTATCTTAAATAATGTTTCAATTGACGTCTTATACTTGTAAGTTGTTCCTCGTAAGTTCGTTTGTAATTAATTATCTTTATCTGTTTTGTTCTTTATTTCTCAATCAATAATTTATTCTCAGTTTCTATAAACGTCCATTTCAACAGTTTATGTGTACCAACTAAAATTCGTAACAATCGTAATGCACCAATTTATAGGAAACAGTGGCGGCTTTAGTGTAGCTAATTTCAACATAATAGTTTTCAGAGTACCAATTTGTGCACAACGAACAAATTGATGCAGTGTGTCCGCTAACAGGATCCATTTCTCGCAGTAGCAATGACCGTGTTTCATCGCTGGTTAGGGCCATCGCCGTTACATCGTCATCGCATGCTGACGAATCGGTCTGCACAGTCAACTTTTCCTATTGGAATGTCGTTGCACAGTTGGACACACCGCAGCAGAGAAGCGATGTTCGGAGTCGGGAGAGGAGCTCGCGGTGTGCAACGAGCGGTATTTGCAGCGTGGTTGAACGACACAGAGTGTGGAGGAGGCAGCAGGAATCTCGGGATTCTTGGAAGGACGTTATCGAGGCGAGTCGTTTCAACCGGATAGTCGCGAGGCGGCGGCGGTGGCGGTGGCGGCCTTAACTCGTCCATCGGATAACTTTCGGACGCCGATAGAGCGCTGAGGGGGAAGTGAGAGGGCGTCTAAGGGAGAGACGACGGCTGAAGACACTCATCGCTCGGACATCCCAGCAGCATTTCTACAGTCGCCCGATTCCTCGAGGGTCGCTCCTGTTGTGCCCAATGGTCGGAGCGAATTTCAACGGAGACGCCGGATAAGGCGCTCCCTTTTGAGGAACGCGAACGGTCCGACGGTTTGTACACCGTCGTCGTCGTCGTCGTCGTCGTCGTCGTCGTCGCCGTCGTTCCATTCCTCTTGAGCCAGTGGATCCTTGTCACCACAGCCCGATGGATACCGATCCGCCGGGGATCTCGAGCGTCTGAACGGCCACGTCACAAAACGATCCAAGTCGACTCGGACACTCTCGAGAAAGTTCCCGTTTCCACCGCGCGCCCTCGGATCTCTTGGCTCTCGCGAATCCGTGAAATGCCGGCCGGGCTTCCCAAGCTCCGGCAAACTTGCCAGCAGATTCAATGACCGGTTTTCGGTATCGAGCGCTCGCTCGCTCGCCAGGCCACTGCGAAACTTTTGATCGCGAGAATTTTTGTTCCTGATGAGACGCCACTGATATGGTGCACCCCCAAAAAAGTTCAAGTCGGATCAAATAAATTCCTTTATTCAATGTTTTTTTTATTCATTTAACTAAAATTTGCTTTCTAAGAAATACATATATATTTAATTGCATTACACAATGTATTTGATTAAAATTTATTTATTTTTTTGATCGACCTCGACAAAATTATTTTGAATATCAAAATAATTTATTTGTTTCTACCAAATTTTTGATCACCCGAAATAAAGATTTGTTTAAACAGACCAAATAAAAATATTTAACTGGTTTTATTGAAATCAACTAGGATTTTGTTCAGTTGAATATATATTTCGTTGATTCGAATGCTTCATACATTTGCCTCGACTAGAGTTAGTTATTGAACAAATTCTACCGCTAGATGGCTGGCGCGATGAACGCTTCTCGCAAGCGAGTTGGTAGCGTGGCGCTTATATAAGCAGCGAAGAAAAACGATTTTTGTCAACCGACCCGTCCGCGACGTGTCTGATACCGACCGTCTTTTACTTTGGACACGGGAAGACACTGCTTAAATTGCAGTGTCCATCCCAAATATTCACTGCCTCTAAATGAATAGAAAAAAATATCTTTCTTGCTGAAAATATTCGAGGATTGATAAACGGAAATTATCCTGGGCTAAAATGTGTGCTTGCTACCAAAACGGAAGAATATTTAAACGATGGTTTGAAAATATGTACTTTATAAGGAGGAATAGAATTTTATTTCAGCGAAATATATTTTTTATTTAACAGTAAGAAAATAACACTTCCATGAAGTATATATTTCCTTTAAATTGAAACAAAAGATATATTGCATTCAAACACACATTTACTAGAATTCAATACATTTTTGGTTTCACTGAAATATATTCAAATCGAATAAAAAAATTTATTAGAAGTCACTACAAGTCTACTAGGCCGGCCATCAAGCAAAAAAATTTATTCGCGTTAAGTAGAATCTACTTCCATCAACTAGATCTTTTTTCTGGGTGTGCTATCTCAAATTTGCGAGAAGGAAAAAAATGTCGCCGCATACCTACCTGTGTTCCGTCGACTACGAGAATTCATTGACGCCTTGCCCTGGTAGAACATTTACAGCGTTATATTCGGCGCTACCCATGAAGAAATCTAGTCTTGCGGTCCCGAAACAGTGTAGGGCCTTGTCAGGTATTTTCAGGGTTTCCACAGTAGGGATTTCATGCTAGGGAAAGGTTATGTAAAGGTTTCTCTAATACTATTGGGTGGGGATCAAAATAAAGGCTTGAAAATAAAGGCAAAATAGCAAATCACCAAAATAGTGAATGGCTAAAACAGCGATTTTTTAAATAACGAACGTCTGAATCTAGAATAACCATCATTATGAAATTTGCGATTTTAACCATTCGATATTTTAATCATTCGCTGTTTAACTGCATTTTGATGAAATGGGGGGTCAAAATAGTGAATTATCAAAACAACGAATGGCTTCAATAGTGAATTCCGTAATGATGACCATTCTAGATTGAGACGTAAATTATTTTTAATTTCGCTATTTTAGCGTTTCACTATTTTGGACATTCGCTATTTTTGCCCCCACCCTATCGAGCGCCCTGCCCCGTCCACTGGGAAACTTTTGATCGCGAGAATTTTTGTTCCTGATGAGGCGCCAATGATACAGTACGCGCTCTCTCAAATTTGCGACAAAAAAAAAACTTCGCCGCATCCTCCCTCGTTTATATACACGTCGAGCGCGATATCGAGACAGAGGACACCGAATGAATAGGCCGTCATCAACGTAACTCAATCAAGGTTTCGAATAAATGTGCGCGAGTTGTCGGGTGACGAAAAAAGAACGTGAAAATAAATTTAAATTGCGTTTTAAAAAAGTTGGCGTTTCATTCGAATCGTCGAGAGTCGTGAAAACGGTTCATCCGGAATATAGCGAAATACGGAGTAGAAGTTCGAAATTACGAAATGACGATCCTTTCGTGCTCTGTTGTAAATGTACACCGAAAAAAATCATTTCACTGATTCAAAGAAAAGGGCCTCATTGGATTTTTTTTTTTTTTTTTTTTTTTTATTGATTCCAATAAAACATTTCCCTATGTCCAATGAAATGGTGTCTTTGAATTTCAAACAGAATATTTCATTGCTGACCTCAATGAAATATTTCACTGATCACCACAATCAAGGAGATCCTTTCATTGATTCAATGAAAAGATTTATTTCGAGCCTCTAGAGGCGTGAGAACGGTCGCTTCGCGTGCCGCAGTAGAAAGAGTTTAGATTGGGAGAACCTAACCTCTTTTCCAAGTGTCACTGAAATCAATGAAAAATGTTTCCTGATTCAATCACATTATTATTGATTTAATGATATTATATATCCTTATAGCTTTCAGATCAAATCAATGAAAACATAGTACTACTTGAATTATATTATTTCATTCAATTCAATGAAATGTTTCAAACGTTGAGATTCCAATGAAACGATTTTTCTCGGTGTATCATCGTCATCGTCGTTAAAGTAATCGAGAGAGACGGTTGCGTCGCAGTCATCATCGAGAAAACCGTAAAAACCGGTCATTGCGCGGTATCAAACGAACCATAAGCGCAATTCGAAAACTCGGAAGCCGCTGATTTACGTAGAAAGAGTTTAGATTGGGAGAACCTAACCTCTTTTCCAAGTGTCACTGAAATCAATAAAATGAACGTTTCCTTGATTCAATGATATTACATTTCCTTATAGTTTTCAGATCAAATCAATGAAAACATAGTACTACTTGAAGTATATTATTTCATTGAATTCAATGAAATGTTTCATAGGTTGAGATTTTAATGAAACAATTTTTCTCGGTGTATCATCGTCATCGTCGGTGAAGTAATCGAGAGAGACGGTTGCCTCGCGGTCATCATCGAGGAAACCGCAAAAACCCACCGCTGCGCGGTATCAAACGAACCATAAGCGCAATTCGAAAACTCGGAAGCCGCTGATTTACGTAGAAAGAGTTTAGATTGGGAGAACCTAACCTCTTTTCCAAGTGTCACTGAAATCAATAAAATGAACGTTTCCTTGATTCAATGATATTACATTTCCTTATAGCTTTCAGATCAAATCAATGAAAACATAGTACTACTTGAAGTATATTATTTCATTCAATTCAATGAAATGTTTCATACGTTGAGATTTCAATGAAACGATTTTTCTCGGTGTATCATCGTCATCGTCGTTAAAGTAATCGAGAGAGACGGTTGCCTCGCGGTCATCATCGAGGAAACCGCAAAAACCCACCACTGCGCGGTATCAAACGAACCATAAGCGCAATTCGAAAACTCGAAAGCCGCTGATTTACGTAGAAAGAGTTTAGATTGGGAGAACCTAACCTCTTTTCCAAGTGTCACTGAAATCAATAAAATGAACGTTTCCTTGATTCAATGATATTACATTTCCTTATAGCTTTCAGATCAAATCAATGAAAACATAGTACTACTTGAAGTATATTATTTCATTGAATTCAATGAAATGTTTCATACGTTGAGATTTCAATGAAACGATTTTTCTCGGTGTATCATCGTCATCGTCGTTAAAGTAATCGAGAGAGACGGTTGCCTCGCGGTCATCATCGAGGAAACCCCAAAAACCCGTCATTGCGCGGTATCAAACGAACCATAAGCGCAATTCGAAAACTCGAAAGCCGCTGGTTTACGTAGAAAGAGTTTAGATTGGGAGAACCTAACCTCTTTTCCAAGTGTCACCGAAATCAATAAAAAAATGTTTCCTTGATTCTATGATATTACATTTCCTTATAGCTTTCAGATCAAATCAATGAAAACATAGTACTACTTGAAGTATATTATTTCATTGAATTCAATGAAATGTTTCATACGTTGAGATTTCAATGAAACGATTTTTCTCGGTGTATCATCGTCATCGTCGTTAAAGTAATCGAGAGAGACGGTTGCCTCGCGGTCATCATCGAGGAAACCGCAAAAACCCACCGCTGCGCGGTATCAAACGAACCATAAGCGCAATCCGAAAACTCGAAAGCCGCTGGTTTACGTAGAAAGAGTTTAGATTGGGAGAACCTAACTCTTTTCCAAGTGTCACTGAAATCAATAAAAAAGAACGTTTCCTTGATTCAATGATATTACATTTCCTTATAGTTTTCAGATCAAATCAATGAAAACATAGTACTACTTGAATTATATTATTTCATTGAATTCAATGAAATGTTTCATACGTTGTGATTCCAGTGAAACGATTTTTCTCGGTGTATCAACGTCATCGTCGGTGAAGTAATCGAGAGAGACGGTTGCCTCGCGGTCATCATCGAGAAAACCGCAAAAACCCACCGCTGCGCGGTATCAAACGAACCATAAGCGCAATTCGAAAACGGGGTTTAAGAGGATTCCGATAATTTTCATTTTCCAATTGGTCCGCTCTCGTGCCAGCGCGAAATAACGTATAATGATACTCGCGAGCTCGTTGATATTCGTGGAAACAATGCGCGCCGCCGCATTGGTCGAAAGCCTCGAAACGCGCGTCAACTCATCGAGGTCCGTTTTGCGTATGCGCTATACGTTGCGCTGGAGTACGTTAAGTAAGTCGATTATGAATGGCGCTAGGAAGCGTGAGATAAATCGATATTACACGTATACCCATAATACATATATGATGAAGAGGGCCTTAGATATAGTGGACTGTGGTGTACTCGATGCTGGAGCGCTGCGAGCGCGGAATGGATTGCGCGCCGCTGCCGCATCCAGCAGGGGGCGCCCGCGTTTGCGCGTACGTGTGTTTTAGCAATTTTCAGTATTGCGATTTCGGATCAACGTCACGCAGACCAATAAAACGCGCGCTGCACAGCCAATGCAGATACCAGCTGCTATGCGGTGGCAATTAAGCAAAGCTGCAACTCCCGTTTGCAACTATGCGTATTCCACAAGCGAGAGAGAGAGAGAGAGATAGATAGATAGATGGATAGAGAGACAGAGAAAGAGAGAATAAGAGAAAGCGGGCGAGAGAGGGAGTGAGAGGGACGGAGAATTAAAGGGAGACCGAGGCCGCGACGTAATTGCATTGACCGAAACCAATTCGGCATCGAATTTACATAAATACATGTGATGAACATTCGCGCGATATAGCTGCGTGTGTTCTCACTCACGCGTGAAGCGCGTTTCAGGCAACGTGCGACAGAGACGAGGAGAGGGCAGGGTGCAATGCCCCCTCGATGGGTACGCGGCGCGATCCACATGCAAAAAGCTGCCAGCAGCCTATACAGGGTGATTCAGAATTTTTTTCCACCCATGGTTATTTGGTAGATAATTCATTTTCTAAGCAAAGCCACTTCGGTTTTTTTCGAAATTCGCAATACTTGTTTATAAACAAGTATTGATAAGTTTGAATAACTGGATCAATCCAATCTATAATCCAATCCAATTACAATCTGGAATAATGGACTGACGGAGATCTGACAACGTCAGTCGATATCGAACATTCGAGCGCGCCAAATTCTGCTTTGGCGCGTTTTTTGATTGGTCCAGTTATTCAAACTTGTTAAGGGATCGTCACAGTGTGAAATAAAAAAAAAATCGATTTTTTTTTTTTTTTTTCATTATCGGATAGTATACACGGTTATAAACATTCTGTTAAAATTTTTTATCGAAATTCGAATTATTTCGGTCGCTACAGCCTTTCTTAGAGAAAGGGATTGCAGCGTGTGACCAGTGGCGTGTGCAAACTTTAAACGCGTTTTTCTCGGAATGTTGTTTTTCAAAACGGTGTCCACTCGCAAATGAAGAGTTATGACGATATCGATTTCAAATTTTGAGAGAACATTTCTGACGTCATTCTCTATCGCGCTATGAGAGCTTCTTATTTATTTATTAAATCTTCCTATTTTTTTTACGAAAAACTGTCGAAAAAAAGGGCTAGATTCGATAATTTTCGTTCAAACCGCCGCCATTTTGTCAAAAAAAAGCTCTCATAGGGCGATAGCGAATTTCCTACAGATTAATAATCTTTTTGAAATTTTTGGTTCAGATCAAAATTGCGGCCGCAATCGTGGACATAATGCAGGACCTTTTTTTTACACGAGCTATTTAAACAATTTATATCATTATTATACATTAAAGATATGCACATAAAAAAAATCATTTTGTATTCTTCAAGAATGTACTTATTTATTTAAAAAAACCAGACCAATTAGTTCATTAGAACTTAACAAAAAAAATTCGCGAAAATCATTGATTTTTCGGCGGGTCACACTGTGACGATCCCTTAATGCTTGTCTCTTCTCTCTATAATATAAAAAGATCTCGCCGCCGCCGCCGTATAGGATAATCGGGATTTTACTAAGTCCCCCAAGGGACTTGGGCTGATTTTTTCTAAGTCCTCCACGGGACTTGGACTGATTTTTTCTAAGTCTCTCAATGGTCATGAACTGATTTTTTTTACAGAAACCATAACCATAGAAACTATTACTGTGGCAACCAAAAATTATGTCACAAGCCCTATAACCCTCTAGTATATTCATAAATATTGCGAATTTCGAAAAACGCCTACATAACTTTGCTCAGGAGACGATTATCTACCAAATAACCATGGGTGGAAAAAGCATTCTGAATCACCCTGTATGTGGCGTATAAAACCTGCTGGTCGACGTTGCCGTTGTGTTTCAACGAGGATCGCTTATACCATAAGGTCTGCGTTGTGTGCGTACGCTGCGCGTTCGGCACTTGTCCAACACCGCTGTTTAATTAATTGCCGGTGCATTATTTGTGGCCATGCGTGTATCACGGACCAGCTCGGGAGGACCATCTCTGCCCCCCGATTCGCGGTCAATGACGTTCCGCACGCTGCGGTGCATCGATCAATTCGACGCGGACTCGAGTCTAGCTCCGTAACCGCATCATCCATAAATCATACTCTAATTTCTCCTCGTCGAATTATTGTTAATGTTATTATTATCATCATCGCATCGTCATTATTATTGCTATTATTTTTATCGCTGCTGTTATTATCGTCGCTATGATGATTATTGGCCGGCGAGCGGACCGTATATAAATTGACGCTGTTAATGCACACCCGATATGTGAATTGTATCAAAAGGATGCGGCGAGTTATCGATATTAGCGATATTGTGAAAATGAATGAATAAAGTTAAATACAATTTGTACACAGCGCGACGGGAAAAATATTTTCTGCTTCGAGTTAAATGCATTATTACGTTTTAGCGGGTGAAAAGCGCGGAAAAGTTTTTGTCATTGTTCTCCGTACAATGAAAGCTGTACTCGTTTATGTTGAATCAAAGTTGGCCGTTTTTTTTTTCGTAGACAGCAGGGTAACTAATTATTTGGCTTTGTACACAGTCGGTTTTTGTAAACACGCCAAATAAAAAAAGTGCATGTACCTTATTTCATGTGGATTATATTTGCAAGCGATTATTTGCATTTAACGAGTGTTTCGTCCCTGAATCAAGAATGATTTTATTTTTCGCGATGCCTACACTGTGGAAAGTCCGGTGTTAAAAATTGACCCTTCGCCTAAAAGTTGGACCTAAATATCTTCTAGCGCTAGGCCTTAAATGTTATGCTTACAATACATCCCTATTCCTAGGGGCAAACGAGACACTAATAGTACTGCACTCCTTGATCAACCGTTTTCTAACTAAAAGGAAGAGTCAAATATCTTCGAATACTAGAAAACAAATGTGAACTACTAGTGTATAGCTCTTACTAGGGTAAAGTCACCAGTGAATGAACGGTTAAGCAGAAAGATTTGTTTATCATGAGTTTTTATGAAATGCAATATTTTAAAATTGTTTGCGAAAATTTTAACCGTTGACCAGAATGTCAAAATATGTGAAACAGCTAAAAAAATCTCGTATTTTTGTCGCAAAATATACAAAAATAAATACTAAAAGCCAAAAATCGAAAAACCCCAGTAAATGAACGGGCCAATCTAACCTGCAGTTTTGATCGAAAATAAGCTTCAGCGACAAAATAATAGCCGGGGGTAGCTAAAAAATGAACAAATTAGGAATCTGATGTTCAGCCAAGTCGTCATATTTGGTCATGAACTCTGAAAAGCGCTGTTGTTCATTCACTGGTGACTGTTCATTTACTGGTGCCTTCACCCTAGTGCGTCATTGCGATCCTAAAAGAACTCTACCTGTAGAACGAATAGTGTCCGCCTAAACGTAGGAGTTAATTGTGTCGTTAGGTTAATTGTTGTGCGCTACGTTTCAAATGTATACGTACCGTACATAACTTTTCCTAGGAGTAACCTAAGACTCTAATAGGTCTTACTCCTTGAGTATCCTATCTGTTGCGCGAAAATATCAACAATAATGTGCCACACCCCTGTTAAAATTTAGACCCTCTTCAAAACCTAAATGTAGTAGTCCCGCGGGGTAAACGAAAGCTCTTGACACTCCGCAAAAACTTCGAAAGTGGCAGATATTACCCAATTGAAGTAAACGGAGACTACTGCGGACTGAAATTTTTATGTTTGAACCTCCTTGAACTTCCAATCAGGTTAAACAGAGTGAGATGAGGTTCCTTGACCCTTGTATAAACTTCCAAAAGTGGCATATTTTACCCATTTTGATTCAATGAAGGGTATTTGAAGGGCTTAAATTTTTACTCGGGATCCCTGAACATTTGCAAAATTCAATCATTTGGATCATAACACTACAATTCTACATGGGAGTCACATAAAACTTTTGCATTCTGTGTTATCTGGGGTTTATGGGTCAACACTGGTCAAAAGTCTACACCAATTAAGTTCAACACCCTGGATTTCTAACAGTGCATGGTCGAGCTGCGAACTGATACGCGCGCGACACCGACGATCGACGAAGGGTTGCAAAAACCGAGGAAACCTCGTCGGAAGCGTTTCGTCGAGAAAATGGACAAGGCAATCGGACGCCGCGCGTCGGTCGTAAAAGAAACTACGTCGAAGTGAGGTAGAACCAACGATCATCTCAACGGACTCGGCCTGCCTCTTATCTGTGTAACTTCTGGCGCCACACACACCAGGCTCGTGTGTTTCGCTATTGTGGAAAAACACGCGGGGTGTGTGCCTGGGTTCTGCGGACTTGCGAAAGTCCCGAGAAGAAAAGCATCGTCCGCGGGTTTATTCAACGGCTCAGCCGAGTGCAAATGTTTCTCTTTGTGCGTCGCCAAAACAGCCGACGGCGGAGTTTCGATGCCACGGGCGTTTTTATTATTTTTATCGCTGCCACACCGCCCCTGTTATTACGGACGCGGAGCGTGAACGCAATCAGTGTCATCGAAATTATGGGATCATTTCCGGCTAGCGTCGGAGGTAGCGCGAAATCGTTTGCGCGAGCGCGTATATTGGCAAAAACGGAGCGAGTGTGTCGGGTGACGAAACCGTTGAGCTTCCAGGCTCGGTTTACACGCTCGATAGCACGCGACACTTATTACCCCCGTGGATTAATGGGAATGCCATTTTTTTTTTTTCGAGAGAGCGAAAGAGACAGAGAGAGAACGAGAGTACTGGCGAAGCTTTGCGTGCCAAATATTTCATTGAATTCAGACTTGGGTATCGCATTCTCGCTTGCCAACTCTTCACTCGCGCACTCGCAATTCGTGCGGGATCCCGTTACGTTGATATTATCACGCCGTTCGCTGAACGACATTAGCCTGCGACGCAATTGAATTTCACGCGGGTGACTGAAATATATTATCGAAAACAAATCTGTAAATATGATAATACCAACGTAATAAAATGGAAAAGTGACTAGTAACGTTAATATCTGGGGTCGAGTTTATCAACAGTAGTTTGGAAGTTCGAACCGTGTCGCGGTATAGCTTTTTCCATGTTCGTCACTGATCACACCGCAATAAAATAATCTCACTTTTAAGATTAGCTCGAAGCTTCCAGTGAAAATTAACACGATACTCGCGGGGCTTTAGAAATCAGGAAGCTTGAGGCTATTATGAATTTAACGAAGGATGCGCTGCGACAATTGAATTTCACGCGCGAGTGACTGAAATATATTATCGAAAACAAATCTGTAAATATGATAATACCAACGTAATAAAATGGAAAAGTGACTAGTAACGTTAATATCTGGGGTCGAGTTTATTAGCAGTGTGGAAGTTCGAACAGTGTCGCGGTACAGCTTTTTTCATGTTTGTCACTGATCACACCGGTGCATAATAATCTCACTTTTAAGATTAGCTCGAAGCTTCCAGTGAAAATTAACACGATACTCGCGCGGCTTTAGAAATCAGGAAGCTCGAGGCTATTATGAATTTAACGAAGGATTCGCTGCGACAATTGTATTTCACGCGCGAGTGACTGAAATATATTATCGAAAACAAATCTGTAAATACGATAATACCAACGTAATAAAATGGAAAAGTGACTGGTGACGGTAATATCTGGGGTCGAGTTTATCAGCAGTTTGGAAGTTCGAACCGTGTCGCGGTATAGCTTTTTCCATGTTCGTCACTGATCACACCGCAATAAAATAATCTCACTTTCGAGATTAGCTCGAAGCTGTCAGTGAAAATTTATACGAGACTCGCGCGGCTTTAGAAATCAGGAAGATTGAGGCTATTATGAATTTAACGAAGGATTCGCTGCGACAATTGAATTTCACGTGGATGACTGAAATATATTATCGAAAACAAATCTGTGAATATACCAATGTAAAAAAAAAAACAATAGTGACTGGCAACGTCAATATCTGGGGTCGACTTTATCAGCAGTTTGGAAGTTCGAACCGTGTCGCGGACACCTTTTTCCATGTTTGTCACTGATCACACCGCAACAAAATAATCTCACTTTCGAGATTAGCTCGGAGCTTCCAGTGAAAATTTACACGAGACTTGCGCGGCTTTAGAAATCAGGAAGCTCGAGACTATTATAAATTTAACGAAGGATTCGCTGCGACAATTGAATTTCACGAGCGAAAGACTGAAATATAATATTGAAAACAAATTTTTAAATACGAAATTAATCCCCAGATAATCCCCAGTTACAATTTAGACCCTCTTCAAAACCTAAATGTAGTAGGCCCGTGGGATAAACGAACGTTTTTGACACTCCTCAAAACCTCCAAAAGTGGCAGATATTACCCAATTGGAGTAAATGGAGACTACTGTGGGCTGACATTTTTAGATTTGAAACTCCTTGAACTTCCAATTAGGTTGTACAGAGTGAGATGAGATTCCTAGACCCTTGTATAAACCTTCAAAAGTGGCATATTTTTCCCCCATTTTGATTCAACGAAGGGTATTTGCAGAGTTGTAAATCCCCAAAAATTCATTAGATATATTTTACAGTACAATTTTTTTTGTAATGATTTCATAATAATAATGCGTAGTGATAATAAAATGGAGTGTAAACATTTGAACAGCAGAAAAAAGTACTAAATTTCGCTTTAGTATTGGAAAAAATAGTGGAAAAAATAGAAGAAATCATTGATGCATTACTTTCTGAATACAATACATTTTGTCCCCATTTTTTCCATTATTTCTCCTAATATTAAAGTGAAAATCAGTATTTTTTCAGCTATTCAAATATTTACACTAGTATTATTTCATTATCCCTAGTTATTATTATTATGAAATCATCATTGTAAAAAATTGTACTGATTACCATATTTTATGAATATTTGGGGATTTACAACTCTGGGTAGTTGAAGGGTCTAAATCCTAACTCGGGATACTAACGTAATAAAATTCAAAAGTGAATGGTAATGTTAATATCTGGGGTCGAGTTTATCAGCAGTTTGGTCATTCGAACTGTTTCGATACTGCTTTTTCCATGTTCGTGACTGATCACACCACAACAAAATAATCTGACTTTCGAGATTAGCTCGAAGCTTCCAGTGATAATTTACACGATACTCGCGGGGCTATAGAAACCAGGAAGTTCGATGCTATTATGAATAAGGAGTCTCGGTGGCAACGGTATAGAATCAAATCCCAGGAGCAGCAGCAGCAGCAGCAGCAGTAGCTAAACACTCGCGGTGCAGCTCGGTTCGTCCTTAAGGCCGCCGCGTGGAGTCCTCGACGAGGGACGCGCGCGACGAGGACGTGGAACACAATGCGAAAAGTTTAGCAAGAAGCGCGAGCCCGGCAGAAAGCCCCCCCTCCCCTTTATCCTGGTAAGTTCTTCCGGTAAAAACTAGTTTGTCAAGAATGTGATTACGGAAAACGAACGAATAAGGAGAGGGGAATTTCATTCTGCTCGAATGGAAGACGAAGGATCCTTTGAATTCGTTGCTTCGCTCGAAAAGCAGCAGTCGAGTCTCGTTCTTCAATCTCCGATCCTTCTGTACCGTGAACGCGATCTTCGCGAGGAGAATGAGCGACGACAAAACGACTTAACGCTTTGTCGCCGTTGCATGCGCGCGTCGTTCTGTACACCGTGCAACATTCTCCATCGAATGGCGGACGGATTTTGACAAATTTCCATTGACTACGCCGGAAACGCCGCGCTTTGAAAATTCGCAACGCGGATTCGTGACAATCGAAATGTAACCGATCCTCGGAACAAACGTTAAACGCGCGGAGCTATTGTGTTCGCCGTAATAAATTATCCGGTGGAAATATACCGAGCAAAGTCCCCAGTTTCTGTTGGAAATGTTTCACCCTCTCTCGTTATAATAAACTGCGCGCTGGAAATGTATTCCCGAATCCACATCATAATTACACAGTTTCGCGTGGCATAATTATATATAACGTTCCACGAGCTTTCTGTATATTATAAAATTTCCGTTAGCGTATATGGGGCATTCCAAACCAAACACCTCTATTTCGCGGGTTGCCAAAAAATGTTCATAATTTTTCTTAATGTTCTTTAGGATGTTCTAAAAGTCATCAAATTCTTTTGAGATTTTAAAATCCATCATCAATCCGATAATAAATATCAATTATTTTTATTCGTATACGATCTGCTGTACTCTGAAAGATATCCATTACTGAAAAAAATTGTCTGGGCTTAAATTTGAGGTATTTGAATGTACTTCTTTATTATATTTTTTCCGAGGCTGCCCAAGATTAATTTAATGTATTTTTAGGCAAAATAGTGAAGTAGTATTTTTTTCGGTGAGTCGGACCCTTCTTTTGCTGAAAAATTCACAGCATTTACATTACTGTATTTAGAGACTACAAAAAGAAATGGCGTACTCGGATTCCCATTTTTCCATCAGTTGCAGGCC
The DNA here is from genome assembly GCA_964034905.1 of Itoplectis maculator. Lineage (NCBI taxonomy): Eukaryota > Metazoa > Arthropoda > Insecta > Hymenoptera > Ichneumonidae > Itoplectis > Itoplectis maculator. Next base: position 2,085,621 of record OZ035865.1, read on the forward strand.
GACGAAGAAGTTGCCGAATTTTATACGATTGATGCACAATTAATAATACGATGAAATAAAATTTAAATACCCAATTTCAAGATTCTAATGACAAATCAATGAATAAGTCGACTCAATGAGTTAATACATAAAAAATTTCATAAAGTAAACAACTGTTAAGCAACGGAAGACGAAATTGCCACACGGAGAGAAGGTTCTAGTAAAAACTGCGATATATCTAGTTAAAACTGCCAAAAATTCTAATACCAAGTAAATACCACGCCACTCTAGCGAATTTTACCTTAAAACTTGATAAGTTCCACTACGCCTACTGGTAATTTATGCTGTGATAATTTTAGCTAGATGGTAAAACAGTTTTTGCTAGAAGGTAAAACATTTCTGCTGGAAAATTGGCAATTTTTACCAGAAATCGCAGTACTATCGACGTCGCTGTCGTGCATCGACTCGAAAATGTTCTGTGTGACGTTTGGATGTTTGGTCCGTGTCGTTCTTTCGATATAATTACTTCGTGTTACGAATATATCTATGAGCATCAGTATTAATATCTATATTCTATTATTAGAATGAAAATATGATTAATTGTCATGAATGAGAATAAGAATTATAAAAATAATTGTCGAAGTTGATAAGTGCTAATCTCTTGACAAGTCGTAGCAAAATGACCATAATGGTCGAGTAAAAATTTCTATGGCACCTGCAAATTTTTCGCATATCGCCGGTGGTGGCGCTGGTGTACGACGTCGCCTTGGAAATTGTTACCACATGACTTGGTAATAGGGTAGATGTACCGTTAGTGGCCACTCTACCGATTGTGGCCATTTTTATTATTTTATTCCTCACATTATTTTTTCGTGTAACTAAATGTTGAATTTCGAAAAAATTCATACTAATTCACTAAATGGTCGACTGGATGCTTTTTTATGTGCTGGTTATAAAAAAGTATTATGTTTTAATATGGTATAAAAAAATATTATGTTTTATTCGTTTGAATGCAATAGCCACAATTGGCACTAAGGTGGCCAAAAACGGTACGTCTACCCTATTGGCTAGATTCTTCTCTCCGTGCATGAATGGCTGGTATGGAATGCCCCATATAATATTGCGCAACGGGCGACGGTGACCCGATCGTGTGCAAGGCGCCCGCGTGTTGTTGCAGGGGGTTCGGGGCCTTCGGTAAATTTTCACGAGTGCCATAGTTCAATTACCATCATCGCCGTTAAACCCCGCACCTTCGGGAAACCGGCGGCACGCTCGCCGAAATATCTATACATGCATCGACGGCGGCGTTGGCGGCGGCGGCGGCGGCCGATACGTGTATTACGGTCGTTTCGTTGCCGCATCGGGTATCAGCTGCCGGACCACCGTCCCCGCGCGTGCAATGTGCGCGCACGAGAGTTGCATACCGCGGCAGTTTCGTGACTATTAAAACGATGGAGTCACGAGCAATATGATATTCGCCGGAAACGCGCGCGTCGAGTGTTTGTCGAACTTCAAAACTCCGCTCCGGTCTTTGTACAATATTGATGCCGATTTGACAATATTGACAAATGTACTGAAACATCATTGACGCAGAATATAATATCGTTACTGCGAAACTTTGGTGAACCATAGCGCTTTCGTCGTAGTAGTAGTAGTAGTTTATTTTCCACCGTACGGCAACTTCGCCTTTTACATCTCCATCCTTAATCTCTACTAATTCCTTTGCTTAAGTTTAAGTTTGGATCACAGGCTCTTAGTATCTTATCAGAAAAATAAAAATGCATTTTTTACCAGCTAATTAATCACAGTGTTATTCTAAGCCGCATATTCGATGACGCGCCTCGTGTCCCATTCTGGTTAAGGCGATGTGAAATACCGACCCTCACCTCGAAAACGCGGATACGCTTTTTTTCGCGAATTATGAACGGATCGAAGTGAGAATTGAAATACAGACGCCAGTAATGTGCATCTCGGGAATGAATTAGTCAGAATTTTGATTTTAATAAAAAAAATTGATGTCGGTAACCGATCTGTAATTTTTTTTTTCTAAAATCAAAATTCTGACTAATTCATTCCCGAGATTTTCATTACTGGCATCTGTGTTTCAATTTTCACTTCGATCCGTTCATAATTCGCGACAAACCGCACATCCGGAGATTTTCGGCGCTCACTGTTTCACATGCCCTTAATGCCGACTCGCGGGCTTTGCTGGCTAGGCATCGGATACACACCCTACCCCCCCACCCCCCCCCCCCCACCCCCTTCCTGACTGTTATCTGTTTCCCTGACTAAAAAGAACCTCGACTTCCACCTTTTCGGGCTTGATCTGTACTTTAGTAAATCGCAATTAAAAAACCCTCGTTTAGTTGATTAAAAAAAAAAGAAATTTGTCGTTTTGCTTGTCAGAAATCCTAGATCTGACCGCCCGGCCGAAAACCGCCCAAATCGGGGTCACGAATTTTTTTTGTCAAAATATCGACTTGTAACCTATACCATCGTTCTCAAGTCGCATACTCTACCCCTGAAAACAATGGCTTCAAACCTTTTTTAGTTGATTTTGAAAAAAAAAATGTTTGGGCGAACAGTTTGTCAGAAATCGTAGATCTGGCCGCCGGGCCAAAAACCGCCGAAATCGGGATCACCGTAGGTTAAACAGTGCTGCAGCGCTCATTACGACAAACTGTCAAATCTCGCGCTGTTAACAACGAACGGCCGATCTTGACAGTCCACGACCAATCAGAGGCCGAGTTATATTGACAACAATGGTTGCTCATGCACTTTTTAATAGAGGATGCAATCATGATACTAATATGCATGTGTTATACATTTAAAGCGTAATCGAGTAAATTTTGTACAAGATTGCTAGATTTGCAAAATATTATTAGCATATTAATCTTCATTTTATACGCGGAGTTCGGAAATTTAATGTACACGTCAGTTGTGTATTTTCCAACATTTTTTAATGCAGTCTCCGCATCGATACGCGCAGTGACGCAACTGCCGAGCAACCTTTGAAATAATGTTGAAGTTTGCATCGTTGGAATGCAACGAAAGTTAAAAAAAAAATTATTCTAACAATTCTAAAATTATTTTCACGATTCTAAAAAGTAATTATGACAGATTAATCGTTATAATAACATTTTATACCCAGTTCGATCTTTTGGCTTCATTGGAATATTTTTTTTTTTTTGTATTTTCGTTGCATTCCAACGATCCAAACTTCAACATCGTTCTTTGAATCTCTTTATATTTATTGGTTTTGTTTTGCCTCGACATCTCACTGTCGTTCTCTTGTTATTTTATTCGGGGCGATCCCCGGACACCGCGCACTGCTCGACGATGCCCTTTCGTATATTTACTTCAACGTCAGTCGTCACAGTTGTTCGGTGTTGCTTGTGACCCGGCGGCAAAAGCGCCCAACAGCAGCAGCAGCAGCAGCAGCGTCCCGTGTACATCAGCCATATTCATAATGCCAGCGCACGGTGTGTTTTCTCTGGGCAGAATTCCTGAAGCGCAAAGAAACGTGAGAAATGAAGCCGGACACAAAGTGAGAGGAGGTGGCCTGTGGGCGAGTACCACAAAGTACAGAGCGCGGAGTATATATGCGAGGAGGGAAGCCCGCAAGCGAGTGAGGCGCCGCGCACCGAAGCATCGCGAACGCGAGCCGTGTTGTTATGAGTCAACGTCGCTTCTTCGTGCTGAATATATTTTCGTGCTCTTTAGTCGTGTCTCTCCGGCGGTACCGTCAACGTACGAGAATAAGTCCTCGCTTTTCGTTGCTGATAAAGCTCCACCAACAAATACCTTTATTATCCTACGCGTAATTTCATAAACATAAGAACAAAGGAGAGATTATACGTTCCTGAAGGTTTCAAGATTAAAACAACGATGTTCAGCATTTTATTTCCACCAAAAATTGGAATTTTTATTTTGCGAAGTTACGCAGATGGTTTTCACTTACATCGAGGGACTGTTTTTTATTTGTGTCGAGGATTTTTTTTTTTCTTTTTTTTCTCACGAGTTATACGACAGATAAAACTGTGCAGAAAATCTATTGTGGAGTTCCATTATATGATCCGATTCCGATCGGGATTTCATCTGGATTCCCCGAATCCGGACACCCTAAAAAATCCAGAGTGATCCTGATGTGGGTTCTCCGAAACGAAATTCCAATCAGGAATTCAGGTGCATGCAGATATGGAAACGGAAATGATGTAAGGGACGCTGTAAGGATTTGTGGAAACGGAATTCCTCGCAGAAATCCGGATGGATGCTAATTCACTTTACTTACTTAAAAAATATCTTTATTATTCAATCACAGAAATTATACATCAGTCTTGCACGTAGGTATAATTGTTTCTGGGTATTAATACTGTCCCTATTCGCGCGGAACTTAACCAGCATAAGTCTTTGATTTTTATTTTTGGTGCGTTGAGGAATTGTTAGGTTATTACTCCGCGAATATCGACAAAAAATTTGAAAAAAATATTTATTAGTATCATTTCATTAGTTCATTAGTCCTGAATCCGAGTGCAAATTTCTGCACGGAAAGTATTCCTGTCCCCGGCATCGCATTCGTATTCGGAATTATTCGTTGTATCGAATTTAGCCTTAAGGCGATGTGAAATACCGACGCTCACCTCAAAAGTTCGGATACGCTTTTTTCGTGAATTATGAACGGATCGAAGTGAAAATTGAAATACAGATGCCAGTAATGTGAATCTCGTGAATGAATTAGTCAGAATTTTTATTTTAATTAAAAAAATTGATGTCGGTAACCGATCTGTAATTTTTTTTTTCGAAAATCAAAATTCTGACTAATTCATTCGCGAGATTCACATTAGTGGCGTCTGTATTTCAATTTTCTCTTCGATCCGTTCATAATCGGCGACAAACCGCACATCCGAATATTTTCGGCGCTCAGTGTTTCACATGGCCTTAAAACAAGCAATATTTTTTCTTAGCGCAACTCCAGCCTGTATTATCCGATCGTGCCACAAAAAGCTCGTTTATCGCTGGCGCTGTATATGCATTTTACGTAATCCCCGCCGTAACGTTCAGCTGGTACACAGCTCGGGCGCAAGCTCAACGGTCCATTCCCGCGGAGCGAACGCTCGAATTTCTGGTGTGTTTCGAACAAGGATGAACTACTGCGAGCTTTATCAGGTTTCCCGCAGCCCGGGCAAGACTTTCCAAGGGACGGCCGGGTTATACCTGTGGTTATTACGATTCCACGTCTGTCCGTGGACAATGGAATAAGCGCGACGCGGACCGGGGACCCTCGTCGCGCTTTCGGTAAATTTCGTTTGCCGCTCGTCGCTAGCAGGGGTCTTTGGAGGAAGCGACCTGTACGGGGTGCAAGCTCGGTGGTAAGTGTCGCGTCCCGTGCGATGGGGCACACGCCGAGAGAGGAAGCAGCCAGCAAACCCGGCGACTGGCAGGTACGGTCATACGGCGACGAAAATAAAATAAGGGAAGAAAGCTCGCGACGAGGGTGGGTTAGTCAACCACCGAGGGTGTTCGGGCGGCGAGAGTAGGTTCAGAGAGTAGGTACGACGTGCTGAGCAAGAGGCGACTCGTCTTGCGCGCGCGCGAGCGGCCACTTCCTCTTCTCGAACATCCCTCGAATACGTGCTCGACATTCTCATAAGCTCGCGGAATCGCGACATTTTTTTCCTTTGGTCGCACGGAATTAGTGTCAAAAGTTCAGTGGACGACGATGCGCTTTGACGGTAAATGAAAGGGGTGTTTAGATCGAGCGAGCGAGCGATTTTCGCGAGAGACGTTATTTCTCGTTCCGGTTTGTTACGTACTGGACATTTTTTCAGCGTTATGATGTAGTAGCGAAACCTTGGTGCATTTTAAAGGCGTTTCCGATTTGCGCTGTGCTGCACCAATGCAGTGCAAGACTAACCTAAACTGACTCTCTTTTCGATGTCGCGCTGAACTGGCGATCTTGAGTAAGTTTAGGTTAGTCTTACACTGCATTGGTGCAGCACAGCGCAAATCGAAAACGCCATAAAAATTAATGTCAGCACCTCAGTCATTGACCGGTGCATTCGCGTTGCAATTTCCACTAAGTTCATTGGCCATGTATCAACCCGTGCAAACATTTCCACTCGGATCCAGCTGGGTCGCGTCTGGATTCCCTGCGCTGAGGTCGGGATCCAGTCCAATGTCCAGTCGGTTTCCCAAAATAAAATGTAATACTTGCAAAATGGATTCCTATTGGGATACCCGACTGGGCCCGGACGTGCATTTTATTCCCAAATCTCTATCCATTTGGATTTCGGCGAGAACTTCCGTTTTTGGGTATCCCTGCAGAGACCCTAACTTCACTAATTTATTGGTTCCGTTGCCAAATTGGCATTCATCTGGATTTCCGCAAGGAATCCCGTTTTTGGGAATCCCTATAGCGTCCCTAAGATCGTTTTCATTTCCAAATCTCCGCCCACCTGGATTCCTGACGGAAATCCCGTTTTGGGAAACCAAACGGGAGTGATCCCGTTTTGGGATCAAAACCTACATCAGGATCACTCTGGATTCTTACAAGGACTCCGGATTTGGGGGATCCAGATGAAATCCCGATCAGAATCGAAACGTTCAGTGGGATTCCACAATAGATTTTCTGCATGGGAACATGTTCCCTTCTCTTCGAGCAGTCATCTGTAATTTCCACTCTTTGCGCATCCAAGTCTACTTGGTGGACCTCCACACTCTAATCAATCATTCTTTAATCATGTCTTAAACAAGTTACACCTTATAATAATTCTCTAATATAAAATATCAATAATAAATTGTCAGTTTCAATATATGTTGGGTTTATACGTACAAACCCAACAAAAATTCGTAATACGGTTCATTGTCTGAATACAGTTTTCGCTCATTCGACAACGTTACAGAACGACACATTACAGAAATGAAAATGGGTACGCGTCATAGAACTTTGTATTTTTTTTCTTAACAGGGAGTCGAAAATTCGTATTAACCATAGCGTTGCGTCGAGAGGTAGTTTTATCCCTCGGAAGGATTTGGATCGCGAGGAGGGATGGCGCGGGCGGTCTTTTAAGGCAAAGCCACGAGAATATAGGATTTAGCGACGGAGAGTGCGAGAGACGGGTGGGAACTGCTTGGAAGTTGTTCGCCTCTGCAGTGGTTCCAATCTACTAAGTGAAAGACGCCTTTTACGTACCGCGGAGAAACGAGGCGGAGTGCGCGCGGCGCGGATCTGTCCCGGGCTGCTTCGCCGCGGAGAAACTCCCAGGGGGCCGTGCGTATACACGCGCTTTGCTATATCCAACTATCGGTCTCGCGCGCTCGCTCGCTCGCTCGCTCTCTCTCTCCGCCACCACCCTACGATTTTGCGTGATCCGATAAAATGATGGGTAGACGGTATATCGAGAGGCGCGGCAGTTGCGGTTACCACGTAGTACACAGCAGCGGCTATCAAATCAGTCAGATACGCCGACCGCCCGTGAGCACGGGCCGGACGAGCTATAGCTATAACCGAATAACCACTACGGTCCGTGCAACGCGATCATTGACATCACAATTGCACGTATACGTTACGTAAAAACAATTCGCGATACAGGATTTGCGGTACAAGTCGGTTCTTTTCACTTACGACTCGAAACTGACGACTTTTCACTTACGACTCGAAACTGACGACTTTTCACTTACGACTCGAAACTGACGACTTTTCACTTACGACTCGAAACTGACGACTTTTCACTTACGACTCGAAACTGACGACTTTTCACTTACGACTCGAAACTGACGACTTTTCACTTAAGACTCGAAACTGACGACTTTTCACTTACGACTCGAAACTGACGACTTTTCACTTACGACTCGAAACTGACGAGTTTTCACTTACGACTCGAAATTGACGATTTATAATAACGAAAAACGGACCGGATGTTATGTCCAGTCTAACTTAACCCTGGTAACATCGGATGGAAGGTCAGGCGTAGTTCCTATATTGGACTCTAAAGATCCTATATAGGAACTTTATGGGAATAGATGATCAGTTTAGCTTTTACAGACGTAATGCTAAGATTAGCATTCAATAACGATTGCTTTTTTGGGTATTATAAACGTGAAAATGGAAACCCAAGTAGAGGGCTTCCATGGGATCCATGGGGGGAGGGGTTGGTGTACACCAAATGCAAATAAATGGACTCTTTGGAGTTATAAGGGATGAGTAAGTCTTGAAGGACTGCGTAACCATAGTCTCGCTATTGGACCGCAGTGGTTATTCGGTTAACTATAACCGAATATAGGACTTTAAAGGTACCCTTTTAATGATCAGTCTAACTTTTACAGGCGTAATACTAAAATTAGCATTCAATAACGATTGCTTTTTTGGTTATTATAAACGTGAAAATGGAAACCCAAGTAGAGGGCTTTCATGGGATCCATGGGGGAACGGTTGGTGTACACCAAATGCGAATAAATGGACTCTTTGGAGTTATAAGGGATGAGTAAGTCTTGAAGGACTGCGTAACTATAGTCTCGCTATTGGACCGCAGTGGTTATTCGGTTAACTATAACCGAATATAGGACTTTAAAGGTACCCTTTTAATGATCAGTCTAACTTTTACAGGCGTAATACTAAAATTAGCATTCAATAACGATTGCTTTTTTGGGTATTATAAACGTGAAAATGGAAACCCAAGTAGAGGGCTTCCATGGGATCCATGGGGGGAGGGGTTGGTGTACACCAAATGCAAATAAATGGACTCTTTGGAGTTATAAGGGATGAGTAAGTCTTGAAGGACTGCGTAACCATAGTCTCGCTATTGGACCGCAGTGGTTATTCGGTTAACTATAACCGAATATAGGACTTTAAAGGTACCCTTTTAATGATCAGTTCAATTTTTACAGGCGTAATACTAAAATTAGAATTCAATAACGATTGCTTTTTGGGCATTATAAATGTGAAAATGGAAACCCAAGTATTAGCCTCTTGTGCACTAAATTCTCACAAATGGACCCTCTGGTGTTATCAGGGCTGGTTTTTCGAGAGCATCGAGCCGAATAGGCTGACCGACCAAAACTGTACTATACACGCATAGGGCAATGCGATTACTAACATAAAACAATGGCACGTATATGTTACGTAAAAACCATTTCCGACAAAGGGTCAGAAAAATCATTTTTTCGTTTACGATTTAGCGCGGCAAATGCAGCAGATTTTTATCTTGGGGATTTGCTCGATTGTTCACGACTAACATGGTGTGTCTGGCTATGTAATCTCGGCTCGTTGCTTCCACAAAATTCCAACACACGCACAGGTATTAGGCGGACAATTCTCGCAATGCTGGAAATTGTTCAACCGCGTCCAAATTGGGTAGAAAAATGTTTGGGTCTTTGTTTATGTGCGCTTTTACGATATTTTTTGCAGTAGAAAGCGGAATTTCTGTCATTTTTTCTGCCTCTCTCTCTCCCTCTCTCACTCTGTCTGTACTCTGTCTGTACTCCCTTTGTCTGCCATTTTAACGGACACACGTCGGTTTGTGAGTTCAACTGCCGACGCTGATATCGGAATTCCAATTAAAACCAGAGGGTAATAAAATGCTGGTCGAAATGCCGCTGTTGTCCCAGACTTCGATATAACAACTTCACGGAAAAAATAATGAGTTGCTACAACCAAGAAATGAGTTGGCACAACTAACGGATTATTCTGATTCTTCTACATCTCGCCTTATTTGTATCAACTAGGCTAATCACACGCGCTGGCGCGCGTACCTGCAATACCTTTGCGCTGCTGCGCTCTTATAAAGCTTTAAAAGGGTAAATCTACTACTAAAAAGTGCGTAATTCGCGCCAACGTGACCATTGTTGTCGGTATAACTCGGCCTCTGATTGGTCGAGGGCCGTGATGACCGGCAGTTCGTTGTTTAACAGCGCGAGATTTGACAGTTTGTCGTAATGAGCGCTGCAGCGCTGTCTAACCTCCGGTCGCGCGCGTAAGCGCGCGTATTTGCTTCCTAGTCTACTACTAAAAAGTGCGTAATTCGCGCCAACGTGACCATTGTTGTCGGTATAACTCGGCCTCTGATTGGTCGAGGTCCGTGACGACCGACAGTTTTTGTTTAACAGCGCGAGATTTGACAGTTTGTCGTAATGAGCGCTGCAGCGCTGTCTAACCTCCGGTCGCGCGCGTAAGCGCGCGTATTTGCTTCCTAGTCGCAACTAAAAAACCCTTGTTTAGTTGATTAAAAAAAAAAAAGAAATGTGTCGTTTTGCTTGTCAGAAATCGTAGATTTGACCGCCGGGCCAAAAACCGCCCAAATCGGGGTCACGCATTTTTTTTTTTTTTTTTTTTTTCAAAATATTAACTTTTAACTTATACCATCGTTCTCAAGTCGCATATTCTACCCCTGGAAACAATGGTTTCAAACCTTTTTTAGTTGATTTTGAAAAAAAAAAAAAGTTGCTCGAACAGTTTGTCAGAAAACGTAGATCTGGCCGCCGGGCCAAAAACCGCCCAAATCGGGGTCACGACATTTTTTTTTTTCAAAATATCGACTTCTAACCTATACCATCGTTTTCAAGTCGCATATTCTACCCCTGAAAACACTGGTTCCAACCCTTTTTTAGTTAATTTTGAAAAAAAAAAAATTTTGGTCGAACAGTTTCTCAGAAATCGTAGATCTGGCCGCCGGGCCAAAAGCCGCCCAAATCGCGGTCACCGTAGGTTAAACAGTGCTGCAACGCTCATTACGATAAACTGCCAAATCTCGCGCTGTTAAACAAAAACTGTCGGACGTCACGGCCCTCGACCAATCAGAGGCCGAGTTATATCGACAACAATGGTTGCTCACGCATTTTTAATAGAGGACCAAAAGGAATTGGTTGTACGAACCAAGTTCCGTTGGTAAGTGGCGTATTAGTTGCGGCAACGGACCAAATGGTTGACACAACTATTCGAGTAAACAACTCAAGTATCCGATTCCTTGACTGTTCAAACCGCGTCATTTATTTTCGACATAAATTGGTCTACTTCAACGTACGTACAATGGATATTACACATTAGCATAAATGGCATTACTACAGTTTTAATCGTACGATTTTTAGGTTACGTGCAAACTTGAATCGCACCTCGAATTGCACACCACTGCGAAGTTAAAGAAAAAGTGAGATTATGTCGGCAAGAGAGAAAACTCTCCAAGGATGCGAATAGTAGCCTCAACCATTCGAGATTGGTCGTGGCAACTAATGCAATAGATACCGCAGCTATTCACGTAAAACTGAAATACAGCAACGTGAACGATTAAGGTAAACGTACCAATGGCGGGACGTTTAAGACAATGTCTGTTTTGTATGTCAATTTTCGTCCGCTTATATTGATTATTTTAGGAAATAGCGGTAGCGAATCGCAAGGTTGGAGTTTCTTGTTCCCGAAAACCATAGAATAAACATGTTTCGGATGTTTTTAAATATATTTATTGAATAAAATGCTGAAAAGTGCACATGTACCCGTGTCGGGACAGCTATTTTTGTGCATGTCCCGATGGCGGGACATCAAATGTCCGTACCGCTAGAAATATGTAAATTTCAATTCATCTGCCTGGGGGCAATTGCTGAAACATGTTTTATATGTATGGTGACGGCTCATAAATTATCGCGGAATCCTTGCGATATTCTTACGCTCTCGTTATCCAAGTAGCTGCCACATAACCCAAGATCCTTATCAAGATGACAGTCTCGTCCCAGTTTGTGGACACATATTGGCATGGGCGCAAAAATACTTTTCATGCAAATATTCAATTGACGATGAAAAATGTGAAACTTTTTCATGTGCGTCAATGATATATAACAGATGCTATTATAAGAGTTACATTTTATATTTTGTCCATCAAACTCTTATTATTTACAAATATCTTCTTAGTGTCCCGCAACTGGGTCCTGTCCCGCCATTGGTACGTTTACCTTAGTTGGCACAACCAAACTTTTTTTTCCGTGTTTCTGAACGTTGCGCGCAGTATATTTTGGGAAACCAGGGGACACACGAGAGCAGCAGCAGCCGCCGACGAGTCTCGCGACGATTGTTAAGAAAGTTGATAAAACGTGTGTGTGTCAGACAATGGCGGCTCTGGAAGGGAAACGAAACTCCAGACATTCGTCGGAGTTAAACTCCACCTGTACTACTTGGCCGCGTCTGACACGCGATTTACTCACACCACTGCGACGGAGCCGCAGACTGAGTAACTGCGATTACACCGAGCACGTATACTCTCTGAAATGCGTTCACAATCGACCTCGTTAAAAACTTGGAACAGTCCCACGCGGCGCGCATTAACCCTGTTATCGAGCTTGAGTAAATTGTACAGTAGCGAAATTCGACCGATGAAAATGGAGGTCTCACCGCCGCGCGCGAAGGCTAATCCACAGTCGCACGCTAGTACCATAAAAATTCAGCTATTCGCCCGCCGCGGTCACGTGAGTATATTATTCTTCTGATTTATTACGACGAAAACGATCGTCGCCGGCGAATCACTGCTCAACTTCTTTCTCGTTTTCGCTTCTGAGTTCGGCGGCCCACTCACTCAAGGTTAATGGGAAATTCGATCAACATAAATGATTTAATACTCGGTAAGAGCGGTAAATTAAGACAGATGAGAGATTTGGTGTTTTGGGGTTTGCCGATCATTTGATATTAATCAGTTTCAATGAAATGAGGACATTAAACAGAAGACATTAAGGATGTTATACAACTCTGGACTAGTCAAATGAGTGCTGATTTTTAAAAATAATGTTTAGATATTTTTAAGTATCTGTTGATTATTTTTAATGGTGAATTGTATTCTCAGGTATGTTTTTGGCCAGGGAAAAATTTAATAGCAATGGATTTGCAAAAATATTAACCGATTTACGCAAACTTTCGAAAAGCTACTTTTCGTTCCGTTTTTTTTTAAGCATAAACCGTGTTTTTTGGTCGTTTTGGATGTTTCACGGCTCATTGTCTTCCTTAGAAAATGCTTTACGAGTTTGCTTCATAAATAATTTGTGACAATTTGCGTTGAAAAATTACAGCTGCTTGTTTAAAAAACATTTTTGTAGATGGGTAAACAAAAGGTTGTCATTCTTAAACGAAGAATGTTATAAATTATTTGTGAGGCAAATTCATAAAGCATCTTTCAAGAAAGACAACGAGCCGTGAAACATCAAAATCGAACAAAAACCAAGGTTTATTATTTGAAAAAAACTGAATAAAATTACCTTTTCAAAAGTTTGCGTAAATCTGTTAATATTTATGCAAATCCGTTGCAATTAAATTTTTCCAAGGTTAAAAACATACCTGGCAATACAAATCACCATTCAAAATAATTAACAGATACTTAAAACTATGCAGAAATTATTTTTTGAAGTCAGCACTCATTTGACTAGTGTGGAGCTGTAGGGTGAAGTCACCAGTGAATGAACGGTTAAGCAGAAAGATTTGCTTATCATGAGTTTTCATGAAACGCAGTATTTAAAAATTGTTTGCGAAAATTTTAACCGTTGACCAGAATGTCAAAATATGTGAAACAGCTACAAAAATCACGTATTTTTATCGCAAAATATATAAATATAAATACTAAAAGCCAAAAATCGAAAAACACCAGTAAAGGAACGAGCCAATCTAACCTGCAGTTTTGATCGAAAATAAGCTTCAGCGACAAAATAATCGCAGTGGATGGCTCAAAAATTAACAAATTAGGAATCTAATGTTCAGCCAAGTCGTCATAATTGGTCATGGACTCTGAAAAACGCTGTTGTTCATTCACTGATGACTGTTCATTTACTGGTGCCTTCACCCTATAACATCCTTAAACATAATTTATTATCGAATTACGTTTTAATAGTGCGAGCGCGTTCCGATGACGTGTATTCAGTCTCACTATCACGTCTGTCCTGCCATTTTTGTTTATCGTCGCCGTAAAAGTAATATCCCCATCGCCCCGAGCCTCGGGTTATCCGGATCACGAGTTCATCCCAAGAGACTCGTCGATAGCCTGCGAAATATCTTTTTCTCGTTTTTTTTTTCCCCGCTCATCTCTCTCGCCGTCGCTGCTCGCCGAATCGTCGATAATACCATCCGGGCTCGCTCGGCGGAAAGCGCCGATGACACGCAGCCGATAAAAATTATTCCACGACTATTGATTGCAATTGGTGGATGAACGGGATCGCGACTGAATTGTCGCGACGCGAGGACGAGAGAAAGTGACGCGCGCGGTGTACTACGGATTTGCGCACGCGCGATGTCGTTCTACGTCATTAAAACACATTGAACCGGAAAATTAGTGAAGACGAGGAGATGCAATGGCGCGAAAACGTCGGCTATGCATGATATGCCGATCAAGACGAAAATTCGTGTGACCTTGGAATGTATATGCCGCAACTTGACAAAGCGCTTGACGACGGACGAATGTGACGACCCTAGCAATCACGATGGCTTTCATTTGACCAAAAGAGTAACGCCTAACAAAAGTTGTTTTTTGTACAGAAATAACTTTCGGAAATTGTAAAAGTAACCTTCGACATGCCCAAACGAAATAATGTGATAGTTACTTTTTCGTTGCTGGAACCGATATCTTTCTATCAAAGGAACTTCACGGTCGAAAGGGTCATTATGGGTAAAGGGTCGTCCCTATTTATCCCTACTCATGGCGGTAAGGTATTCGTTCTGGCGACGAAAAAGTAACTGTAAGATTTTTTTGGTTTAGCTATTTCGACGGTTATATTGATCGTTTCGAAGGTTTCTTCTGCCCAAAAAACAACTTCCATTGAGTGTTATTTTTATGGTCACGTTGATGGTTGTTTTAGGAAAAAATGAAAGTTATCGTAATTGCTAGGGGACTATACGCCTCAGGCATATCTCGCGACGCTAGCGCTTTAAGGAAATATGGCGGACAGTACGTAGCGATTGTCTCGACGACGTCGCGCTAACATGCGCACATTTGAACAGCTTTACCCCTGTTACATTACTTAACAAACTAATAAAGCATGCCTAGTTTTCGGAATTAAATGTTTTTTACTGATAACTGCTGCACTTTAGTTAAGATCATATAAGGCATACCTTATATGATCGACCGCTGCGCCCTCTCAGCAGAAATTTTAATCCCTACAGTGGGTACACTAGCTGTTAGCCGCGGCAGGAAAATCGAAATTACAAACGTGCCGGGTATTATTAGTAATTATATATTAAATATAAAGGTAAAATATTGAGGGAATATATCGTCAGTTATAATTAATTGCGGCTTCAAAGCGATAGATATAGATTCTTTTCGTCCGAAAACCATATCGAAAGGTATTCCAATCAACTGATACTTAATAATAGAATCATTGTACGAGATGAAATGCAGCTCATCCTATCATTGCACTGACATTACAAAATAATGACATCTCAGACAGTTGTACGATAGCAGGCATATCGGCAACGTATGCGAAATAATAGAGAACGAGGCTAGGATGGCCACGGGAAACTGTTATCAAAACTGTCATCGGCTGAGCGGTCATGACAGTTCTCGATATTCAGTGTAGGGACAATTCTGGTCACTATGCATCTAGCGTATTGTGCTGTGACCCTCGTAGTGCGAATATTCCATTTCCACAAAATCATTTTTCCGTTCATTTTTCGCGTCTGAGTTTGACAACACGAAACGAGTACAACGTGGTTATTTTTATTTATTTTTTATTTATTCCAGAAGTCGATTTACCACTGAATTCACACAAAGAAAGTCTGTACATTTTTGTTCGGTCGGTGAATTCGCGGATTTTACGAGTTTACTCCCGTTTTTATTGCACAATATTGTTTTATTATTTCATTGCCACTAAATAACCGAATAACACAATTAAAAAGGGTTTCACAATGTTTATTACTGTTTGCATTTTTCGTTCGATGTCGCGTGGTTTTTCTCGGTAGAATCCATTTAATTCTGTTTAATTTTGTATATCGCGGCCTCGACATTAAAAAAAAAAAATACATACATTAATAAAACAATCTCGATGCATTAAAAAGCATCGTGTCGCCGCGATGTATGTGTATGTGTATGTGTTCGCGCCCGCGCGTAGTGTGTAACGTAACGATCGATTCGGTACACAGATAGAAAATCCAATTTCATATATGTTCGCACAGAGGAAGCGTTACGAACGTGGGCCCGATGGGCTCGCCACTCCGTCAGGATAAGAACCCTCTGTTATGTACCTACTTATACAGAGAGGGTGTATAACCAGCGGCGTTAGATTTCCTGTTTTTTTTTTTTTTTTTTTTTTTTTTTCAATCGGTTATCGCATCCACCGCTGGTCGCGCGCGAGACGTATATATATCTCACCAAAGCAGCGGCAGCGGCATTACCATCAACCAACTGAAAAGTCATCACCGCGGCAAACACTCGAGCCGGCAGCGAAACGGATGAAGTAATCTCATAATTGATCTCCGGAGGAGGGAAACCTCGATCTTCGCGCAGGTTTCCCCTTTCTAAATTTACTTTCCTCCTCGAGGATACAGCTTACACATACTTTTCGGTGTCTGCGTCTCGGTTGCGGTGTCGGACGACTGTATGTTTATTAGGGTGTGTGAAAAAAACATATATATTGCAACGGATTTAGCTGACTATTACAAGATCACAGGATATATGACAATAGACAAACGAATAGATGAGCGACTTCACAGCGATCTTGATAGACGATAGTCTTGACGAGACCTTGACAGCGAGCAGACGTGCGCAACAAAACGATCGGGAATAATAGAAAACATTTGTAACCAATAATACCCGCCCCAACAACAAATATTCCGCGTATTCATTTCGGCCATTCGTAACAATATGTATATTTTAACGGATTTAGGTGACTATTTATAAAGACACACGATATTAGTTTGGTTGACAATTGATAAACGAATAGATGACCGACTTCAGAGCGATCATAACAGAAGAGAGTCGTGGCTTGACTTTGACAGCGAGCTGACGTGCTAAAGATCGCGATCGGGATTTCTAGAAGCTTTTGTAATAATAATATCCGCCCCGCAAACAAATACGCGTGTTCTTTATTCTCTCGGCTGTTTCAATATATATATATTTTTTTCTTACGGTAAAAGTATGTATTCCGACCTTAATACACACCTCCTACGCTAAAAACGAGCCTAATTTTTTTACTATTTTTGTTATTTGACATTTCATGTAATAAAAATACATGCACCTCTAAATATTATTTGACAGCAAATTCCTTTGGCACAGTCGATTGTTAGGTCAACCTCCCGAGTTTAAGCCATGAAGACCAATGAAAAGTGCGATAATCAGTAGTAAAAATCAGAAAAAGAAAAAATCAGTATTTCTCGGGTTATCAAGGAAAAGTAAAAAAATCCGAAGATTATCGCACTTTTCTTTGGTGTTCGTGGCTTAAACTCGAGGGGTTGATCTAACTGTGCTCTTTTTTTGTTTTTAATTAACACACACCACCTAAAATTTTTGTTTCAATACACACCTTTTATGCGGTAAACCGCATAGGAGGTGTGCATTAAGGTCAGAATACATATTTCAGCCATAAAAAAAAAACAAAATGTTTGTTTTTTCACACACCCTATTATACATACTTTTCAGTGCTTTCCTCGCGGTCGCGGTGTCGCGGGACTCTATGTTTATTGACCGAAAGGGGAGGAGGACGAGGAAAAAAAAAGAAGCGGAAAAAAGTAGACGAAGCGGAAGTGAAAGAGGACGAGGCGGCATCGGGATGGCCTATAGGTGGCAAAGGGTGGCTTCCAAGCTCGGGGGGTGAGCGAGCTGAGGAGCACGACGTAATCAGACAATTTTTCTTCCTGAGCTTCTTAGCGAGGACGTGAAAACGGCTCGCTAGCGGCTTTTCGCGCGCAGCATTCTCAGCCTCGGCCGACAGCAGCGGTAGCTGAACCTCTTGCATCCGCGCACCTGCAGCCCTCTGCCTCTGCCACTGGCGCCGCTATACCACTCGAGCGGCGAGCCAGCAGCTAGCGTCGAGTCTACGACGACCGAGTAATAACGCCTCCTTTGCCCGGCAACGATGGCTTTTAAACCGTATTTACGACGCCCCGTCCTGGCAATATGAGGGGCACAATCACCCCACCAACCGAGCTGCCAACTATTACATCCACACCGGAAATATAAAAAAAAAAAAAATGAAACACCCATCGCGACTCGCTACACTGGCTACACTTGAGCAGAAAGCTCGCGAGGGCAAAGGACCTACAAGGTGTATAGTGGCCCATCAGACCCTTCTCCACCGAAGGGCTCGTATTCCCCTTGTACCGGATATGCGATTGCTCGTGAGCACAAGACTGCTGTTGCTGCTATCATCGAATTATCTTTTTTTTTTTTATTTTACTTTAATTCATTTTATTTTTTCGTAGTAATTATTACAGCAATGTTAACGTGGAAAATAATTAATACAAGCCTTTGCACTGTTAGAAATGAAGGGTGTTAAACTTGGTGTAGACTTTTGATGAATGTTTTGACCCACTTGGTGTTAAAATTAGCACTTTCCAGTGTCAATTTTTTTTTTTTTTTTTTTTTTTTTATTAAGATAGCGGGCTGTGCCCAATTACAGGTCGATGGGACATCCCATCGATCATTATGACTTATTACAGTGCACTGATCAGACGCATGATTAAGGGGAGAAAAATACCTTTAGGAGCGTGAATTATTGAAAAATAGGTATTTTTCGGGAATTTTTTTTAGAGGATAAAATGATCCGATTATTTTCAAATTCGCACATGAATTTCTTGTAACTGTCAAGTTTAAGAAAGAATTTATTACCGATTAGCGATTACCATTTTTTTTTTTTTTTTTTTTTTTTTTCATATGAAAATGATTTGTTTATTTTTCTACATGCGTATGAATTTTTTCAGAACTTTTTGTAACTTTTGAAAATTGGTTTTTCTTACAATGTAACGCGGCGAAGTGTAAAAACTTGTGTTGCACCCTCTCCAAGAGATCAATGAATGTATGTCCTCTGGTGAGGAAACCAGATTACAGACGTGTACTCAAGCTGCGACCTCACGAGTGCGGTATAAAGGACTTTAAGGAAGTGCGGATTGCTGAATCTTGCAAATTCACATAATCAAGTGTGTCAAAATTGTTGTTCTCGTTCATGAAATTTCGACATATTTCTGTCTGAAACAAGATGATGAAGATCCATGAAATGCTATCCATCAGTGACGAATTATTGAACGAACGAAATCCAACTATGCTGTTAAATTTCATTCAACTGTATCCAAGTAAAATGTGTTTGAAAACTTAAGGTTATGATGCAAATTGACATTGACCACTAGTCGTTGACAGGGCGGACTCTGTATCAACACTGCGAAGGGTCAATTTTTAACACCGGATTCTTAACGGTGTTTACAACGGCAACAGGATTCACTTGCGTTCCACTTTATTTCTTGTACATTTTTTTTAATCCGTATTTACTTACCCCATTGCCAAGTCGACGTACATCCGGCAAGCTCCGGACACCTGCCGACGGGATCAGCTTTCCTGGACAAAATTACGTCTCGGTGAAACTTGAGAGCAGTCTCGCGTCGCGCGAAGTAAAAACTCATCGCGCGATGAGCCGGAGGAGGGGGAGGAGGGGCTCATCGTGACTCCCGAGAAAATGGGCGCTACGATCTCGCGCGAAAACGAGTTTTTTCGCTCAGACCCCTACTCGACCCCGGATGTACCAAAGGTTCATGGGATTTTTTAGATTAGTTAACGACGCGACGCATCATCTTATCGCGAAACGGCTGATATATCCCCTTAAAGTATTGTCAGGTCGACGGCACTGAGAATGACCCCGCGCAAAAAATGAAGTATGAAAACAGTATTGCCGAAGTCTTAAATTGTATTTAAATTGTAAGTATGTAAAAGCTGTCGTATTGGAAAAATACAGACTTCATTATACTTAAAAAATGCAATTCCTTAAATGTATGGGTACGTTTTTAGGGTAAATTTGTCACTAGGAATCTAAATCTGAGGTCAATAATTCGATAATTTATCAAATCTATGATTTATAAATTGTAAATCCTAGGTTTTCAAAAAAACTCAATTTTGGACCGCAGATTTAGATTCCTAGTGGCAAATTTACCCCAAAAATGTACCTCTTCAAAAGGAATTCAATTTTTTAAGTATAATGAAGTATGCATTTTTCCAATACGACAGCTTTCACATACTTAGAATTTTAATACAATTTAAGACTTCGGCAATACTGTTTTCATATTTCATTTTTTGCGCGGGACGGCAAGTGTGAATTCGGCGGAAGATCTTGAAAACTTCGTGTGCAAATATCGATTTTTATTCTTGAGTTCTCGCGATTCCCTTTCTTTCTCGTACATTCGGAAAGAGCTTTTTTCTCGATGCCAGCGAATGCCTTCGTCAGGCTTTCACGCGCTCCCCGTTCTCCTCGTTCCTCCTTCGTTTCTCGGATTCCTCCCCGGAGTGTTACCCGCAGCAGCCACGCCTAATGCACCACTGTATCGCATTTGCATGTGGACCGTACAGGGAACCGCGGAAAATCCATGACGACATTTTACCATGTTCTCCGTTGTACGAGAACACATCGGAAACTCGAAAAAACTGGATACACCAGAAAAATCGTTTCTTTGATTCGAAGAACAGAGCCTCATTGGATTTTTTTTTTTTTTTTTTTTTTTCCTCTAATTCCAATTAAATATTTCCTGATTTTCAATGAAATGGTGTCATCTTTTTTGCATTTCAAAGAGAACATTTCATTGACTTCAATGAAATTGTAGGATAATAATCTGAAAAAATCAAGTATGTAGAAGGTGCTGAAAGTATTGATTTTGCATAATAATAACTCCAAAATGTTATTAACAAATTAACAAAAAAATAATTTTACAACAAATAACACGGCAACCCATCTGTTTTTTTTCTGATGGAAATTATTCAATCATATTTCTCAATACGTATGAATATTTTCAGAATTTTGTCTATTTTTAAATTGCGGTTTTCGCCCCTCATTCTGCTTAAAGAAACCCAATTAAAAAAAATTAGACGAAATTCTGAAAAAATTCGTCCGTAATCAGAAATATGAATGAATAATTTTCATGAGAAAAAAAAAGTTGAGACGCCGGGTAATTTGTTGAACAATAAATTTTTTCGTTAATTTGTCAATAACATTCTGGAGTTATTATTGTGCAAAATCAATACTTTCAGCTCCTTCTACATACTTGATTTTTTTCAGATTATGATCCCTTCGAGAAGTGTTCGAAATTTTCTCCGAAACTGTCATTTGACAGGACTGTACTATATAGCGACTACTTCAAAGTTTTGTGCTGCCTGGGGTATTACAACTGATTTTCCTCGGTCTACTTCCGCTCGACAGACAGATGCATCGCAATCAAAGTTCACAAAGATATCGAGGAAAAAAAGCGTAAAAGTGTTTGAGCACATTTACCTTCCACTAGTATTGTATTCCTATATAAGGAGCGCGTGCATCGCGATGCTTTATTGAATTCCTGGTGGAGAAGCTGGCTATCCCGAAAATGTTTAGGTGCGAGAAAGCTAAGGGACACACAAAGCGCGCACGTGCCTTCCGGCCCGATGCACCAACGCCGGCGCCGAGCCGCTCCGCGCGTCCCGTCATTACAGCCCAGCAGCAATGCCCCGCGTGGAACGTATATAATACAGCCTCGACAAAGATTCCGGTCGCGCGGTTGTGGAGGAGAGGGTTTTCGAGGAAATATCGTACGATGGGAAATGGCTCAAGCGTCATAGAGCACGTTACGCGCGGGGGAGTTTCTCCAGCAGCGCGGAGAAACCTCCGCCATTCGCGCTGACTTTCATCCAGTTCCGCGCCGTTTCCTCGCCGCCGTTTCCGACGATTCGTGCGAAAGGAAAATTCACGATTTTCGCGCGACCAAGAATACATAATGACTCTGAAGTTGAACGTCGCGCGTCATTGATAAGAAGACGTCGCGAGAAGCGGGACTCGCGACGATTTCGAAGCAGTCGCCAAAGTTGGTGAGCATTGTCGGACATTTGCAATTTTTATTCGCTGTATCTTGGCGCCGCATCTAAATGGTCAGGTAAAAAGCGAGCAAATTCACGTTGAAAAAGACATACTCAGAAAAATGTGTGGTAGCCTTTGCCATACGACATAGTTGCCTGAAAGGACAGCAATTTTTTTATAATTCTCGCAAGGATAATTAATGTAACAGGCAATATATTATAGTATCTGTGACCAATATGTTTAATAAAATTTGCTATCTATTTCGCATTGTTATCCCATAGATTTTTCTGATTGCACGGTTGGAAATATCGAGTTGGAAAAATCTCGAATCAGAAGGGACGATTTGGTTGTTGTTCGCGCGACATTTATATCTTATGTTTTTCAAAACATGAAGCAACGAGAATTCTTCGTGACTTCGATGACTTGTCATTGAACAAACAAATATTTGGCTGTAGCTCCGAAACCACTGGACCAAGTTAAACGAGATAAATTTAATCATGGGGGTGTTCTGGTTTCAGGTTGAAAACATGAAAAAAAGTAGCAAGTTCCGTGAATATTTTCCGTGGCCCTTATTGTTCTCTTACAGTCTAAAGATGAATTTGACCGAAAATTGCTATGTAATCCTGAATTACCTTATTCTGATGCATTTTTTTAGATTATTTTTTAGAACATTTTTAAACAGTGTTGACCTATCACGATACAGATTTCAGGCCGAAATGTAGGTACAGGTCTCAATCTTCGCAGTCGAAAGAACAATTTTTCTGAAATAGACTGCATACTCCTAAATGACTTCAACACAGAGATATTTTTTTTAGATTATTCTTTAGATCATTTTTAAATAGTGCAATAGTGCAATAGTGTAATAGTAGTAATTTTAAACCTATCACGATATAGTTTTTCAGGTTGGAATATATGTACAGGTCTCAATCTTTGCAGTCGAAAGCATAATTTTTCTGAAATTTGCTGCGTACTCCTAAATTACTTCAACACAGAGGTTCTTTCCTTAGATTATTCTTTAGATCATTTTTAAATAGTGTTAATCTACCACGATACAGTTTTTCAGGTCGGAATATATGTAGTACAAGTCTCAATCTTCGAAATCAACAGAACAATTTTTAAAGCAGAGGTATATTTTTAGGTTATTTTTAGATCATTTTTAAATAGTGTTGATCTATCACGATGCAGTTTTCCAGGTCGAAATATATGTACAGATCTCAATCTTCACAGTCGAAACAACAATTTTTCTGAAATTTTCGGCATAGTCCTAAATTACTTCAACACAGAGGTTCTTTTCTTAGATTATTTTTTAGGTCATTTTTAAATAGTGTTAACCTACCATGATACAGTTTTTCTGAATACTATATGCGGGTCGAAACTGCAGCTGTACAGAGTTCGTGTAATCCGTTCCTCTCTCCGATTCACAGAATATCCGGCCTCACGGTGAGAAACTGGACTTAGCGCAAAAAACCTGACAGAAAACGCGAGACAGACCCGAAAGCCGAAAGGGTATAACAATTACAAATACGAATACGAAGAGGATAAACACAAATGTTACATTTATATTTTATGGCGGCATCCGCGGCTCTGTCGAATTTTGCTCGTATCTCTAAATAATTGCCGCAGTGTTGGATTTCAACCGACAGCACCGATGCGTTTGCCTGGCAGCGTTCGCGGAATGTATTCAATGCATATCACTACGAATATAACGATCTGAAAAATTGAGCGAAACGGATAGAACATCGGAACCGGTGAAGGCCGGTCGCGCACATCGTTGAATTTTTCATTGGCAAAACTTTGCCGGTGGCAGTAATCGCACGGCGCGGCCCGTTGGTTGCAGGTGCAGCAGTACGTATAGCGCGCAAACTAGTCACGGTTGAATATCGAGCCATAAAGAACTTTGTTCAATGGTCACACATGTAGTTTACATTAGATGTAGCACGTGTATATCCATAAATACATAACATGCATACTATATTTTTGTCCCTGGCGTCGGACCGCCATCGCGCACTCACGAACAACAATCCGTTTACCCAGACAGCACAAAACTTTAAGTTATCCAAATGATAACAATCGGGTATCCAATATCCGGATAAAAGGTGTCTTAAAGATATCAGTTGTCCGAAAGTTAACTTTAGGTGTCTTAAAGTTATCAGTTGTCCGAAAATTAACTTTTGGACGTCGGATACCTTATAGTTATCATTCTGACGTACATTGGACATCCGATTATCATCATTTAGATAACTTAAAGTTTTGTGCTGTCTGGGTATGGGATATAAAGTCTTGGCCGTGGTGAATCCCGTTGTAATGATACCGCCGCGGTCACTCGTGCGACAAAATTCTGACCTTTTTCCATATAACCAAACGTGCTGTGAGAGGCGGCATGCCATGACGGCATTACGCAGCCTTCTGTGTCCGCAGAATGACGGCATAATGACGGCACGGCGTGCACAGCCACTACGTAGCGTCATGCTAACGGTATAAATACAGCACGACGTAACATAGGATGACGGCACGATGACACAATATTTTCGTCACATCGTGATGCGAAATGTCACATTACTGCATAACGGTATGATGACACCATTTTTTCGTCATCGTGCCGTCATGAAATTTTCACATCACGGCATGACGAAAATATTGTGACATCTTGCCGTCATGTAGGAATATCTAATGTTACGTCGTTCTGTGCTTTTGCCGTTAGCTTGGCGTCCCGTTGTGCCTGTGCACGCCGTACCGTCATTACGCCGTCACGCTGTTCGTGTGACGCAAATTTGGCGCAACGGTGCTGCGATTTTGTGCACGGAGAAAAAGGTTTGGTTAGATATACCAATTTTTTAATAGTCAAACGAAATTGGTCATCGTAACCAACATATTCGTAGATTTAATGCCGCACACTTGGTTCACCAATGGCAACTTGGTTAATACTTTGGTGCATATGACCAACAGAACTAGGTGTCACTACCAAGTATTTGTAGTTAGATAGCTAATGCCCCAACCAAATAAATTGATTAAACCGGCCCAGTGAAATGGTTGCTCCAACCAAGAACATTGGTTATTGCAATTATTTAATCGTAGTTAGCAGGACCAACGACTTGGTTGCTGCAACTAATCTGATCTTACTGAGTTCTATTGGTTGATGCAACCAGAAAATCGTCTGGCGCATATATAAACAAGGCAATTGGTTGCAGGTAACCAATTTTTTGTTACACCAAACAAGTCGTTTTTTCCGTGTTTGCAGGGTTGTTTAACACACAACGACACGCGGAGGGAGCTACGACGATCCGCGGAGATCGCGGTAAAGAGGGTTCGGAGACAGACGTGTTTCGAGCTATTTTCATCTCACAAAAATTTTCATCGATCCGATTGCAACCAATGATCCTCCGTACATGCATGAATTAATTTCCGCGAAGCGGTGGTGGCGGGGGGCTCTGTGTGTGCGTTGCCAGTGTCCTGTCAGCTCGTAAAACGTTACGAGAAGTCGTAAATAACGAGTCGAAGGGACCCGAGGCGTTCTGTATTATGCCGCGCGGAAAGCAGGAGAGACAGACAATATTTTCCTTTATTTTGTCGACGTAACGTTCTACGCGAGCCATTTAATATAAGCTCTCTCGTCATTCTTTCCCATCCCTCGGCGCGCAGTTGGAAACCATTTGTGAAATGCTAAGAGAGTAGTCTAGCGACGTTTCGTCCAAATGAATCAATTCATCTACCATCTGAACTCGTAAATGAGGGTTCCTTACTATTCTCCAGAAAATTGCTAATCGTTATAAAAAAGATGTCAAATCTCATATTCATTAGATGTGTAAAGGTCGTTTTTCCCCAAGTTTCAGACGCAAAGTACTTTTTTAACATAAATTTTTAGATAAGATTTTTTTTAATCGATTTTTTCTCAAACAATTTCCCTTTTTAAAGAAAAGAACGTAAAACCGTTTTGACCCCGCTATGATAAAAAGGAAATTTTTAAGCATTTTTTAGACGATGCAGGTATAACGCAGGCGTATTTAGTTAATTTTCATATAATAATACAACATCTCAACTATATTTTTCCTGAATTTTCGTTGCGAAATATTCATAAATAGGCCATTGGCAGTAAATCTCCGCAGGCGCCTCGAACAAAATTCGTTGATTTTGTATTATAAATGTCTGAAACTGCACAGGATTATAATATCAACAGAGGCGCATCGGCGTCCACTTGAATTTTGGGTGAAAACGCTTCAAAATAAAAAAAAATCGTAAATTTGTAAACATATCGAAAACCAATAATGCCGCTCGAATTGTCAACTGCCACCTCTTTTGTATTATATAAACAGTTTTAGGAATCACACTCGAAAAATGAGAGTGGACGCCTATGCGCCTATGTTGATATCATAATCCTGTGCAATTTCAGACATATTTGTACTAAAATAACAACGAATTCTGTAAACTACGAAACCGTACTTTTTTACCGACCTGTCGGTAAAAAAAATCCACCCCAGCATCGCCTTAAGCCGCGTTCCATAATTACCTGTCCGATCCAGACCGACAGTTTACAAATAGCAGCCATTTGAAAATTAATTTGTACAATTTCATTCCGTGGAACAGGTTTCCCCCGAGGTATACCTGCGACGGAACGAAAGGGCAATGAAAGGGGGGTGTATAGGCAATTAAATGTCGAGAGTTTATTCCTATGATTGACTTAAGGGCATGTGAAACAGTGAGCGCCGAAAATCTCCGGATGTGCGGTTTGTCGCGAATTATGAATGGAACGAAGTGAAAATTGAAACACAGATGCCAGTAATGAAAATCTCGGGAATGAATTAGTCAGAATTTTGATTTTAGAAAAAAAAATTACAGATCGGTTACCGACATCAATTTTTATTATTAAAATCAAAATTCTGACTAACTCATTCCCGAGATGCACATTACTGGCGTCTGTATTTCAATTCTCACTTCGATCCGTTCATAATTCGCGAAAAAAAGCGTATCCGCGTTTTCGAGGTGAGGGTCGGTATTTCACATCGCCTTAAACGATAAACATAGAATGGCGGGAAGCGCACGGACAACGCGAACTGGACGACGAACGTGTGTACGTGGCTGGAACGACGAGGCAACACACACTACACGATCCAAAAGTGAAGGGAGATAGGCTTGCGCGCGAATGCGCGAACCTATATCCGGTGGCATCTAGCGCACCGGGGCTCGTGAATTCATGGCAAACTTAGGTCATATGGCCTTTTAGTAAGGAGGACTGGGGGGGGGGGGGGTTACTGCCGCTACCGCCGCCGCCCAGGAGAGTCGAGCTTTTAGCCGAGAATGGCGACCGTTAACTCGACCCGGCAGATATTACGCGCTCAACACCGCCGTGCACCCTTCCCGCCAACTCTCTCTCTGTGTCCCTCTTACCGACATACCGCATCCCATCCCCGCGCCATCTACATAGCGATACAGTGACTATAGTGCGCGACCATAGCGCCACCGCCGCCGCCGTCGCCGCCGCACGACTTGACACTCCCACCGCACTCGCAGACCTATATTCAAAGTGTAACGAGCATTCGTTGAATCCTCGCCTCTTTAGCCCCCTGTAACCCTATATTACGCCGGAGAAACCACCGCCACCCCCCGCGCGAAATCTATAATGTCATAAAGCCCTCGCAGCAGCCTTGCGCAATCCGCCATAGGCGACGTAATAGCCGACGCCTGCGAATGGCGAAAGTTGATTAAACGCATTAAGCGTACATTATCAAGTATCGTATATGGCGCTGGGTTGAGTCAGTGAGTTCGCTATTTTCGAAAATTTCGGCGCGGGCAGAGGCAGAGTTTGCTATGGTCAGGCAAAGGTCATACGCCCCGCGTATGATCTTTTAGCTCTGAAATATTCGGTGCAAGAATTTGGCACTGTGACTAAAAAGAAACTTCACACTGTTAATCAACTGGTGTCAAAAATTGACCCTTCGTAGTGTTGATAAAGTTCACACCGTGTCAACGACTAGTATTCGTTAACTAGTGTCAATTTGCATCATAATCTTAACTTTTCAAACACATTTTACTTGAATACAGTTGAATGAAATTCGCAATCGCCATAGCCGACGTAATAGCCGACGCTTGCGAATGGCGAAAGTTGATTAAACGCATTAAGCGTACATTATCAAGTATCGTATATATATGGCGCTGGGTTGAGTCAGTGAGTTCGCTCTTTTCGAAAATTTCGGCGCGGGCAGAGGCAGAGTTTGCTATGGGCAGGCAAAGGTCATACGCCCCGCGTATGATCTTTTAGCTCTGAAATATTCGGCGCAAGAATTTGGCACTGTGACTAAAAAGAAACTTCACACTGTTAATCAACTGGTGTCAAAAATTGACCCTTCGTAGTGTTGATAAAGTTCACACCGTGTCAACGACTAGTATTCGTTAACTAGTGTCAATTTGCATCATAATCTCAACTTTTCAACATTTTACTTGAATACAGTTGAATGAAATTCGCAATCCGCCATAGGCGACGTAATAGCCGACGCCTGCGAATGGCGAAAGTTGATTAAACGCATTAAGCGTACATTATCAAGTATCGTATATATATGGCGCTGGGTTCAGTCAGTGAGTTCGCTATTTTCGAAAATTTCGGCGCGGGCAGAGGTAGAGTTTGCTATGGGCAGGCAAAGGTCATACGCCCCGCGTATGATCTTTTAGCTCCGAAATATTCGGTGCGAGAATTCGGCACTGTGACTAAAAAGAAACTTCACACTGTTAATCAACTGGTGTCAAAAATTGACCCTTCGTAGTGTTGATAAAGTTCACACTGTATCAACGACTAGTATTCGTTAACTAGTGTCAATTTGCATCATAATCTTAACTTTTCAAACACATTTTACTTGAATACAGTTGAATGAAATTCGCAATCGCCATAGCCGACATAATAGCCGACGCCTGCGAATGGTGAAAGTTGATTAAACGCATTAAGCGTACATTATCAAGTATCGTATATATATGGCGCTGGGTTGAGTCAGTGAGTTCGCTATTTTCGAAAATTTCGGCGCGGGCAGAGGCAGAGTTTGCTATGGGCAGGCAAAGGTCATACGCCCCGCGCATGATCTTTTAGCTCTGAAATATTCGGCGCAAGAATTTGGCACTGTGACTAAAAAGAAACTTCACACTGTTAATCAACTGGTGTCAAAAATTGACCCTTCGCAGTGTTGATAAAGTTCACATCATGTCAACGACTAGTATTCATTAACTAGTGTCAATTTGCATCATAACCTCAACTTTTCAACATTTTACTTGAATACAGTTGAATGAAATTCGCAATCGCCATAGCCGACATAATAGCCGACGCCTGCGAATGGCGAAAGTTGATTAAACGCATTAAGCGTACATTATCAAGTATCGTATATATATGGCGCTGGGTTGAGTCAGTGAGTTCGCTATTTTCGAAAATTTCGGCGCGGGCAGAGGCAGAATCTACGACAGCCAGGCAAAGGTCATACGCCGCGCGTATGACCTTTTAGCTCTGAAATATTCGGTGCGAGAATTTGGCACTGTGACTAAAAAGAAACTTTACACTGTTGACAAACTGGTGTTGAAAATTGACCCTTCGCAGTGTTGATAAAGTTCACATCATGTCAACGACTAGTATTCATTAACTAGTGTCAATTTGCATCATAACCTCAACTTTTCA
Source organism: Itoplectis maculator (assembly GCA_964034905.1). Classification (NCBI taxonomy): domain Eukaryota; kingdom Metazoa; phylum Arthropoda; class Insecta; order Hymenoptera; family Ichneumonidae; genus Itoplectis; species Itoplectis maculator. The sequence continues at coordinate 2,115,214 of OZ035865.1, forward strand.
ACATTTTACTTGAATACAGTTGAATGAAATTCAACGATATGATCGGTATTACGAATCGAGTCGATGAAATGTAGTTTAAACGTTTATTTTAGGATCGTTGTTCGAGTAATGATTGAAATCAATATTTTGAATTATCTAGCGGATTATTAATAAATATTGCTTAAATGACACAGATTTGACATATAGACCTTTTTATATGCCACCAGTTATGGCAATTAACAATTATTGTATCTAATTTATACTTAAACTCTAAGTTTAATCGGAGCTAATATATTTGAGACATATTTGTTGTGAGGTTGATTAAAGTCCGATTAATTGGTTTGATGGAGGTAGTCAGGAAGGCTTAAGTGGGTGTAAGGTGGGAGAGTAACAGACGGTTATCGTCAGGACCAAAAATGCTGACTATTGCAGATGAACATCCGATGCGGTCAAAGCCTCTGCATCGGATGATTTGTAGAGGGCATTGACTGGGATTGGTGTGGAAATAGCAAAGAGACAAATTATTAATATTTCGATAAAACATGGATAGAAAAATTGTCTGTACGTAACACTCGGATTTTGTTCGTTCAATAAGTCGTCACTAATTGATAGCATTTTATGGATTTTCACCATCTTGTCCCAAACATGAATATGTCAAACGTTCCATATGAACGAGGACGATAATTTTGACACACACAATTATGTGAATTCAACACTCTGGAAAGTGCTACTTTTAACACTGCGACAGTCAACACTGATCAAAAGTTCGCACCAATGAGGTTTAACACTCTGGGTTTATAACAGTGTTCCGTCTGTGACGAACCTTGAAAATAGAAGTCCAACGATGAGAAATGTAATATAACTTGCTTAATGAAATCTCAAATGCGGAATGTCGCGAGATTTAAAAGTTAAACGCACCTCGACGTCATTGCTGCTTGTCCAACTCGCGGCGTCCTCTCGCGGCAAAACACAATGGGGAAGAAACATCTTGGATATGATTTGGACGGAAGATCGCGAGCAAGTCGTGCCTTTTTCTTCCGCTTAATCGTCTTTGTTTTTGTTCCATTGTGCCGGGCTCGTCGTATCTCCAGGCAAGCGGGGTACCATGAGCTGCTGATGACTTTAAGAGTAACCGGCGCAACCGGAGGACGCGAGAGAGCCTGGCAATCGGCATTGAAACGCCCGGTGTGTATATAGCAAACTGGAAAAGTTGCTCCTCCTCGGGGTCGTCGGTGTTCGCGCGAGTGTGCGTGTTGACGACACTTGGAAAAGTTGGCCGAGCACCGAGAAAGACGCGAGAAGTGGGTGGAAGGAGAGAGGTGAAGTACCCCGCGCAGCGCGCGCGGAGAACAAATAGAGAAGTGAAAACCACCCCGTTTATATTCCACTCGGGTTCGCAGTCGATACGCGTGAAAGCGGGATGATGCTGCTGCTGCTGCTGCTGCTGCTGCTACTGCTGCTGTGGGCTACCATCACCAGCACCACCTATATACCGCCATCGAAGCGAACCACGCGCGACTTTGGCTTAAACCTTTAGGGGTAGTTTAGCGTGAACGTTGAGGTATTCGAACTCCCACCGGGAATAGAGGGCGATTGAACATGAGAAACACGTAAACTCGTGGATAATGCGCAGGACAGAGGGAAGATAGGACATAGAGGCCTTAGAAAGGGATGAGTTTTCAAGGTCGTTGGCGCAATGTCGCTGTCGCGTCGTATATCTGTGGCCCAAATTTTAAGATGATGTGTGGAAGTATGATAAAAGTTGGCTGTACTTCTGATTCTAAGATAAACTAAGCCGTTTTTTCGAGAGTGCCAAAAAACAAAATTAGAGGTTACGTGTGACAGGGATAGCCCTGTAGATGTTTAGCATTGGTTACGAAACATACCCAATGAAAAAATAATAAATGATCTGTTCATCAATAAATGTATCGATAACATCCAAAAAAATGCTGTATTTTCGGTACATCGCTTTTTTCAGTCATACAAGAAGCATTTCATTATCATCATCATCATCAATATGCATCCCTTTCTTTGCCCCACGCGCGACTTTGGTTTAAACCTTTAGGGGTAGTTTAGCGTGAACGTTGAGGTATTCGAACTCCCACCGGGAATAAAGGGCGATTGAACGTGAGAAACACGTAAACTCGTGGATAATGCGCAGGACAGAGGGAAGATAGGACATAGGGGCCTTAGAAAGGGATGAGTTTTCAAGGTCGTTGGCGCAATGTCGCTGTCGCGTCGTATATCTGTGGCCCAAATTTTAAGATGATGTGTGGAAGTATGATAGAAGTTGGCTGTACTTCTGATTCTAAGATAAACTAAGCCGTTTTTTCGAGTGTGCCAAAAAACAAAATTAGAGGTTACGTGTGACAGGGATAGCCCTGTAGATGTTTAGCATTGGTTACGAAACATACCCAATGAAAAAATAATAAATTATCTGTTCATCAATAAATGTATCGATAACATCCAAAAAATGCTGTATTTTTGGTACATCGCTTTTTTCAGTCATACAAGAAGCATTTCATTATCATCATCATCATCAATGTGCATCCCTTTCTTTGCCCCACGCGCGACTTTGGTTTAAACCTTTAGGGGAAGTTTAGCGTGAACGTTGAGGTATTCGAACTCCCACCGGGAATAAAGGGCGATTGAACATGAGAAACACGTAAACTCGTGGATAATGCGCAGGACAGAGGGAAGATAGGACATAGGGGCCTTAGAAAGGGATGAGTTTTCAAGGTCGTTGGCGCAATGTCGCTGTCGCGTTGTATATCCGTGGCCCAAATTTTAAGATGATGTGTGGAAGTATGATAGAAGTTGGCTGTACTTCTGTTTCTAAGATCAACTAAGCCGTTTTTTCGAGCGTGCCAAAAAACAAAATTAGAGGTTACGTGTGACAGGGATAGCCCTGTAGATGTTTAGCATTGGTTACGAAACATACCCAATGAAAAAATAATAAATGATCTGTTCATCAATAAATGTATCGATAACATCCAAAAAAATGCTGTATTTTCGGTACATCGCTTTTTTCAGTCGTACAAGAAGCATTTCATTATCATCATCATCATCAATGTGCATCCCTTTCTTTGCCCCACGCGCGACTTTGGTTTAAACCTTTAGGGGAAGTTTAGCGTGAACGTTGAGGTATTCGAACTCCCACTCGGAATAAAGGGCGATTGAACATGAGAAACACGTAAACTCGTGGATAATGCGCAGGACAGAGGGAAGATAGGACATAGGGGCCTAAGAAAGGGATGAGTTTTCAAGGTCGTTTGCGCAAAGTCGCTTTCGCGTCGTATATCTGTGGCCCAAATTTGAAGATGATGTGTGGAAGTATGATAGAAGTTGGCTGTACTTCTGATTCTAAGATAAACTAAGCCGTTTTTTCGAGAGTGCCAAAAAACAAAATTAGAGGTTACGTGTGACAGGTCACACTTTCATACAGATGATACAGATCATACTTTTTACAGAACAAATATAATTGCGACGAAACGAAAGGTTCTATTTAGATGAAATACTGCATTCGAGAGTTTCGTAGGTCACTGATTACGCATCCTAAGTGAAAATTCAGAAATTCAAATTGGCAGATCTAATATGACGGACATTGGACTCTCCATTTTGAATTTCTGAATTTTGACTTCGCATTCATAATCAGCGACCTAAAAAACCCCTGGTACCGAAGTTTAAGTGACTTATACGTAAGGAAAAAACTATGCTTCAAAGGGTTGTGATACTACTCGATCCTAATGTTCTAACCTTCGTTTCGATCTTGTACCAACGAACTTCGGTTCGAACGTTGGTTGCATTTTCCCTGATAACACCAAAGGGTCCATTTGTGAGCACTAAATGCTCACAAATGGACCCTTCATGAGCACTAAAGTATCCTACTTGAGTTTCCATTTTCACGCTTAAAATGTCAAAAAAAAATCGTTATAGAATGCCATGCTTAGTAATACGCCTGTAAAAGTTAGACTGATGAAAAGGATACTTTAAAAATCTTATATGGAATCTGCGCATGACCTTACATCCGGTGTTATCAGGGTTAAAAAACAGAAAATCGGTTAGTCCCAAAATGGAATATTCCATTCGTTCTCTCCGAAATCGCTTCTTCCCCAAACACCGATCCGCTGTTGAACCGCAACAACGACTCGCTTAATTTCACGGAGAATCCCGGGGCTTCGCGGCCGCTGTCGCTGCCGGGTAAGTGCGCGCGGGTGCGCGCGTCGGCGGGGTAATGCCGCCATTGTACGAAGGTGCTTTATTTAGATCGAGTATTTAGAGAGTAAGGAAAAAACTATGCTTCAAAGGGTTGTGATACCACTCGATCTTGACGTTCTAACCTTCGTTTCGATGCTGTACCGACGAACTTCGGTTTGAACAGTGGTTGCATTTTCCCTGATAACACCAAAGGGTCCATTTGTGAGCATTTAGTGCTCACAAGTGGACCCTTCATGAGCACTAAAGTACCCTACTTGAGTTTCCATTTTCACGCTTATAATGTCAAAAAAAATCGTTATTGAATGCCATTCTTAGCAATACGCTTGTAAAAGTTACACTGATGAAAAGGATACTTTTAGAATCTTATATGGGATCGGCGCATGACCTTACATCCGGTGTAATCAGGGTTAAAAAACAGAAAATCGGTTAGCCCCAAAATGGAATATTCCATTCGTTTTCTCCGAAATCGCTTCTTCCCTAAACACCGATCCGCTGTTGAACCGCAACAACGACTCGCTTAATTTCACGGAGAATCCCGGGGCTTCGCGGCCGCTGTCGCTGCCGGGTAAGTGCGCGCGGGTGCGCGCGTCGGCGGGGTAATGCCGCCATTGTACGAAGGTGCTTTATTTAGATCGAGTATTTAGAGAGTAAGGAAAAAACTATGCTTCAAAGGGTTGTGATACCACTCGATCTTGACGTTCCAACCTTCGTTTCGATGCTGTACCGACGAACTTCGGTTTGAACAGTGGTTGCATTTTCCCTGATAACACCAAAGGGTCCATTTGTGAGCATTTAGTGCTCACAAGTGGTCCCTTCATGAGCACTAAAGTATCCTACTTGAGTTTCCATTTTCACGCTTATAATGTCAACAAAAAATCGTTATTGAATGCCATGCTTAGTAATACGCCTGTAAAAGTTAGACTGATGAAAAGGATACTTTAAAAATCTTATATGGAATCTGCGCATGACCTTACATCCAGTGTTATCAGGGTTAAAAAACAGAAAATCGGTTAGTCCCAAAATGGAATATTCCATTCGTTCTCTCCGGGGTTAAAAAACAGAAAATCGGTTAGTCCCAAAATTATCAGGGTTAAAAAACAGAAAATCGGTTAGTCCCAAAATGGAATATCCATTCGTTCGTTGGAATTCCATTCGTTCTCTCCGAAATCGCTTCTTCCCTAAACACCGATACGCTGTTGAACCGCAACAACGACTCGCTTAATTTCACGGAGAATCCCGGGGCTTCGCGGCCGCTGTCGCTGCCGGGTAAGTGCGCGCGGGTGCGCGCGTCGGCGGGGTAATGCCGCCATTGTGCGAAGGTGCTTTATTTAGATCGAGTGTCAATAGGGATCCGTGCGGGCGGGCAGGCGGCACCGGGGATGAATCGCGCGCGGGCGAGAGATCGGTAGACAAGGGGCCGTGAGAACACTAACAGCGTTGCCGAGGTAAGGGACACGGGGGGAGGGGGGGATGTACAATCTCGTGCGATATGCACTGTGCTGCGCGGTGGAGGTGCTGTGCTCAAGCCCAAATAGATCGAACCGGACTACAAAGGCGAGCGGGATTCGCGCAGTTTGCTCTGGTACGCGCGCAAGGTCGGATAGACGACGGGAGTGGATCTATCTATGTATATACGCGACGCGAGGAGCCAAAGAGTCGAGCAGTGAGGAGAACGCGCGGGATATGCGGCAACAGCGGCGGTGGCGGCGGCGGCGACGTCGTCGTCGCAAAGCTATTTCCCGGTCCGCCAAGAGAGATGGCGCCACGATTGTGCGGAAAGGGGGAACCCCCCAAATACTACCGACAGCGCCATAGACCCAGAAGGTTTGTGTAACCAAGGATGATCGGTCAACAGATATAGGGGAGAGCGAGGAAATCACAGTCACTAAGACATATAAGTCTCTTTTTCGGAAGCAAATCATGTTTCGTGTTACGTACTGGCCATTTTTCTATCCTTGTTTTATCGAAATATTAATAGTTCGTGATGCTGCTATTTCCACACCAATCCCAGTCAATGCCCTCTACAAATCATCCGACGCGGAGGCTTTGACTGTATCGGATGTTCACCTGTAATAGTCAGCATTATTGGACCTGACGACAACCGCCTGTTACTTCCCCACCTTACACCCACCTAAGCCTTCCTGACTATTTCGATCGAATCAATTAATCACTCTTCATTCAAATACAAACCAATAATGTCTTAAATATATTAACTTCGTTTAAACTTCGAGTTTAAGAATAAATTAGATTCTACGATTGTTAGTTGTCATAACTGGTGACAAATAAGACGTTTATGTTTTATTGTGTTTTTACCATCGTTAAGTTAGGTCATTTAATCAATATAAATAATTCTCGAAATGGTTCGAATGTTGATTTCAATCATTAATCGAACAAGATCCCAAAATCAGTGAATAAATTACGTTACGTGAGCACGATTCGTGATCGCGATATCCCCAGAATTGACAAACAATAGTTTGGTGAATAATAATAAAATCATTATACATTTTGCTTTTAAAATGGACAAATTAAACTGAATAACGTAATGAAGACATGTATAATAGTTGCACATAAATTGAACGGTAATATACGTAGCTAATTTCCTACCAAAGTGCTGTCATTTCTTATAAGCAATCAGGTCCAAACTAATAATTCAAAATTTAAGTTCGTTTTCATTGGTACAACGAGAGCGTGATACGATAAATTATATGCATTTACCTGTATGAATAAACAGTAGCAATGAAATTTTTTTTTTTTATTTTTATTTTATTTCCGTTTCCGAGGTACACCCGTGAGGGTTTTTACCTTGCTCCCCCCCCCCCTAGTTTTTCCCCTCCTACCACTCCCTACCCGCACTTATCTAAGCTAACCTAACTTCCGTGCGTCCGCAGCCGACTTAGAGTAGCAATGAAAATTAAAAATAAACGTGGAGTGTTGCTCAATTACGGTGACCGGCATAGCCCGGTGACCGTGATTGCCCCGTTCTCCTCTACGACCGACAACGCCACAGACCCAGAACGATAGGTTTGTGTAACCAAGGATGATCGGCCAATAGATATAGGGTAGAAGTATCGGTTTTGGCCACCTTTGGTCCGGTTGTGGCCACCGACTTCGAAAGGACAGAATTATTTGTATCGTTGGAAAGAAACAATATTGTATAGATAATCTTGTTAAGTTGTGTAGATACTTCCGAAATTTCAACATGAAAATACAGGAAAACAATAATTTGAAATAAATTATAGTGAAAATGGCCACAAATGGTACAGTGGCCACAACCGGTGCATCTACCCTAGGCTCGATATATTGCACGACGACCTGAGTACCAAAGTTCAAGTAAATAACATACGTCAGGAAAAACATATGCTTCAAAGGGTTAGGTGATAACTACTCGATCCTGACGTACTAAACTGCAAAGACATAAAGTAGCTCAATTCAGACACACATTGCTACGTTAAGGGGGGGGGGGGGGGGGGGGGGGGGGGGTAGGGTATTAAAATTTTTTTTTTGGCATTTTTATTTTATATTTTTTACTGAATGCATAATACCTCAAGAATATTGTGTCAAATTTTCAAGTCAATCGGAGCAAAATTGGCGACGTTATGAATATTTTTATTCTCGCGGATTGCTGTACCTTCGCGGCCCGAGCCCGCGACTTTAAAGCGTTTTTCCCACAACTCACGTTTTCAAAGTCGGTGCCCATCGTACCGTCAAAACTGCTGCACCGATCCTTTTGAATTTTTGCATACTTGTTCTGTACAAGTTTTACGAGGTAACGCGGAAGAATTTTTTTCGAATTTATTAATATTTTTTATTTCACAATTGCAAAATAGCCGATTTTTTTCCGAAAAATCGCGATTTTCCCTTTAAAGTGTTCCCAAAAATTGAAAAATCAAAATTTCGTAAAAAACTCTTCCGCGTTACCTGGGGAAAACGATTACCTAACGAATGAACTTTGGTTTTTTAATTTCGGATGATCCAGTACCGAGTTCTGATGGGCACCGCAATTCTACTTTTTTCCGAGACGCTTCCGAGTAAATGCCGCCATTGCTGTATTTTTTAATATTTCTTCATGAAAAAATTACACAATATTCTTCGAATGTTATACTTTGATGTACAATTGGTTTGATTGAATAGATTTTAACAGTGTCGTCAAAAAAAAATTCACAAAAACGTGCCTGTTTTGCACGAATTAACCCTACCCCCCCCCCCCCCCCCCCCCCCTTAATTCCATCAATCATTACCGTTGCGTGGTGCACTAATGGTACAACCATGCCACCAAATATCTATCTGGGTTAGGTTTTGAAGAGGGTCTAAATTTTAACTTGGGATTCCCCGAGTTATTTATAATCTTCTCAGAATGCGGCGACACCACCAGCAGCAGCAGCAGCAGCAGCAACGTCAAAGAGGCCAGAGACCGGCGAAGTGTAGTCAGTCGGCCAGGCGTCTATGGCGCATCTTTTACGAATTTTGACCGAGTGCTTTTGTCGAGGCTGGCGGAGCGAGAGAGGCAAAGAGAGAAAGAGAGAGGATAGAGAGAGAGAAATGTGTGGCTGACCCGGCTTTGTCGGTTCGAAAGAGCACTTTGGGGGCGAGGGATATGGATACGACGAGGGATGCGGAAAGAGGAGGAAAATAAAGAAGCAGAAACGGAAGGAGCGGAAGAAAGGGAAGAGACGCGCGGCGGCGGGGTGTGTAAGCCTCGTACGCCGACGAGTATCCGGTATTGGCATGTGCCGACCGGCAACGCGCGGCCGACGCGCCGAGAGGTCAATCCGTAGATCGATATGAATATTTTCCGGGCGGGCGCCCTCGTCGTCCGAGGATTGACCGAAATAACCGTACGACCCGTTGCTCTTGCGCTCGGTTCTTCGTACGAAACGGCCACTGTACGTCCACGGCTTTTGTCCGCTCGGCGAAGAAGGCTCGTACACGCGGGCGTGACGACCCCCGCTTTATTCATCGTTTTCCTCGCCTTCCCCCCCCCCCTCCCCCTCCACCCACTTCGCAGTTCGCGCAACGTTGTCCGACGGAGGACGGTATGGACATTATTTCTATACCGGCGGCTCGCACTGTACAGCCTATCAGAGAACGCATAGCATGACAACACACTTATATCGAAAATGCAAGTTTTTATAGCCACTGATTTTTCAAAGAAGGGATCCTCTCTTAACCCTTACATGCACAGCGGGATATATTCTATCCCACCTAGATTATTATCATTTTTTAAATATTTCAACGTTTTCTTTCTCGATTTTAATGATTTTTTTTGTATATTTACTACAATAACATGTTGGAGAATTGAAAAATACAATTTGTTATCTAAATTTTCTTGTGAATTTGTTGATATAAAGAATACACAATAAAAGTCACTTTTTAATTGAAAATTCATTATTTCCAACAGTTTTTATTGTATTTACGTGAAACTTGGTATATATATGTTTTGAGGGTTGCTGATTTTGAATCTGTTATCAGAATTTAAAAATTCATACATCCAATATGGCGGATCCAAGATGGCGAACCAAATTTGGATCCGCCATTTTGAATTTCGAAATTCTGAGCTCGGATTCGTAATCAGCGACCCCAAAAACCCCCGAGTGACAAATTCCAAGTCCATAGAACCCATACAAAAATGTATGCATGTAAGGGTTAAGGATGTTACACTGACACTAGTCAAATGAGTGCTGACTTTTAAAAATAATTTATGCATAGTTTTAAGTATCTGTTGATTATTTTGAATGGTTTTTTGTATTGCTAGGCATGTTCTTAACCTGGGAAAAATTCAATTGCAACGGATTTGCATAAATATTAAAGAATTTACGCAAACGTTTGAAAACGTAATTTTCATTCAGTTTTTTTCAAAGAATAAACCGTATTATTTGTCCCATCTGGATTTTCACGGCTTGTTGTCTTTCTTGGAAAATGCTTCATGAATTTGCCTCACAAATAATTTATAACATTCTCCATTAAAAAATGACAACCTTTTGTTTATCCATCTACAAAAATCTTTTGTAAGCAAACAGCTGTAATTTTTCAACGGAAATTGATAAAAAATATTTATGAGGCAAATTCGTAATACATCTTCTAAGGAAGACAATAAGCCGTGAAACATCCAAATCGAGCAAGAAACACGTTTTATTCTTTAAAAAAACGGAATGAAAAGTACCTTTTCGAAAGTTTGTGTAAATCGGTTAATATTTTTGCAAATCGATTGCAATTAAATTTTTCCCAGGTCAAGAATATATTTGACAATACAAATAGCCATTAAACATAATCAACAGATGCTTTAAGGAGGGTCGAGCGCATCAATGAAACATATGCTGATTTCTTTTTACGCATGGATATGGACGGTCTAAGTATGACTACAAATTTCGGAGAAATATCTTCACCGTTTGGACAAATATTTTTGTTTTTTATTTTCACCATTTAACATTGATTCTTATGACAGATTGAAAAAAGGTGTATTTTAACGTTTCCAGGGGTAATTTATGTAGAAAACCTGCAAACAAATTATTGAAAACTATGAAGAATACTGTTAAGAAGTTCTGTAAAAAAATGTAGACACGTGTTCTTCACCGTTAATTAATAATAAGCAATATGCAACAGAGACGCCGCGACGAAAACCTAGGGAAACTGCATATTCGGCAACACAATTGCTTGTTATTAATTAACGGTGAAGAACATCTACATTTTTTCACAGAAATTCTTAAGAGCATTCTTCACAGCTTTCAATAATTTGTTTGCAGCTTTTAAACATAAATTATCCCTACAAACCTTTATTTCAATCTGTCATAAGAATCAATGTTAAATGGTGAAAATTTCAAAAAATATTTCTCCAAAACATTGAAGATGAGCACATTCAAACTTTGTAGTCAACCTTAGACCGTTCATATATATGCGTAAAAAAAAATCAACATATGTTTTCAGATATCATTGAAGCGCTCGAACCTCCTTAAACTAAGTATAAATTGTTTTTAAAAATCAGCACTCATTTGACTAGTGTGGAGCTGTATAGCATCCTTAAAAAATAATCACTCTTGCGCTGGGTTCTTCGTACGAAACGGCCACTGTACGGGCTTTTGTCCGCCCGCGCGAAGAAGGCTCGTATAGGCGGGCGTGACGACCCCGCTTTATTCATCGTTTTCCTCGCCTCCCTCCCCCTCATCGCCGTTCGCACAACGCCGTCCCTCGTCGGCCAGTACGGGCATTATTCCTATACCGGCGGCTCGCACTGTACATTCACCCCGGAACGCGTGTCAGATTTTCTATTTTTTTTTTTTTTTTCGACTTATCCGTCGAAAGAAGCAAATTATTCATAATTATGCGGGTGAAGGATTGGGAATTAGCGTTTTTCGTTTGTGGCACGAAGAGGGCGGTGATAAGAGGGCGCGGCGCGGCCCACGACATTGATTGTATCGGATATCGCGCGGTGAAGCGTTCCTCTGTGTTTTTCGTAATAAAACAACCTAACGACTGGCAATTAATATTACTCTATCACGACGATGTCCTCGTTTAATAATTTATCACCCTTTTCGGAAAAAAACGAACCGTTGTAAACATTACTTTACGGCTTTGGTCGAGTTGATGATATGACAGTCGGATAACAACGTCTCCACACTGACGCCAGCACGACGGATAGAGGTGTCGGGTCTGGTCAAATAGAGACTGGCGGACTGCCCCCCGTGTTTCATATTTGCTCGTGAGGCAATGTTGTACGGTGAGAATGTCGTGTTGGCTCGGGTGAAGGTTATCGCCATCTGAGTCTCCGGCACTTGCCAACATGGGAAAGAGCGAGAGGAAGAGAGAAAAAGAGAGAGAACGAGCCAACTGTCACTGTGCGGAGGTTACGATGCAAATTGACACTACCCAGACAGACATTGGTGGCACGGCTGCACCATTAGAGAACCACAAAACGGGAATCTTTACTGGAATTAACCTAGCGATGTGTGTCTGAATTGAGCTACTTTATGTCGAAACAGTGTGCCTTGATACGGTGGCGCCACGTTGGTGTTACTTTTGATACTTTTGCTATGGCACGCTTGTAGACCTATAATGTCTGCATGCCGGAAGCTTCGATGACAGCGTGATGCCATAATTGCTCCATATCATGGCACCGTCTGAATGAAACATATCATGCTATCATTTTGGTATCATATTTGCAAACCGTTTGAGACATCAATTGCAGTACGATAACGCCATAATTGCAACAGGCCAAGGCACCACGAATTACAACGATGAACGTTATTCTACTACAAGAGCACCACTTTGCATTTTCTTTGTGACTGTGGTTGCAACATATTAATAGCATACGCCATAATAAGGAGCAACTATGGCATCACCATGTCATGATCCTAATTAACGGCATGCAAACATCATAGCTCCACAAGCGTGCGATAGCATGCGCATCAAATACTGCCGACATGGCTTTAGCGTTGTGTCACAGTACGCTGTGTCGTCATAAAATAGCTCAATTGAGACACACATCGCTACCTTAATTCCAGCACTGCATGAAGTCGCTTAACGCATTTGTGGCGTCAACGTGCGACGATAAGATATTTTGACGGCACGTTTGTCTATCTGGGATAAGTTCACTGGAAGCTCTCACATGTTACGTTCAGCTAGTTTACGTGGGCACGTGGTGGGGACAATTCGAGTGTTCTCATTGGAGCAGGCGTGCTGCTTCGTGAACGTGATTGGTCCTTCACTTCGGTTACTGGGTCCGCATTAAGTAACATGTGAGAACGTCCACTGTATGTGTTTTGCCATGTTTAAGAGACCTGCTGAAAAATGTGGATAAATTAAAATTATATCAACATTTTCCTCTAAAAACGTAATTTCGTCGCTTGGAGAGCGAATTCAATAGGCACTTTTGTGCGTTTTTTCAAAACGTGAGTGCCTAAAAACCGTTATAAACATTATTTTACAACTTTGGTCGAGCTAACGATATAACAGTCGGATAACAACGTCTCTGCACTGACGTCAGCAGCATATTTAAGAGATCTGCTGAAAAAAGTGGATAAATTCAAATTATATCAACATTTTCCTCTAAAAACGTAATTTCGTCGCTTGGAGAGCGAATTCAATAGGCACTTTTGTGCGCTTTTTCAAAATGTGAGTGCCTAAAAACCGTTGTAAACATTATTTTACAACTTTGGTCGAGCTAACGATATAACAGTCGGATAACAACGTCTCTGCACTGACGTCAGCAGCATATTTAAGAGATCTGCTGAAAAAAGTGGATAAATTCAAATTATATCAACATTTTCCTCTAAAAACGTAATTTCGTCGCTTGGAGAGCGAATTCAATAGGCACTTCTGTGCGTTTTTTCAATATGTGAGTGCCTAAAAACCGTTGTAAACATTATTTAACAACTTTGGTCGAGCTAACGACATGACAGTCGGATAACAATGTCTCCGCACTGACGCCAGCGCTACGGATAGAGGTGTCGGGCCTGGTCAAATAGAGACTGGCGGACTGTCCCGCGTGTTTCATATTTGCTCGTGAGGCGGTGTTGTACGGTGAGAATGTCATGTTTGCTCGGGTGAAGGTTATCGCCTCCTGAGTCGCCGGCACTTTCCGACACGAGAAAGAGCGAGAGAGGGAGAAAGAGAGGGAACGAGCAAACTGTCACCGTGCGGAGTTGAGCGACGGGCGTTGCGACCATTTGCAGTTTTACGCGTGTCGATGTGCAACAACTAGTTTCCACGAGAGGCTGACGAGATTGGACCGCGTTCGGCGCTGCTGCGGCGCTCCGGGCTTATTGGTTGTTCCGAACTTCGGGTATTTAAGGGATGATCGAGGAACGTTCTACGTCGTCTAGCTTCCACCTTCTGCACATCCGCAAATCCTCGTTCCACAGAGACGCAGCTACAGTGCTATGCGAATCTGCGCGGCGACGAGCGACTCAAAGGCAGCGAGGACCGTATGTTCGGCGAGGGATTTTGGATTCGCTAGGCAAATATGACGGGATATTTGCTCTTATAATATAGCGATGAGACGGTACTACCCCGGAGCGGGCGGCATTCGAGCTTGCGCGCGGCGAACCTGAGAGAGAGGTCGTCGTGCAATTTATCGAGGCTATATCTGTTGGCCGATCATCCTTGGTTACACAAACCTATTCTGGGTCTGGGTCTGTGGCGCTGTCAGTAGTGAGGGGAGAACGGGGCAATCACGGTCACCGGGCTATACCAGGCATCGTAATTTGGCAACACTCCACGTTTATTTTCAATTTTCATTTCTACTGGTTCATCAGTCTAACTTTTACAGGTATATTGCTAAGACTAGCATTTAATAACGATTTTTTTTTTACATTGTAAGCGTGGAAATGGAAACTCAAGTAGGGTACTTTAGTGCACTAAATGCTCACAAATGAACCCTTTGGTAAGTAAACTTGGCAATATCCACGTTTATTTTGAATTTTCATTTCTACTGGTTCATCAGTCTAACTTTTACAGGCATGTTGCTAAGACTAGCAGTCAATAACAATTTTTTTGACATTATAAGCGTGGAAATGGAAACTCAAGTAGGGTACTTTAGTGCACTAAATGCTCACAAATGAACCCTTTGGTAAGTAAACTTGGCAGTATCCACGTTTATTTTCAATTTTCATTTCTACTGGTTCATCAGTCTAACTTTTACAGGCATATTGCTAAGACTAGCATCCAATAACGATTTTTTTTTACATTGTAAGCGTGGAAATGGAAACTCAAGTAGGGTACTTTAGTGCACTAAATGCTCACAAATGAACCCTTTGGTAAGTAAACTTGGCAGTATCCACGTTTATTTTGAATTTTCATTTCTACTGGTTCATCAGTCTAACTTTTACAGGCATGTTGCTAAGACTAGCAGTCAATAACAATTTTTTTGACATTATAAGCGTGGAAATGGAAACTCAAGTAGGGTACTTTAGTGCACTAAATGCTCACAAATGAACCCTTTGGTAAGTAAACTTGGCAATATCCACGTTTATTTTCAATTTTCATTTCTACTGTTTCATCAGTCTAACTTTTACAGGCATGTTGCTAAGACTAGCATTCAATAACGATTGTTTTTGACATTGTAAGCGTAGAAATGGAAACTCAAGTAGGGTACTTTAGTGCACTAAATGCTCATAAATGGACCCTTTGATAAGTAAACTTGGCAATATCCACGTTTACTTTCAATTTTCATTTCTACTGGTTCATCAGTCTAACTTTTACAGGCATGTTGCTAAGACTAGCAGTCAATAACAATTTTTTTGACATTATAAGCGTGGAAATGGAAACTCAAGTAGGGTACTTTAGTGCACTAAATGCTCACAAATGAATCCTTTGGTAAGTAAACTTGGCAATATCCACGTTTATTTTCAATTTTCATTTCTACTGTTTCATCAGTCTAACTTTTACAGGCATGTTGCTAAGACTAGCATTCAATAACGATTGTTTTTGACATTGTAAGCGTAGAAATGGAAACTCAAGTAGGGTACTTTAGTGCACTAAATGCTCATAAATGGACCCTTTGATAAGTAAACTTGGCAATATCCACGTTTATTTTCAATTTTCATTTCTACTGGTTCATCAGTCTAACTTTTACAGGCATGTTGCTAAGACTAGCAGTCAATAACAATTTTTTTGACATTATAAGCGTGGAAATGGAAACTCAAGTAGGGTACTTTAGTGCACTAAATGCTCATAAATGGACCCTTTGGTAAGTAAACTTGGCAATATCCACGTTTATTTTCAATTTTCATTTCTACTGGTTCATCAGTCTAACTTTTACAGGCATGTTGCTAAGACTAGCAGTCAATAACAATTTTTTTGACATTATAAGCGTGGAAATGGAAACTCAAGTAGGGTACTTTAGTGCACTAAATGCTCACAAATGAACCCTTTGGTAAGTAAACTTGGCAGTATCCACGTTTATTTTAAATTTTCATTTCTACTGATTCATCAGTCTAACTTTTACAGGCATGTTGCTAAGACTAACAGTCAATAACAATTTTTTTGACATTATAAGCGTGGAAATGGAAACTCAAGTAGGGTACTTTAGTGCACTAAATGCTCACAAATGAACCCTTTGGTAAGTAAACTTGGCAATATCCACGTTTATTTTCAATTTTCATTTCTACTGTTTCATCAGTCTAACTTTTACAGGCATATTGCTAAGACTAGCATTCAATAACGTTTTTTTTTTTTGACATTGTAAGCGTGGAAATAAAAACTCAAGTAGGGTACTTAAGTGCACTAAATGCTCACACATGGACCCTTTGGTGTTATCATGGTAAATGCAACCAATGTTCAAACCGAAGTTCGTCGGTACAACATCGAAACGAAGGTTCCCGGGCAGAAATTTCCAATCGGATCCAACTAGATCCCGCCTGGATTCTCTGTGCTGAGGTCGGGATCCAGTCCGATGTCCAGTCGGTTTCCCAAAATGGAACGTAATGATTGCAAAATGGATTCCTATCGGGATACCCGACTGGGTCCGGGCGTGGAATTTATTTCCAAATCTGTATTCATTTGGATTACTGTGAGAACCCCCGTTTTTAGGTATCCCTACAGAGACCCTAACTTCACTAATTTATTGATTCCGTTGACAAATCGGCATCCATCTGGATTTCTGCAAGGAATTCCGTTTTTCGGAATCCCTACAGCGTCCCTAACATCGTTTCTATTTCCAAATCTTCCACCTGGATTCCGGACTGAAATCCTGTTTTGGGGAACCCACACCAGGATCATTCTGGATTCTTGCAGGGAGACCGGATTTAGGGAATCCAGATGAAATTCTGATCGGAATCGGAATGTACATTGGGACTCCACCATGGATTTTTGCTCCTCCAAACTTCCGAAAGTGGCAGATATTACCCAATTGGAGTAAACGGAGACTACTGCGGACTGAAATTTTTATGCTTGAACCTCCTTGAACTTCCAATTAGGTTGTACAGAGTGAGATGAGGTTCCTAGACTCTTGTATAAACCTCCAAAAGTGGCATATTTTACCCATTTTGATTCAAAGAAGTTTATTTGAAGGGCCTCAATTTTAACTCCGGATTAGAGGGCCCTAGTTACAATTTAGACCGTCTTTAAAACCTAAATGTGGTAGTCCCGCGGGGTAAGCGAAGGTTCTTGACACTCCTCCAAACCTCCAAAAGTGAATTCCCGAATTGGAATAAGCGGAGACTACTGCGGACTGAAATTTTTATGCTTGAACTTCCAATTAGGTTGAACAGAGTGAGATGAGGTTCCTAGACTCTTGTATAAACCTCCAAAAGTGGCATATTTTACCCATTTTGATTCAAAGAAGTGTATTTACAGGGATTAAATTTGAACTCCGGATTAGTCGGTCTCTGCGGTGTCTCGTCGACCTGACTACGAAATGTTGGCTTTGTAATCGTGTTAAAGTCGAAATATCGAGATTCTCGTGTCGCTTCGATCGACAAAGTGGATCCGCGTGGATGCAATATTAATCGATGAGATTCGGGCTGAGTGCAATGACGGATATATATCTTCGAGTAGATAAATTTAGATCACAGTCGTGTCTAAACGAACACTGCTGGGAACGAGCGCGAGAATAACGACCGACAACTCTTTCTCCGTCATCGTAATCCTCGCGAACGAATATCCAAGGTATTTCCGGTGGACAATAAAGGATCACCCGCGTGGGATTAACCTGATGGCCGCCGTTGTGCTGAAAAATCTGTCGAGTCACACTGCGCATCCCAGCAGGAATGTAAACGCATACCGATCGCGTTTTGATTTTTCAGTTCACCGGTAATAATCGCTGTCGAGCTCGGTACGCCGAGCTGTACTATTAGTAGTACTAGTGTATTTATTGACAACAGGTCATTGATAAAAAAACAGGTTCCACCGGTTATCGACTGGGTCGCGAATCTCTTTTTTTTTTCTTTTTGAGGTGAAGAACAACATAAAAAAACACTCTAGGCATTTTTTTAGATTTTTTAAAAAAATTCGTGGTTTTGTAATTGCCTAAAATCTGATTCTCAAAAAGTACATCGACGTTTTTTGTTACTGTAAATTCTGGGTCCAGAAACAAAATTGTGGACCTCGTTCCAGAAGTGGGGCGAAGCTTAGATTATCAGCTAAAAATAAAACAATATAAAAAAAATATATAAAATGATACCTCAAATTCTCTCTAAAAGTAAATCGATGATTTTTTTAAAAATGGTATAGTAAATTCTGCGTCCAAAAACGACATTTTTGAGACTAGAACGAAAATGGGGAGCAGTCTAGAATAGCAACTAAAAATAAAATTCTCTCGTGAATAAAACGTAATAAAATGAGTGTTTTAATATTTACATTTTTAAATATCGTTTGCTTTTCTTTTAACTTAAAAATAGTGCAAGTATGAATGACTTATTTTCTTGTTTTTTTTTGTTTTTGTTTTTGTTTTTTTTTTTTTCACTTTGTTATCTTCGTTAATTGTTAGGTAACTATTTGCAGGGTGTTTAGGTATACATATACGGCTTTGTTCAGTTTGTATACAAAGTGGTTTTAAATTTTTATTTTATATGAAAGCGAACTTCTTAGTGAGTTACTGGATTCTTATTTTTATAGGTGTTATTCCATTTTTTTTCTGGGGGTGAATTTCTGGGATTGTCTGGTACTCTTATTTTTCATGGTAATTTGCTATTCCGCCTAACGATAAGAAATCGCAAAAAAAAAACACACCCACGCGTGCACAGATAAAAACTTGAGAGCTTTTTTCGGCGCTCTCTGGCTCGGGGGTCAAACACAGCAGAGCAGAGCAGAGGTGGCCTCGTTCAAAGAGCAAACGAGAGACCATTGTTTTTAACGAAGCCTTCTCCTTTTTTATTTTTTCAGAACCGACGACCGAAATCGTCGGTGGTCCGGATCTCTACATCGATCACGGAAGCACGATCAACCTCACGTGCATAGTTCTACACAGTCCGGAGCCACCGGCTTACATTTTTTGGAATCACAACGATGCGGTATGTATTTCACCCTTTTTCTTCATTATTCCTATAAATTGATATCGTTTCAACGCGATGCAAACCCAGAAAAAATGTATTTTTTATTTGCCCATTTTGAAAAGTTCGTTTCTTTGAATTCTTCCCAACGAATGTTTTTAAATCGCCAAACCCATAAAAACTACATTTTTTATAATATTTATAATAACGAATTCCATTCGTGAAATACTTCAAGTAGATATAGCTCCGCGAAAAAAAGGCTTGCCATTTCTCAGCAAGGCTCAAAATCTTCATAATTTTGCATAGAATTTGAAATAAATGTGTCTATTCATTTCCATACGGGATTCAACGCGGCCCACTGCAAAAACAGAGACACTGTTATTGCTGATGATAATAATTGTATAATATTCTCGCTCGACCATCGATTGCAAAACATTCCGCGATCTTTTTTTTTATTCCGCCGAGAGACTTTGTTCTCATTCCGAATCAATGACGAGGGGCATCCCACCCCACGAGCCTCGATCGAGATACGCGCGAGCAACGAGTGCAAGTTAATTTATCGAGTCACGTTAACAAAAGAGTAATTACGGTCTCGGGTACAGTAGTAATTCCGTGGCTGTCGGAAAAATTTAATAATATAATAAGCGCATATCTCAAAGTGGCCAATTGGCCCGCGATACGATAAAGTACGGAACCACTCTTTCTCTCTCGTGTAATCGATGAAATATTTCCGTATCCCGGGCTGACAAAGAGTTTAAAACCTCGGTTGCTCGCGAGTCTCAAGCTGGCCGCGGTGGCGGCGACGACAAGTTAGTGGCAATACACACGCGGGGGGTCGACGCACGCCAGCGTGCTTAAGGTAGTCCTTGCGCCTGGTGTCGAGTTCGCATAAGTTTTCGAAAAATGAGAGGAAATTGCAACCACATCTCAATAATATAAAAATCTGAAAAAAATCATGCATGTTAAAGACATTGAAAAGATTAATTTTGCATAATGAAAATTCCAAAATGTTATTAACAAATTGATGAAAAATAAAATTGTTTAACAAATATTTCGACAACCTAATTTTTTTGTTTCAATGAAAATGATTCGTTCTATTTTCTGAATATGCATGATTTTTTTCAAACTTTTGAATTCACTTTGAATTTTGTGATTTTCCCCATGTTAAAAAACGCAAAATTCAAAGTGAATTTGAAGAATTAAAAAAATTCATACATATTTAGAAAAATAAACGCATTATTTTCATTGAAACAAAAAATTAAGTTATCGAAGGATTTGTTGAACAATTTTATTTTTCATCAATTTGTTAATAACATTTTGGAATTTTTATTATGCAAAATTAATCTTTTCAACGTTTATAACATGCATGATTTTTTTCAGATTTTTATATTATCGAGAAGTGGTTGCAATTTCTTGTCAACTTTCTCGAATTTATGTGAAATGAATACTAGACGCAAGGACTACCTTAAGGTAGTCGTTGCGCCTGGCTTCGAGTTCGCGTAAGTTTTCGAAAAATGAGAGAAAATTGCAAACACTTCTCGATAATATAAAAATCTGAAAAAATCATGCGTATTATAGTCGTTGAAAAGATTAGTTTTGCATAATAAAAATTCCAAAGTGTTATTAACAAATAGATGAAAAATAAAATTGTTCAACAAATCTTACGATAACCTACATTTTTTGTTTTAATGAAAATGATTCGCTCATTTTTCTGAATATGTATGAACTTTTTAACATTTTTCAATTCACTTTACATTTCGTGATTTTCAGAGTGAATTCAAAAATAAAAATAAAATGTACGCGTGTTCAGAAAAATATACGAATCATTTTCATCGAAACAAAAAAATTAGGTTTTCGAAAGATTTGTTAAACAATTTTATTTTTTATCAATTTGTTAACAACATTTTGGATTTTTTATTACGCAAGATTTTTTTCAGATTTTTATATTATCGAGAAGTGTTCGCAATTTGCTCTTATTTTTCGGAAACTTATGCGAAGTGAGCGTGAAACGACGGAACTACTTTAAGGTAGCTATACCGCTACGTACTAGTCAAATCAGTGCTAAATTTTTAAAAGCGTTTTTTATAATTCCTGGTTGTTTAATAAATTGTTCCGAGGTGTTACTAACATTACAGCATTAGTTCTTAATAGGCAAATTCATACAAAGCCATAATTCGAATAGAAAGACAACTAATATATGCAAATTACCAATGTCATGTTTTTTCGCGAAGTTTTTTACAAGAATAAACCGTAATAATAGGTCAATTATGACGAACGATAGCTCATTTTTATTATTGGAAGACCCTTTATCGATTGACCGTCCAGATTTTTGATAGTACGAGTAGTTCAAAAGATGCAGCCATTTGTTTATCGCCTGTTAGGTTAGGATAGGGTATAAAAATGGCTGTAGCTTTTGAACTATTGATACTATAAAAAATCTGGACGGTCAATCGATAAAGGGTCTTCCAATAATAAAAATGAGCTATCGTTCGTCATAATTGACCTATTATTACGGTTTATTCTAGTAAAAGACTCCGCGAAAAAACATGACATTGGGAATTTGCATATATTAGTCGTCTTTCTATTCGAATTATGGCTTTGAACGTATTTGCCTATTACGAACTAATGCTGTAACGTCAGTAACACTTCGAAACAATTTATGAAACAACCAGGAATTGTAAAAACGCTTTTAAAAATTTAGCACTGATTTGACTAGCACGTAGCGGTATAGCTACCTTAAGTCGCGCAGCGCCCCCCACGCAGACTTCATCGCGAGGTACGTCAATCTGCCGTCGTTTATCATCGCGAAGAATGAAAATATGCGCTCGAGTCCGCGGAACAACGACTCGCGATTCTTCGACGACGGATCGTGCGACGCCAAGAATCCTCGTTAAAGAGAAAAGGAGTAGCGAGGCTCGCGGCGAAAAAAGAACGAGCCGACGGAATTCTCTCACAATATCCGCATTCGACGAGTGCGTGACCGAAACTCGTAGCGGCCTCTACGCTGGATTCACGATAAAAGTCGATGTAGTCATACAATGCGAATACAGAAGGCTCTATCTGATTATTTTTTAAATCACTCGATTTGTTTATTCATTTTATATATCTGGTGACACTGATCTTCGTTTTTTTTCGAATACTTTTACATTTTCGTAGAATAAAGTTTAGATTATTCATTCAAAAGGAAGAACCGACAATAATGCCGTAATTATGGGAATTCATTTTTTTTAAGGGGTTATGCCAGTATGGAGGCTGAAAAAAAGGCTGTTTTCGGCAATTTTTTTCAGAAAAACTGCAATGTAAATCAAGATTATAAAAAGTGTGTTTATCATACATGTGAGTGACTGTATACGATTATTTTTTTGAAGCGATTTATAACAAAATGGCGGCTGTGCAGCGTATCTGCGATGACGTCTCCGTCTTAAATAATTCAAAAATGCCAAAAGAAAAAGTCAGCCAGAAAAAACAAGAAAAATAGTACAATGATGGAAAAAAAAATACAGCGATCTCATACCGGCTCAGCACTTGATACGTAGACTCACCAATCAAAGGCCGCGAGGTTGCAATTGTGGAACATCCGGGTTAACGGTTCATTAAAGCCGTAACACGTCCTGTGATGCTGCGTATAGAAAATGACATGATTCCGGATGTTTCGCCAAGGCACAGTAACCGACGCCAAAAGCTCCGGGCGGTCAACAACACCGTGTATAGTTTTACAAAGAAAGACTAACTAACTAATAATATAACATCAAGTGGGTAAGCGCGTGGAGCGCACCTATGGGCTAGTATACATTTATACTAGAGGGTTATGTGCATCGCGCGCTTTGGGCGCTCGCATTGTAACATGATTTTTGATTTTCAAGGTAATGGTTTCTATGGTTATGGTTGCCATGGCAGTGGCTGCTACAGCAATGGTTTCTATGGTTATGGTTGCCACGGCGGTGGCTGCTATGGCGATGGTTTCTATGGTTATGGCAGCCATGGCAGTGGCGCTATGGCATTGGTTTCTATAGTTATGGTTGACATGGCAGTGGCTGCTATGGCAATGGTTTCCGAGGTAATGGTTCCTATGGCAACGGTTCGCATGGCAACGGTTGTTACGGCGATGGTTGTCATGGTAATGGTTGCTATGGTAATGGTTGTCATCGCAACGGTTGCTCTGGCCATGGTTGCCATAGCAACCTAGGATTTGAGGAGGGACTTCGAAACATTCCGGCCCAGGGGGCCCCTTTTGACGTATCCTACACAGCGGCGGCGGCGGTGAGAATTTTTTATAATATAGAGAGACAATCCGCGGTATCCGTGCGATAGGATGTGATGAAAAAACCCGAACTTGTTTATGAAACGATTTATGAAATAGAGTACGCGACTAGAGAGTCCTCTCGCTGGGTAATGGAATTGTTACAACTCGGACGTAATACGCGCGCGCACAAACACTGCAAACCCATTGGCAGATATGGACACGTGGGCTTGCGGGTGAAGTGGTTTAGGGTGAGTTCCAAGTCGCAATTTCCGTGACCACTCGATAGACAGACGAGAGGGCTTCGATAGTGAGATGCGCCAGCAGCACCAGCAGCAGCGGCAGCAGCAGCAGCAGTAGCAGCGTCGAGGACCAGGGATTATTGCCCACTCGAATCGGTCCAATGTCATACGTGAACTATATATCCGCGATAGTGAGAAACGCGCTGCCGTGATGCGCGCTTCGACGTTGCCGCCGCCGCCGCCGCCGCCAGTCCACTTTGGCGGAAAAATCCATCGTGGAAAAAAAGCTCGATCGGAAAACTGGGCCATGGTGAATGAGACGCGTTCCACGGTTCTCGGTTCTCGGCGGGGTCCTCAAATTCACGCAGTATTTATTATTCACGAGACTTTATATAGGGAGCGCTTGCGCGTGCGCGGAAATTCATAGACTTTAATATTAATCGAGCGGCGGCCGAAAAACTTGGCGGTAAAAAGGCTCACTCGAGAGTTGGAAGCGCGCGCGGCGTTTTCAAGGAGGTGCTCCTGGAGGGCATGAAAAATAATAATTGCACGCTCGATGGAGAAAGTATTCAGGTCGCCGCGCTGTGCTCGCCCCCGCGTCGACCCTCGCGTCCCCCTCGTCGCCAATGCTCCCAACGCTCCCGCCTTTCCCTGCTGCTCCACCGATGGCGGCGCGCGCCGCGCGCGTCATATCGAAACGTCGCGGATGGAGCCGCCAAATGTTTTCGGTACCCTCGGGGAATTGCGCATAGGTATTGGCAATCGGGACTGCCGCGCGGAACGTAGGGAAAAAGCTCAACGGGCGACCCTTGGAACGACATTTCGACGAATATCATATTTTCAAATGTATTATTAATTTCGAGAAAATCACGCTGACCCCGCGTTTCCAATGTCACATGGTCGTTTCAAAAGACAAACTTTGTATTTCGGTATTTATTATAGTACATTACGATACTAGTGCGAAAAAACTTTTTCTCCCGACTCCAATGAAATAACCTCATTTCGTGCCCGCAACGCGGGTGGAAAATCGCTCGTTCCTAACCTGTGACTCGACGCATGCGCAGTCCGGTTTCGTTACCTCCCTAGGGACGTAATCGACACATTCCTGCCCGCGCGGGAGTAATGTAATCCGTACTGCGCATGCGCCCTCGTCACAGGTTAGAAATGAGCGACTTTCCGTCCGTGTTGCACGCACGAAATGAGGTTGTTTTTCAGCGAAATCAGAAGAAAAGTATAGTACGCGACATGGGAGAGAAGTGCCTTTTCACCTCGTGTGAATTTCGTGTCAAATTTCACACTCGGTGAAAAGTTGCATCTCACTCCCTTCGCTATTTTGACCCTTCATTTTATGAAAATGCCGTTAAAATAGCGAATGATTTTAATAGCGAATGGTTAAGCCGCCAAATGTTTTCGATACCCTCGAGGAATTGCGCATAGATATTGGCAATCGGGACTGCCGCGCGGAACGTAGGGAAAAAGCTCGGGCTAACGGGCGACCCTTGGAACGTCATTTCGACGAATATCGTATTTTCAACTGTATTATTAATTTCGAGAAAATCTCGCTGACCCCGCGTTTCCAATGTCACATGGTCGTTTCAAAAGATAAACTTTGTATTTAGGTATTTATTAAATTACCTTGAAATTGTGTGCATCCGCAAAAAAATTTATTTTTGCAAGGCGTAGCTCCTAAACTATATCTTTCAACCGATTTTTTCAAAAATTTAATTAGGCAGTTTTTTGAGAAAGTAGTGTAAATTTTTTTATTTGTCACGCTGTCAAACGGCCGGTCGCCAGGGTCCACAACCAATCAAAGGCCGAGTTATATCGAAAACAATGGTCACGTTGTCGCCAATTACGGACTTTTTACCATAACCCTTACATC
Organism: Itoplectis maculator; assembly: GCA_964034905.1. Classification (NCBI taxonomy): domain Eukaryota; kingdom Metazoa; phylum Arthropoda; class Insecta; order Hymenoptera; family Ichneumonidae; genus Itoplectis; species Itoplectis maculator. The sequence goes on from OZ035865.1 coordinate 2,140,696, forward strand.
CACAGCGGGATATATTCTATCCCACCTACATTATTATCATTTTTTAAATATTTCAACGTTTTCTTTCTCGATTTTAATGATTTTTTTTGTATATTTACTACAATAACATGTTGGAGAATTCAAAAATACAATTTGTTATCTAAATTTTCTTGTGAATTTGTTGATATAAAGAATACACAATAAAAGTCACTTTTTTAATTGAAAATTCATTATTTCCAACAGTTTTTATTGTATTTACGTGAAACTTGGTATATATATGTTTTGAGGGTTGCTGATTTTGAATCTGTTATCAGAATTAAAAAATTCATACATCCAATATGGCGGATCCAAGATGGCGAACCAAATTTGGATCCGCCATTTTGAATTTCGAAATTCTGAGCTCGGATTCGTAATCAGCGACCCCAAAAACCCCCGAGTGACAAATTTCAAGTCCATAGAACCCATACAAAAATGTATGCATGTAAGGGATAAGACCTGAAACTTATCGTTCTGCAAAAAAATGATCGTGCGTTCAATTCACATATCAATTCACAAGCAAGAAATTGTTTCTTCAATGGGGCTATCGAATTCCATCTTTGCCTTCGCATTGCGCGGAATATTTCTCGCGGGAAAGAATTTCTACGAAAGCCAAATGATCGAGATCCCCGAAGGCAAGTGCTTCCGTGTGCTATTAATCAGAATAATTGACGTATTCAGGCGCAAGTTGAATGGAGGGAACGGAGGCGTATAATTCCTATCAATGCCCCGAGTACCCACTCAATTTCTCAGAAGCACCTGAGATGTTGGTGGAGATTGCGGTACGTGCGGGGCGTACACGCTTCGGCGTCGCCGACGCCGACGCCGACGCCAAAAGGTAGTTCGCCGAGCTCGAATGCCTCAATGCCAACGGGTGATGGCCGCCGCGCCGTTGGGGCACATACATACGTCTTGCCGAATAATCTGATTGAACATCTATTTCGGAGTTGGTGAAATCTTCCGAGTGAGACTACCGGACGTAAAGTCAGGGGAACGTCGGTGAGAGGGCGCAGCAGTCGGCAGCAGTCGCGAGCCGCGAAGCACTTCCGGAAGCAGCAGCGCCGCCGGTCCGATAAGCGCTCGGCGGCGGCGGTAACCGAGTCCTGCTCCCGCCACGATCGATCGCCCCCTCGCGGCGCCCCGGCGGACTCTTGTAATGCAAGTTTGAGCTCCCGCTGCAAATAGGACAAGTCCGTCTGGCGCGTCCGCTAAACCTGCCGCCGCTGCTGCCTGCCAGACGTCGTTATAATCCTGACGCTTCTCTCTCCTTCCCCTATCTCGCTTTCTCGCTGCCTCACTCTCTCTCTCACAAAATAAATATCGCTTTCTCTCTTTCGCGATTTATCGACGTTTTTGTCGATAAAACGGAATTGCAGAAAACACAGTAAAAGGATGGTGATCGGTTTTCTCAACTTGGTATAAATATTTTCAGATAAAGACTATCGGATATACAGGGTGTTCCATTTTTTTTTAATACCTGGGGAAAAAGTATTGAAAAAAAGGTTGTTGAAACAAATGTTTTGTAGAAAAGTTGTATTGTGCAACGGCCATGTCATTTTTAACGGGAAATATGGCATTTTTCCTCGTCGCAAATGGAGTTTAAATAGAGACGAAGATAGAAAAAAAATCGCCTCAAGAAAATACAAGTTACGAACTTCCTCTCGACAATTGTTCAATGTATTGTAGCGAATATTGAGATCATTGAAATCTAGGATTACAATAACATAGGATATGACAACTGACAAACAAATAGATGACCGTCTTCACAATGCGCATGACAGACGAGAGTCTTGGCTAGACTTTGTCAAAGCGATTGGGATAAATAGAAGCGTTTGTAATTAATAATACCCGGCCCATAAACAAAGATCCGTGACATCATTTAGCTTGGCCGTTACAGTATTGTAACGCGTTACGGATTTACAGATGTTTGTAGATTCATGATGACACACACGATATTAGTGAGGTTGACAGTTGCCGAACGAACACACGATCGATGAACCATTGATCGTCATACCTGATAACATCAAAGGGTCCATTAGTGAGCATTTAGTGCACTAAAGTTCCCTACTTGGGCTTTCATTTTCACGCTTTTATTATGTCCAAAAAAGCAATCGTCATTGAATGCTAATCTTAGCATTACGCCTGTAAAAATTAGACTTATCATTAAAAGGGTACTTTTAGTGTTCTATATGGAAACTACGCATGACCTCCCATTCGGGGTTATCAGGGCATGACAAGAGAGTCTTGACGTGAAGTTCGTAGAGAGCAGACGTGTGACGCATTATGCTTGAGATATGTAGCTAATGTTGTAATTAATAATACCCGGCCCATAAGCAATGATCCGTGTCATCATTTAGCTTGGCCATTACAGTATCGTAACGGATTACGGATTTACAGATGACTGTAGGTACATGATGACACACACGATATTAGTGAGGTTGACAGTTGACGAACGAACACACGGTCGATGAACCATTGATCGTCATACCTGATAACATCAAACGGTCCATTAGTGAGCATTTAGTGCACTAAAGTTCCCTACTTGGGCTTCCATTTTCACGCTTTTATTATGTCCAAAAAAGCAATCGTCATTGAATGCTAATCTTAGCATTACGCCTGTAAAAATTAGACTTATCATTAAAAGGGTAATTTTAGAGTTATATATGGAAACTACGCATGACCTCCCATTCGGGGTTATCAGGGCATGAGAAGAGAACCTTGACGTGGCATTCGTAGAGAGCAAGCGTGTGATGCGTTTCGAGATATATAGCTAACGTTGCATTAATATTATTCGCCCCAAAACCAAACATCCGTGGTTATTCATTCGCTCAATCGTTACTTTGCCGAAAAGTGGCACAATTGTTACGGTATATTTCGGAATAGTATGATTTTAACATAACACGGAAAGCCAAAGCCGCGATGTGAAAGGTGCGACGAAGCAAAAAGTCACCGGTAAAGCGTAGTACCTAACACGCATGGGAGGCACGCCTGAGAGATCCTATAATGTATCTGGAGTAGCGCGGTGTAAATGGGGTGACGGCAAAATTGGCAATAATACGCCCCGGGTTCCATTAAGGACATTAAGCTTGACCGAGAGCTCTCGTGGATTCTCCGGGCTCGCGTGTATCTATGCTTCGCGAAATTTGCCTTAGAAAGGGTATCCTTGTACGCACTTAATAATGCAATATACCCTAAGAGACAGTGACATAACCACTGAAATTTCCAAACGTACACGCCAACTAATATCCCCAGCTCGTGGACTCGAGCGCGTGTCTTTTAACATTTTTCAAAATATATCTTCGCGAAAAAAGGAAATTCCTTCGGCAGGCTTGTGCGGACGTGTATCGCCGTCAACAACTAAAAATACGACAGTCTGAACAACGTCGACTTTACTACTGAAAACCAATCACAATCGTGCACTGTTAAAAATGACGTGTTAAAAACTGCATCAAGACGGTGTCTATAGAGGTCCACATCAATTACGGTATTAAAATATTGTTCCATCGATAGAGCACTGATCCACAATTATCCAGCTTTTTTAAATATATTTATTAATTCGAGTGCCTTCTTCAGGTTTATCCGAAAAAGATTCTAAAATAGATGTCAAAAATTGAAATAATGACTACTTGATGACAGTGGGCCGTGATACTGTGGCGCCACGTTGGGCGTACCTATGAAACTTATGCTATGGCATGCTTGTGGACCTACATTGTGTGCATGCCGGAAGCTTCGATCATGACAGCGTGATGCCATAATTGCTCTATATCGTGGCATCGTCTGAACGAAACATATGCTGTCATTTTGGTATCATATTTGCAAACCGTTTGAGACATCAATTGCAGCACGATAAAGCCATAATTGCAACAAGCCATGACACCACGAATTACAACGATGGACGTTATTCCACTACAAGAGTACCATTTTTGCATTTTCTTTGTGACTGTGGCTGCAACATATTAATAACATACGCCGTGATATGGACCAACTATGACATCACCATGCCATGATCCAAATTAACGGCATGCAAACATCATAGCTCCACAAGCGTGCGATAGCACGTGCATCTAATACTGCCAACATGGCTTTAGCGTGGTGTCAGTACGCTGTGCCGTCATAAAATAGCTCAATTAAGACACCCATCGCTACGTTAATTCCGGCACAGCATGACGTCGCCAAACGCATTTGTGGCGTCACCGTGCCACGATAAGATATTTTGACAGCACGTTTGTCTGTCTGGGGTAGTAAAAGAGCGCTCAGCAGCGCGTTCGGTTCATCTAGAACACCGTAACAACCGATGCTATTAACATTATCACAAACAACACTACACTTTTAAAAATCTACGGTGTCAAACGCTGCTGGTGTGGACTTTTTCCTGGTGTTACTTATTACAGTGTTAATATTAACACTTTTTACGGTGTTAAATTAACACCAGCCGTTTCGTTAAATTTTCCCTGTGTTACCGACGAAGCATTATAACACTTTTTGCTTTGAAGGCATGAATGCAGGTATCATTTGTGATTTTTTATTATCTCGTGAATAAATTAGTCGCTTTTCTCAGTTTTTATCGAAAAATTGAAGAAAAAAATCGATTTTTTCATTACACATTTTTCTACCGGGTAATTGATCCGTAATTTTTTTTTTCGAAAATCAAAGTTCTAACTAATTTATTAACGAGATTCACATTACTGGCGTCTGTATTTCAATTTTCGCTTCGATCCGTTCATAATTCGCGAAAAACGGGACTTCTGACTTTTTGAGGTGAAAGTCGGTATTTTAGACTGCGTTAACACTGCTAATTAACACCGTGATTGGTGTGGACCTATATAGACACCGTCTTGGTGTTGTTTTTAACACCGGATTTTTAACAGTGTATGAAAAAGTCCGCGCTGGAAGCGTTTGACACCGTATATATATTTTTTGTAACTCATGCACGTAATGTCGCACATTTCGTGCCCGCAAAGCGTGCGTGAGATCGCGTATTATGCTCATGTCAACGTAGATAATTTCACGTACGCCATCTGGTGCGTGAAGTTATCTACATTACTTCACGCACACATTGGCGTGCGTGAAACTATCTACAAGATGATCTCACGCACGCTTTGCAGGCACGAAGATGTGCGACATCACGTTGACATTCGTTACAAAAAGTAATATGTGATACATGGGCGACAAAGCGGCCATTACGCGCGGAGGTTAGGAAGCAGTGCACTCGCCTCCTCTCGTGCTACAAACAACACTCGGCTTCGCCTCGTGCCGTTGTAGCACTCGATTTGGCGAGTGCGCCGCTTCCTAACCTCCGCGCGTAATGGCCGCTTTCTCGCCCTTGTATCACAAAGTACTATTTTTTTGAACAGTGTGTAGCTAACGATCAGCGCCAACATTACGAAGATTTCCCCGATTGTACTTCGCGGAGCGCGCATCAAAATAGCAGATCCAAGCACTCGCGGCGCGATCAAGATAACCGCGCGCGCGCGAGCTTCGCTTGTTCCCTGCGGCGAGGGCGCTGCCGCGGTTATCCTCGGTCCTCGTTCTCGCCGCGTATGCATAACAAGTGGCGCGCGCGCGTTCCTTTTCAACTCCTTGGGGCATCGTGAGAGGACCGTCCAGGCGGCCAGAGGCGGGTGGTGGAACCCCGCCGCGCGGACGCTTCCTCGCCATAGTCGCCGGGGCAAAGCTTCCAAAGTGATAAGAGAAGCCCGCGAGAATCGGCCGAAGGGAATACCACGAAATTCCAATTCACGTGCGCGATAAAGTTTATCGATCGGTGCGGTTGCTGCCCTCCAGCGTCGAACACTTTCCTCCGTATACCGCGGCATTGCTTTTGACTACATATGTATAGACATTGCGGACCAACGTTGCCCCCTCCCCCCCCCCCTCCCACTCCCCCTGAAGAAGCGCAGGAGCGACGCTTCCGGTTTCTCTCGCTCCAATAAACCCGCTTCCTCTATGACCGCGTCGAAGTTTCGGAGTCCCAGAGGGCGCGGGTCGACCCCCCCCCCCACCTCCCTGGCTCTACCCCTGCTCACGCCAAGGTTCACGGCGACGTAAATACATTGCAGCCGAGTGGTTCTCATCGGCGACGCGCACTCCGGGACCTGTAAAATCGATTGATCAATGTATAATGGAGCGTGTAATATTACATTCGACAGACACCGGTCGGGACGGACACCCTTTGATGACCGTCGCGCTGCATAATTATAATCGGACACTCAGCACGCGGACGGCGCTCAACTGTCGCTGGTAACGAATCTCTCTCTCTGAACAGAAAATTTGGTCGAGCTGCTGACGCGCGAACCCCGCCGGATAATACGATTCGCTTGGTAAGCTGTCAGGATATAGAGAAACTCATCGTCGTTTCGACGCAATATAATGTTTCGTCCACGGCTTTATAATTATCAAAAGCGATATATCTCTAATCTTGCACTGATGCGCTTTGCGTTTCTTCCTTCGGAACGTTCAAGTGAGCGGTCCTTTCTGGTTGTAGGTTTGAGATTTTGGAACTTGTTACCTCGACGAATTATACCGAGGCGCCCTTGTAGGAGGAGTTTCTCAGTTAACCCTTCGTGTGGAAACTAGGTCTTTAAGGGGCTGCTGGAGTCGATTTTATTACCGACATTGGTCCTGTGAAAATAGACTTTCGCAGTTTACGCTTTACGTCGTTGTAATGCTACAGATATACTTCAAATTTGACAGAGATGTTATATGAACAACAACGGTTCGGCGTAGATGCGATTTTCAGTCGAAAACTAACAAGGAATAGGAAAAATTGTATATTTGTAAATCTCCGAAAACCAATATGGCCGTTTGAAATCTCAACAATGCATTTGCTGTAAGATATAATCGTTTGAGGAACTCAAACGTGCCAAATCCGTATCTACGCCAATTCTTTGATGTTTTCTGAACATTTAAGAACTGGCGAAATGTCGATTATAGAAACTGAATCCACGTAAAGCGTAAACTGCGTGCACGTGTTTTTGGTTAAACTTTCAGCCGATAAAGAAGATCTCTATTGGCTCAAAATATACGGTTTTTCTATTTCTTGCAAGTTTTCGACCACAAATCGAATCTACGCCGAACCGTTGTTGTTCATATAACATCCCTGTCAAATTTGAAGTATATCTGTAGCGTTATAACGACGTAAAGCGTAAATTGCGGAATTCTAGTTTTACCGACCAATGTCGGTAAATAAATCTACTCCAGCAGCCCCTTAAATGAACAGTCGAAATTTCGAACTGAAATTTCCAACGAATGAAGTGCGAACTTCGAAACTCCCCACCCCCCATTCCCTCCCTAAAAAATGTATTTAGTAGTGTGGACAAAAGGCTCAAGTAGCGCCCGGGTCTAGCCAATAGCGGGCAAACGCTGGTCTGTGTTAAGTCACGACCGATCCCTCAAGGGGTCAGTGTACAGACGGCGTCGGTGTTTTGATAGGTAAGCAAATGTAGTTTTTTTTTTTGCTATTTTCGTAGTTTTTCGGTGTTTTCATGACTAAAATGCATGTTTCTTGCAATATTATGGTTTTCTGGCCATTTTCATTGGACTTTTTCTGATGTTGAAAACAAGATATTTTGCATTTTTGCAAAAAATCTACTTTTTTGTCTTTTTTTCATAATAAACGTTGATTTTGCGCCGGATAATTACCGTTCAGTGTACTTATGCTACTCATGCCTGACTTCGCAAAATATTCCCCACATTTAGGTACTGAAATAGTTCAACTTTTCAAAGTTCACCAGAAAGACCCTGTATTCTTTTGATAGCTCATAGTCTAAGCTACAAAACTCTATAACCGTTTTTAAAAATAGTTGTCTATTGCGAAATTATGTATTTTTTAACAAAAAACCCATTTAATTTTTATTAACAATAATTATGAACTTTTGACTTCGGGAACCTCTGGGCCAAGTAGTAGCCACTTCGAGAAGTATCCCTGATTTTTTTTCAGATTTTTTGAAAGCTTAAAACATTTTGAAAGCTCGACTGTTCCCTGAAAGACCCAGTGTACAGACCGTGTATTGAAAAATTAGTTTACACACGCAGGGTTAAGGGGCTGCTGGAGTAGATTTTTTTACCGACATTGGTCGGTAAAACTAGAATTCCGCAATTTACGCTTTACGTCGTTATAACGCTACAGATATACTTCAAATTTGACAGAGATGTTATATGAACAACAACAGTTCGGCGTAGATTCGATTTGTGGTCGAAAACTAGCAAGAAATAGAAAAACCGTATATTTTGAGCCAATAGAGATCTTCTTTATCGGCTGAAAGTTTAACCAAAAACACGTGCACGCAGTTTACGCTTTACGTGGATTCAGTTTCTATAATCGACATTTCGCCAGTTCTGAAATATTCAGAAAACATCAAAGAATTGGCGTAGATACGGATTTGGCACGTTTGAGCTCCTCAAACGATTATATCTTACAGCAAATGCATTGTTGACATTTCAAACGGCCATATTGGTTTTCGGAGATTTACAAATATACAATTTTTCCTATTTCTTGTTAGTTTTCGACTGAAAATCGCATCTACGCCGAACCGTTGTTGTTCATATAACATCTCTGTCAAATTTGAAGTATATCTGTAGCATTATAACGACGTAAAGCGTAAACTGCGGAACTCTATTTTTACAGGACCAATGTCGGTAAAAAAATCTACTCCAGCAGCCCCTTAATAATGAAATCGAAATGACAAATATGCTCCGTCAATCGACCAATACGTCGCTCGAGGGGATTATTATTATTTTGTCGCCCATACTTTCTTCTCCTTCATTCGCTTCCATTTTTGCCAGCAGTCACGGAAACGCACTGTAAAATCATTCCCAATTGACCGAAACGCAACGTGTCGGCTATAAAGAATTGTCGAGAAGCCTTGAAGAAAAAAGTACTCGTTCTGTATTTTTTACATCTCGGTCCGGCGAGCGGACCGAACTCTTTCGAACGATTATTTATTATATCTACGGGAAGCGCGGAAGAGAAACGAAAATATTGCGCTATTACCGCTGTGGTGCTCCTCACAGTCAAACTCGATTACGCGACCGGTATCGATATTATTACGGTTTAACTTTACCGCCGGGTAACGGGCTGCTCCCCCCCCCCCCTCCCACCGCTGACCAAGTTAAATTAGAAACCAGCGGGGCACGGTCAAGCCGCGTATTTATAATTACTCCGAAGCAATTTAAACGAACACCGGGTCATCTGCGCGCGTATGACGACGAGCAAATACAAGCTGCCCCATGAGAGCGGCCCGTAGGCGTACGCGCGCGACCTGGAAATGTCACGAAACAGGTGAACATCGTGCGAAGCTAGATACGTGAAATTAAACTATTGCCATTTGCGTGCCGTTTGCTTTTCACGCAAAAGCAGCGTCCCCACGCGCCGCACGTGTGGAGGTATTCTCAACCGGTGCGTAACGCCCTCTGCCCCCCTCCGCTACTCGACGAACTACGTCCTTTAGAACTGCACTATCGTCGATATTATTATTGTAATTATTGTCTAGGGTCCTACCACAATTACGTACTCATTTGATACACTGTTAATAATCTGGTGTTAATAATTGACCCTTCGCAGTGTTGATAAAGTCCATTGAAGTATCCTAAAAATGAAAACACGTCAACACTATATATTAATTTATTGTGACTGCAACCGAAATATTCAATATTCAAACCAGTATAACTACGGAATCTTTCGTGAAAATGTCATACGCTATTCGACGAGATACGTCCTTTTTAACTGTACTAGGCTAATCACACGCGCTGGCGCGCGTGCCCGAGATATCTTTGCGCTGCTGCGCTCTTATAAACCTTTAAAAGGGTAAATCGCAACTAAAAACCCTTTTTTATGTAACTTTAGTTGATTTAAAAAAAAAATGTTGTCTGGCCACCGGGCCGAAAACCGCCCAAATCGGGGTCACGAAATTTATTTTTTCAAAATATCGACTTCTAACCTATACCATCGTTCTCAAGTCGCATATTCTACCCCTGAAAACACTGGTTACGACCCTTTTTTAGTTGATTTTGAAAAAAAAAATTTTGGTCGAACAGTTTGTCAGAAATCGTAGATCTGGCCGCCGGACCGAAAACCGCCCAAATCGGGGTCACGAAATTTATTTTTTCAAAATATCGACTTCTAACCTATACCATCGTTCTCAAGTCGCATATTCTACCCCTGAAAACACTGGTTACAACCCTTTTTTAGTTGATTTTGAAAAAAAAAAATTTGGTCGAACAGTTTGTCAGAAATCGTAGATCTGGCCACCAGGCCGAAAACCGCCCAAATCGGGGTCACGAAATTTATTTTTTCAAAATATCGACTTCTAACCTATACCATCGTTCTCAAGTCGCATATTCTACCCCTGAAAACACTGGTTACGACCCTTTTTTAGTTGATTTTGAAAAAAAAATTTTTTGGTCGAACGGTTTGTCAGAAATCTTAGATCTGGCCGCCGGGTCAAAAGCCGCCCAAATCCTGGTCACCGTAAGTTGAATAGTGCTGCAGCGCTTATTACGACAAACTGTCAAATCTCGCGGTGTTAAACAAAAACTGTCGGTCGTCACGGCCGTCGACCAATCAGAGACCGAGTTATATCGACAACAATGGTCGCGCACGCACTTTTTAATAGAGGACTATCGTCGATATTATTGTTCTAATTATTATCAGGGGTGCTACCATTAATTACGTACTCATTTGAGACACTGTTAATAATCTGGGGTTAATAATTGATCCTTCTTCGCAGTGTTGATAAAGTCCATTGAAGTATCCTAAAAATGAAAATACGTCAACACTATATATTAATTTATTGTGACCGCAACCGAAATATTGAATATTCAAACCACTATATCTACGGAATTTTTCGTGAAAATGTCATCGTAGACCGTATGTGGACCGCATCGGGGAAAATAAAGATAAATCAGACAAAACCTTAGTCAGAGTTGTACAAGAAGGCCTGATGCGAACCGGATAAGGTCCGAAAATGGCATGTCTATTTAAGGTTACCATATCTAAGCATTTGTAAATAAGAATGTCATATCTCGGCCTTGATCAGGTCAATTTACGGCAACCCCTAATAAGTTACCGTATGATACGTTGCCTGACATGGGCCTGATCCGGTGGAAATACGGCATATTTAAATAAAAATGCCATATCTCGGACTTACATGGACCTGATCAGGTGAATTTACGGCAACCCCTAAAAAGTTACCGTATCTCAACCTTACATGGGCCTGATCCGGTGAATTTACGAGCAACCCCTAAAAAGTTACCGTATTACATGAACCTGATCCGCCTTACGTGAACCTGATCAGGTGAATCTATGACAGCCTCCGAATAACGTTGCCGTATCTAAAATCGGTCCGGACCTCGTGTGACAGAAGACATGCCTGACGAAATTTCTACTCGGAAACTGCGACCTAAATCACCGTCTTACCTCACCCTTAATTCCGTACAAAATCCTGAAAGTAATCGTTTAATTGCAATGATTTTCACGGAACGCGCAACGACTGTGGCGCTGGCTATAAGATTTGCCTCGACGCTAATTTCGCGCGACCGAAGCGTGAAACAAACGACCGTAAAATAACTCGGTCGTTCCGAGTTCGACGAATGTTTTTCATCGTCTGGCCGGAAGACAAGGCGAAGCAGCGGTGGAGGTGCTTCTCCTTCCATCCTCCTTCCCCGGAGCCGCGCTTGCTCCTTCCTCGGAGCAAGCGCCGCTAGCTGGCATTGGAAGCAGAGTCCGCGGGAATATCCTTGGATCCTAATCGAGGACCCCGCGGGAGCGGAGCGGCGCTGCTCGGTCGCTCGTTCAACGAGGCTACGTGGCTCGAAAGCTAATTAAAAGGAATTTTCGAGCCAGCTCGATGTTGCCCGTTGCGCACCGACTGGGATTGAGAGAGCCGCGCGCCGCTCGGCGGCAGCGGGTACCTTATTCGGGCGGTGATTTTGGGACATCGCCAGAGGCGCGCGCGACGCGGCGAATGGGAACTACCGGCGTCGGCGGCAGCGTCTTCGCGCTCGCTCGAGTCTGCCAAATTGGCGTGCCCGACGAGAATTCGCCGGGCCGAATGAAAGAGAGAAGGAGACTTGAATAATCACGCATTTCATTGATTCCGCGGAGAGACGACGAGAGGAGGAGGAGGAGGAGGAGGAGGACAAGGAGGAGGAGAATAAAGATAAATCAGACAAAACCTTAGTCAGAATTGTACAAGAAGACCTGATGCGAACAGAATAAGGTCGGAAAATGGCATGACTATTTAAGGAGGGTCGAGCGCGTCAATGAAACATATGCTGATTTCTTTTTACACATGGATATGGACGGTCTAAGTATGACTACAAAGTTTGGAAAAATATCTTCACCGTTTGGACAAATATTTTTGTTTTTAATTTTCACCACTTAACATTGATTCTTATGACAGATTGAAAAAAAGGTGTATTTTAACGGTTCTAGCGGTAATTTATGTGGAAAACCTGCAAACAAATTATTGAAAACTATAAAGAATACTGTTAAGAAGTTCTGTAAAAAAATGTAGACACGTGTTCTTTACCGTTAATTAATAATAATCAATATGCGACAGAGACGCCGCGACGAAAACCTAGGGAAACTGCATATCTGGCAACACAATTGCTTGTTATTAATTAACGGTGAAGAACAAGCATCTACATTTTTTTTACAGAAGTTCTTAAGAACATTCTTCACAGCTTTCAATAATTTGTTTGCAGCTTTTCCACATAAATTATCCCTACAAACCTTTATTTCAATCTGCCATAAGAATCAATGTTAAATGGTGAAAATAAAAAAAAATATTTCTCCAAAACATTGAAGATGAGCACATTCAAACTTTGTAGTCAACCTTAGACCGTTCATATATATGCGTAAAAAAAAATCAGCATATGTTTCCAGATATCATTGAAGCGCTCGACCCTCCTTAAGATTACCGTATCTAAGCCTGACATGGGCCTGACCCATGGAAAGACAAGAAAGAATTTTTAAATAAGAATGTCATATCTCGGCCTTACATGGACCTGATCAGATGAATTTACGGCAACCCCTAAAAAGTTACCGTATCTAAGCCTGACATGGGCCTGATCCGGTGGAAATACGGCATTTTTAAGTAAGAATGCTCGAGTCTGCCAAATTGGCGTCCCCGACGAGAATTCCCAGGGCCGAATGAAAGAGAGAAGGAGACTTGAATAATCACGCATTTCATTGATTCCGCGGAGAGACGACGAGAGGAGGAGGAGGAGGAGGAGGAGGAGGAGGAGGAGGAGGAGGAGGAGGAGGAGTCGCGTGCTTCGCCCTCTCTTGGCTGCAGACGCCAACGCGCGGAAACACGTTCGGACATAAAAGATAATAATGTACATAATTCTCGCGGATGGGGAGGGGGTGGGGGTAAGGCGAAGGAGGAGAGGACAAGATGCAGGGTCGAGGGGTCGGGAGGAGGCAGCCCGCGGGCTTGTCTTATTAAATCCTGGCAATAAATATCAAATGCGGAGGAGATTGTTTGAAATTTATGGGGTCGAACGCGCGCGCTCGTGTGGCCGGCCATCCGGTCGAATCGACTCGCGCGTATATCTGTATGCTGCCACCGTCGCCGTCGCGGTTGTCGCAGCATCGGCGCATCCTCCGAGTCTTATTGTTGCGAATCTGACGATCAGATAAAAATGCGCGCGGTTATAGTCCTCGTTCAAAAGGATTTTAACTTATTTTTCGCGCGTTTTTTCGACACGGAAATAGAAGGGGAGAGTGGGGCGCTACGGGCCCCGGGGCATGATGGGCCCCCCAATTCAGAAGTAGCGATGGATTATGATGGGCTACCCGAATTTTTGGTGAAAAATTAGTTTTTACATAAAAACGAGCTCAGATAGTAAAAGGAACGAAGTGGAACCTTAAACACGATCTATCGACTGAAGAAAAGCGGTCCCCTTGCATGCGAACTTGTGACGAGGAGAGACGGTCCCACACAACATCTTTAAAAAAAAAAAAGTATGGAGACAAAAAAAGGTTTAAAATGCTGCAGAACTCTTTGAATTTAGTTCAGAGTGAACTAGGAAATACCTAATGAATGTAAAGGATCCGGGGTTAGACAGTTGCAGAGAAAAAAATTGAAATTTTCGGGTAGCCCGTCTTGCCCCACAACATTTTTTTTCGCACTCTACGCACTCTAAAACCCGTTGGAACATTATTTTTTGTTACCAATAGTTGATTCACGCTATTTTTAGTTCCCTACTAGGCTAATCACACGCGCTGGAGCGCGTGCCCGAGATACTTTTGCGCTGCTGCGCTTTTATAAAGCTTTAAAAGGGTAAATCGCAACTAAAAAACCCTTGTTTAGTCGATTAAAAAAAAAAAAAGGAATTTGTCGTTTTGCTTGTCAGAAATCGTAGATCTGGCCGCCGGGCCAAAAGCCGCCCAAATCGGGGTCACCATAGGTTAGACAGTGCTGCAGCGCTCAACACGATAAACTGTCAAATCTCGCGCTGTTAAGGGATCGTCACAGTGTGAAATTTAAAAAAAAATCGATTTTTTTTTTCTTCATTATCGGATAGTATACACGGTTATAAACATTCTGTTAAATTTTTTAATCGAAATTCGAATTATTTCGGTCGCTACAGCCTTTCTTAGAGAAAGGGATTGCCGCGTGACAGTGGCGTGTGCAAACTTTAAACGCGTTTTTCTCGGAATGTTGTTTTTCAAAACGGTGTCCACTCTCAAATGAAGAGTTATGACGATATCGATTTCAAATTTGGAGAGAACATTTCTAACGTCATTCTCTATCGCGCTATGAGAGCTTTTTTTTTATTTATTAAATCTTCCTATTTATTTTACGAAAAACTGTCGAAAAAAAAGGGCTAAATTCGATAATTTTCGTTCAAACCGCCGCCATTTTGTCAAATTTCAAAAAAAAAAAGCTCTCATAGCGCGATAGCGAATTTCCTACAGATTAATAATCTTTTTGAAATTTTTGGTTCAGATCAAAATTGCGGCCGCAATCGTGGACATAATGCAGGATCTTTTTTTTACACGAGCTATTTAAACAATTTATATCATTATTATACATTAAAGTAATGCACATAAAAAAAATCATTTTGTATTCTTTAAGAATGTACTTATTTATTTAAAAAAAAACCAGACCAATTAGTTCATTACAACTTAACAAAAAAAATTCGCGAAAATCATTGATTTTTCGGAGGGTCACACTGTGACGATCCCTTAAGGTAGTCCTTGCGTCTAGTATTCATTTCACATAAATTCGAGAAAATTGACATGAAATTGCAACCACATCTCGATAATATAAAAATCTGAAAAAAATCATGTATGATAAAGACGTTGAAAAGATTAATTTTGCATAATAAAAATTCCAAAATGTTATTAACAAATTGATGAAAAATAAAATTGTTCAACAAATATTTCGACAACCTAATTTTTTTGTTTCAATGAAAATGATCCGTTCTATTTTCTGAATATGCATGAATTTTTTCAAATTTTTGAATTCACTTTGAATTTTGCGTTTTTTAACATGAGGAAAATCACAAAATTCAAAGTGAATTCAAAAATTTGAAAAAATTCATGCATATTCAGAAAATAGAACGGATCATTTTCATTGAAACAAAAAAATTAGGTTGTCGAAATATTTGTTGAACAATTTTATTTTTCATCAATTTGTTAATAACATTTTGGAATTTTTATTATGCAAAATTAATCTCTTCAACGTCTTTATCATGCATGATTTTTTTCAGATTTTTATATTATCGAGATGTGGTTGCAATTTCCTCTCAATTTTCGAAAACTTATGCGAACTCGACACTAGGCGCAAGGACTACCTTAAACAAAAACTGTCGGTCGTCACGGCCCTCGACCAATCAAATGCCGAGTTATATCGATAACTATGGTTGCTCATGCACTTTTGAATAGAGGATCGTCGTTTTTTTTCCTTAGGGGGCCCGTCCCGAAAACCGTCGTCGATGAACCTCCTAATTCAATAAAAAAATAAATTGACAAGCATTCTTTGCATGAATGCAAAAATGCAAAAAATTCCAAAAATGAAAAACTGCAAAAAAAAATGATTGTAACATTTTGATGCAAATGATTGTAACTTCCGTTCTCTTATTATTGCACAATATACTAATTTCTTCCGTCTCCGCTAAAAAAAATCCGTCATTTGTAGCGTAATGTATACTATTTTTATAATTTATTATCCTTGCACGATGACGCGTGCGGTACTATTGCCCTGCGAGCTGTCAATCGACACGCAGAGTAATAACTACGGTGTCTGTGAAAATCTCACATCGCAGAGGACTGCGGGTCACGAAGCGTGCGCGCGCGCGCGCATCGAATGTCCCCCCGAGTCCCGGTGATTATGGTTTGCCAAATTCCAAAATTGGATTGCCAATTAACTCAGTCAACGTATCCGCCGGCTCACGTTTCACGAGCAACAATATATCAAATTCTAACAGCTAATACGAGTGGAACCGCAATTTCGGACGATGTCGTCCGTGCCGTTTTCGAATCGCGTCACGCGTCGTCAGTCCGCGAACGGTTGATTACGCTCAACTGCAATTAATAAACGTCGTCTAATTGGAGACGCGAAATAATGATAATTTTCCGATTGGGCCTCGATGCTTGGCGAGCGAGAGCGATACGAGTGCGCGATGCGCTCTCGATGTACGTCTGCGGCGGCGCCGCCGCCGCCGCGTCGCACTTGATCATCGTGCGAGTGCAGCGAGCGTCAAACGCGCGCGTGCTCGCCGATGTCGATGTCAAAGCGGGAAGCCGGAAAGTCGAGAACACGCGAATATCATCTCGAAACACGCGTTATTCGAGCGCGGCGCGGTTACATCGACGCGTCCTGGTCTCCCACCGCCGCAGCAAGAATACTCTGCAGCTCTCGTGTATGTCTGCATAGGGCTGCCATTGTTTAATCGATTAACCCCTTCGGCGGCAGGCGAAATCGTGTGCACATTTTGTATCTCTTATATTGAGTCTGCTATTTTTTGGTTTCTGAATTTTGAGTTCGGATTCGTAATCAGCGACCCTTAAAGCTCCCAAGTACTAAATTTCACGAAAATCAATCAAGCCGATCGGAAAATAATCGGGTAATAATCGGGAAATACATAATGCCAAATGGCGTTAAGGGGGGGGGGGGGGGGTATTAAATTTTTTTTTTGGCATTTTTATTTTATATTTTTTACTAAATGCATAATATCTCAAGAATATTGTGTCAAATTTTCAAGTCAATCGGAGCAAAATTGACGACGTTATGAATATTTTTATACTCGCGGATTGCTGTACCTTCGCTGCCCAAGCGCGACTTTAAAGTGTTTTTCCCACACTCACGTTTTCAAAGTCGGTGCCCATCGTACCGTCAAAACTACTGCACCGATCCTTTTGAATTTTTGCATACTTGTTCTGTACATGTTTTACGAGGTAACGCGGAAGAGTTTTTTTTCGAATTTATTAATATTTTTTATTTTACAATAGCAAAAAAGCCGATTTTTTTCGAAAAAATCGCGTCTTTCCCTTTAAAGTGTTCCCAAAACTTGAAAAATCAAAATTTCGAAAAAAACTCTTCCGCGTTACCTGGGGAAAACGATTACCTAACGAATGAACTTTGGTTTTTTAATTTCGGATGATCCAGTACCGAGTTCTGATGGGCACCGCAATTCTACTTTTTTCCGAGTCGCCTCCGAGTAAATGCCGCCATTGCTGTATTTTTAATATTTCTTCATGAAAAAATTACACAATATTCTTCGAATGTTATACTTTGATGTACAATTGGTTTTATTGAATAGATTTTAACAGTGTCGTAAAAAAAAAATTCACAAAAACGTGCCTTTTTTGCACGAATTAACCCTCCCCCCCCCCCCTCCCCCCCCTTAATTGAATCAAAATGGGTAAAATATGGCACTTTTGGAGGTTTATACAAGAGTCTAGGAACCTCATCTCACTCTGTACAACCTAAGAGTAAGTTCAAGGAGGCTCAAGCAACAATGAAAGTCCCGCAGTAGTCTTCGTTTACTCCAATTCGGTAATATCTGCCACTTTTGGAGTTTTTGAGGAGTGTCCAGAACCTTGCGGGACTACCACATTTAGGTCACAAACAGGGTTAAGCAGCAGGAACTTTAAAGCTTTTGGGATAATCTGTATAGAGAAAAGGTTCCATTTTTCGGTAGATCGATATTATGGTACCCAATTTATGTCTGGAACGATTCATTCGAGTATAATTCGAATCGATTCGAAAAATTGATTCGTTTGAAGCAATCCGACAACGCTACGTCCCCGAGCTAAAATTTAGACCCTCTGCAAAACCGAAATTTAGTAGTCCCGCAAGGTTCTTGACACTCCTCAAAACCTCAAAAAGTGGCAGATACTACCCAATTGGAGTAAACGGAGACTACTGCGGGGCTGACATTTTTTGCTTAAACCTCCGTGAACTTTCACTTAGGTTGTACAGAGTGAGATGAGGTTCCTAGACTCTTGTATAAACCTCCAAAAGTGGCATATTTTTCCCATTTTGATTCAACGAAGGGTATTGGAAGGGTTTAAATTTTAACTCGGGTCTGCGGCGCCGCCGCGTGTCGCACTTGATCATCGCACGAGCATATGGCGAGCGTCAAACGCGCGTGTCCGCCGCGTGCGTGCGTGCTCGTCGATGTCGACGTCAAAGCGGAAAACCGGAAAGTCGAGGACGCGCGAATATCATCTCGAAACACGCGCTATTCGAGCGCGGCGCGGTTACATCGACGCGTTCTGCTCTCCCGCCGCCGCCGCAGCGGGAATACTCAGCAGTTTTAGCTATTGTAGCACCCGTCCGCCGCGCGCGCGCGCTCATGTTTGAACGACGCGTTATGAAAGCCGCGGTCAAATTTTTCGCGCTTACTTACAAATATTTGACATTCCCGCGAGATTAAATTACACTCGAGAGCTCGCGAACGGGCAAACAGCCGCACAGTACAGTGGCCATCGAGCACCTTCTGCAGATCCTCTTTCACCTCCGCCCTCCGGAAAATTTGACACGAATCGCTATACTCGAGGCTCGTGGCCGCCTCGCTAAAATGGATTCTGGGTAACGCGAATATTTCAAACTTTACCGTAAAAATGTATGGCGCGCGCTGCGTGCGTATATAGGGTGATTCAGAATGTTTTTTCCACCCATGGGTATTTGGTAGATAATAGTCTCCTGAGCAAAGTTACTTAGGCGTTTTTCGAAATTCGCAATATTTATTTATAAACAAGCATTAACGAGTTTGCTTAACTGAACCAATCGGAGCAGCAGAATTTGGCGCGCACGAATATTCGATATCGACTGAAGTTGCCAAATCGCCGTAAAACGATATCAATTGATACCAAACACTCGAGCGCGCCAAAATCTACTGCTCCGATTGGTCCAGTTATTCAAACTCGTTAATGCTTGTTTATAAATAAATATTGCGAATTTCGAAAAACGCTTAAATAACTTTGCTCAGGAGACGATTATCTACCAAATACCCATGGGTGAAAAAAACATTCTGAATCACCCTGTATACAGGGTGTATCAAAAAGTTGTACAAAAGGTCACTGTGTCATCACTCGACACAGTGAGATAAAAAATCATGTTAACTTGAGTGAGATCCGAAATGGAATTATTTTTTGAAATTACTCCTTGTTACGTGGCGACTATTATTTCTCGTATAATTCGCCGAGATCGGGTTCGTTGCTCGATTAATCTTTGAAGAGACTATCCCAAGTAATAATTCGTTTTATTAATGTCCCAAAATGGGGCGATTAAAACGCAATATTAAATAATAGATAATATATCAATGATCACTGCGTTAATGCACGCGGTTAAAGCCACGCAGGGCTATAGTTCAAAATCAAGAACAGAACTGGATTAGGAGTAAATCAGGCGAGAGACGGTCGCAAAATGCTGACAGCGCGTCGCACGCCCAGCCGTCGAAAAGCGTTGTTTAACGTGATGTTAAGGTAAACGTACCAATGGCGGGACAGGTCCCAGTTGCGGGACACTAAGAAGATATTTGTAAATAATGAGAGTTTGATGGACAAAATATAAAATGTAACTCTTACAATAGCATCTGTTATATATCATTGACGCAGATGAAAAAGTTTCACATTTTTCATCGTCAATTGAATATTTGCATCAAAAGTATTTTTGCGCCCACGCCAACATGTGTCCACAAATTGGGACGAGACTGTCATCTTGATAAGGATGTTAGGTTATGTGGCAGCTACTTGGATAACGAGAGCGTAAGAATATCGCAAGGATTCCGCGATAAGTTATAAACCGTCACCATACATATAAAACATGTTTCAGCAATTGTCCCCAGGCAGATGAATTGAAATTTACATATTTCTAGCGGTACGTACGTTTGATGTCCCGCCATCGGGACATGCACAAAAATAGCTGTCCCGACACGGGTACATGTGTACTTTTCAGCATTTTATTCAATAAATATATTTTAAAACAACCGAAACATGTTTATTCTATGGTTTTCGGGAACAAGAAACTCCAACCTTGCGATTCGCTACCGCTATTTCCTAAAATAATCAATATAACCGGACGAAAATTGGCATACAATACTGACATTGTCTTAAACGTCCCGCCATTGGTACGTTTACCTTATTAGCTAGGAGAACGAGCGGAAATGGGCAAACAGAAGTATGAGTCTGTCGTCCGGTTCTCGGACGACGTGGAGCCGTAAATAATTAAGGGAATTTGATTAGAAGGATATCCTTAAAGATTTGTGAATCTTTTTTTACGGAAGTCAAAATGGCCAGAACGTAACACTGAAATTTCACAGGTGCATTCGGGTGGCCACTATAGCTACCTTCCTGCCACGGGACTATGCGCACCCTTGATACACTCTGTAGCGGTAGTCGGCCCTTAAAGCGATGAATGCTAAATATCCCGGTTCCGTCTGTCGACCCTCGAGGATCCCACGCGTATCCCCTGTATATCGAAATATTTTCGAGTCACACATTTTTAGACGCGAAATGTTGGGGCTTGTAAAAACCGACCCCGCATATCTTCAGGCGGATTCGTCGTAAAAAGCGAAGAGGGTCGTAAAAACTGTACGTAAAGGCCGGAAGAATCCTCCGTATCGTCTAACACCCCGTTGTTAATAAGGCTTGCTCGAAAAATGTTCATACAAAGAGACTTAAAGGCTTCGCTGTTGCTGCTGTCGCGATGTTTACGTTCGACTGTGGCGGAAAAGCAGGGGGGCAGCACCTCTATTTGTCCGTTGGCCGCGTTGCCTTCTCAGCGCTCCATCAACGAGACGATGCGAGGTGGAGGAGGGCGAACAAGAGACCGAGCGAGGGAAGAAATAAGGTAAACGTACCAATGGCGGGACGTTTAAGACAATGTCTGTTTTGTATGTCAATTTTCGTCCGCTTATATTGATTATTTTAGGAAATAGCGGTAGCGAATTGCAAGGTTGGAGTTTCTTGTTCCCGAAAACCATAGAATAAACATGTTTCGGATGTTTTTAAATATATTTATTACATAAAATGCTGAAAATGCACATGTACCCGTGCCGGGACAGCTATTTTTGTGCATGTCCCGATGGCGGGACATCAAACGTACGTACCGCTAGAAATATGAAAATTTGAATTCATCTGCCTGGGGACAATTGCTGAAACATGTTTTATATGTATGGTGACGGTTTATAAATTATCGCGGAATCCTTGCGATATTCTTACGCTCTCGTTATCCAAGTAGCTGCCACATAACCCAAGATCCTTATCAAGATGACAGTCTCGTCCCAGTTTGTGGACACATATTGGCGTGGGCGCAAAAATACTTTTGATGCAAATATTCAATTGACGATGAAAAATGTGGATCTTTTTCATGTGCGTCACTGATATACAGGGTGTCCCTTTTATCGCTGCCACCCGAAATAAGTCGGTAATTATCGACGTCACAGAAAAAAGTTCCAGACAAAAGTTGTACGGCGTGAAAGGGGCCATCAAATGTGACCAATTTTTTACATTTCTGTGGAGGCGCTGACGCACAGTGAAGGTCACCTCCACTTTTTCAAATGGAATGATACAGTTTTTTTCCACCTATCTTGTAGAGCACCACAAGCCGTATAAAAACATTAGGGGGTCAAAGTCATTCACGGTCATTCAAGGTCAATATTGATGAAAATTGGATCGGCTGAAAAAATATTTTTAAACTTACTTTTGTTTCAACAGATGTTCAAAATGACCTCCATCAGCCTCTAAACATTTTTTCAGTCAGACAGTCAGACTATTTCGATTGTAGAATACTTTCCGGAGTGATGCTGTTACACGCATTGACGATACGTTCTCACAAGTCCTCCGGTGTTGTCGGCACATCGTCGTAAACGTTATCTTTCAACGTTCCCCACGAAAAAATCGAGTCGAGTCAAGTCCGGTGATCCAGCAAACCAGCCTATTCGTGATCCTCGGCCAATTTGCTTATTACCCAGGCTGGCCGGCGCGATCACCGGACTTGACCTAACTCGATTTTTCGATAGGGGAAACTTGAAAGATAAAGTTTATGACGATGTACCCACAACACCGGAGAACATACGAGAACGTATCGTCAATGCGTGTAACAGCATCACTCCGGAAAGTTTTCTATAATCGAAACAGTCCGACTGTCCGACTGAAAAATGTTGTGAGGCTGATGGAGGTCATTTTTAACATCTGTTGAAAAAGAAAGTAAGTTTAAAAATATTTTTTCAACCGATCCGATTTTTATCGATATTGACCTTGAATGACCTTGAATGACTTTGACCCTCTAATGTTTTTATACGGCTTGAGGTGCTCTACAAGATAGGCGGAAAAAAATGTATCATTCTATCTGAAAAAGTGGAGGTGAGCTGTACTGTGCGTCAGCGCCTCCACAGAAATGAAAAAAATTGATCACATTTGATGGCCCCTTTCACGCCGTACAACTTTTGTCTAGAACATTTTTCTGTGACGTCGATAATTACCGAGTTATTTCGGGTGGCAGCGATAAAAGGGACACCCTGTATAACAGATGCTATTGTAAGAGTTACATTTTATATTTTGTCCATCAAACTTTTATTATTTACAAATATCTTCTTAGTGTCCCGCAACTGGGACCTGTCCCGCCATTGGTACGTTTACCTTATGTCACAGGTTTCCTTGGACTCCTGAGAATCCTCCATCCTTACCACCATCCTCAAGGAAAGACTCTACGATTCAAAGGACACCGGAGAAACTGCACCAAAGGACGAAAGAAAGAAACCGAGGGAGAAACAAAGAAGAGAAAGAACATCGATTTTCATTTTAACTGTTTCATTTTTGTATTATTCAAGGACTGACTTGGACAGTAAAGTGACAGACACATCAACTTAAATTCAATCAAGTGTAGGACGCTTTGGATTTGTAAACACTGTCGTTCCCAGGTTTTTCAGCCATGGTTTTCCCTCGGGACTAGGGCGAATGCCAGGGCAGTGTAATTAGGTCGCGAGTAGATCTGGATATGGACCATGGCAACTACAGCTCTGTACTTTTAGGGAGTTACCGGGACGGCAACTCAAAAGGGAGGGGAGTAGCGTAACGAATAGTGCGCGCCAAGTTCAGGTATGTTGGGGTTTGGACCGGGCGCCGCACACTTGACGACACACTTGACGACCAACGTAATTGGCAACGATGACAGATCAACAAAACAGTTTCGGTTGACAGTGCGACCCAACCAGACGTGTGACAGATTGACGAGGATTTGCGGATAATTCGTCCAAAACAATCCGTCTAATAACGATCCGTCTTATAACAAATCGTTTAAAAGACAATTCATCTAATAATAATTCGTACTTCTCAAATATAGCGGAAATCATTAGTCTATGTTGTCTATTTTAGTAGGAAATATTCTTCGAATTTTGAATTTTTATTGGACGAATTGCTATTAGACGAATTTTTATTAGACGATTCGTGATTAGACGAATTGTGCTTTAGATCAATATTACTTTAGACGAATTGTTTTAGATGAATTTTCCGCAGACGAACAATATAGGGTGAAGACGCCAGTGAAGGGACGGTTAAGCAATTCTACCATTTCAGCCATCCGTAACTCTGTAATCTTTGCTCAGATTCGAAAGTACTTTGGACCATTGGATTCGTTAGAATTTCTCTTTCGATTCGTATAATTATAAACGACGTTTGATTTATGACAGGGTTTATATCACGGTTTGAATACGAAAATGCGGAAAATCCTAGTGAATGGACGACTTGCCAATAAATGGACGTTCTTGCCAATGCCTGGACGCGTGATAATCAGTCTTTTCATGTGCCGATCTCGACTTTCGACACGCGGAAATGATTCTCTAAAATGTCTTTTATATAATAGACTAATTTTCAACAAAGTATTTACTAAAACTCGCTCTGAAAGTCTTATTTTAGAACCGACGATTATCGACGCACCTCAATGTTTGGTTTGGTGTTCCGAGAAGACTGGGCTCGAGCGCGACAATTTGTATCTTTTCATCAAAATAGTAAACGTTGATAGGTCATCTAATGAGTAAACAATCTCTCTAAATATGGAAGGAAACTAAAAATACACCTGCCGTTGGTACATTATCCACCACATTCTTAATAATTAGCTTATTGTGCTAGACCGTCCATTCATTGGAAGGTGTCCATCCACTGGCATGTTCACCCTATTAGGAATGAGATACCGCTATGGCGAAGCGGCGAATTTACGGAAAAGTGGGCGACGAGGTGACTCGTTGATTCCGTCCTCATGAAACTCTCTTGCTTTCTCTTTCTTACTTTCCTTCAATTCCTTTTGCCACCTCGCTCCCTCTTCGTTTTTTCCGCTGGCGGACTCGTTCACATAGTTACCACGCGGTCTTGCGGTTCGCTGCTCCGCGAAGAATAGCAGAAAGTAGGGATATAAAAAGAGAAAAAAAAAGATAACATGCGGCTGGAGGGGAAAATTCACGAGATTTACTTACCGGGTTTGAAAGACGCTCAATTTGCAAGGTAAATAAGCCGAGATTCATGAAGGCCTCGGCGACTGTCGCGCCGTAGCCGTAACCGTAGCGCGCCGCGACCGGACGCATCGCCCTCTCCTCCCCAGCCGCGTCGCTTTGTCGCCCGCGCGCGCCCTACGTTCCATTTTGCACTTTCCGTATCTTCAGTCTGGCATCTCGTGTCAACACCTCGGGAAATTTACCTGTACACGTAAGAACGCGCGCCCGCGCGCGTGTAATTGTTTCGTTAGATTGCATACAAATTCGAGCACGTTCTCACCGCCCACGAGATGAGACAACGCAACTCGAGCAAGCACCGAGGATACACTGTTAAAAATCCGGTGTTAAAAATGACCCTTTGCAGTGTTGACAGAGTCCACATCGTGACGACGACTTAGTGTTCAATAACTGGTATCAGTATGCATCATAACCGCAAAATGTTAAATATATTGTAACGGCCGAGCTAAATGAATAATAAGGTAAACGTACCAATAGCGGGGCAGGTCCCAGTTGCGGGACACTACGAAGATATTTGTAAATAATAAGAGTTTGATGGACAAAATATGAAATGTACATTGTTAAAAATATGTTACGTATAAATGTTTCCATGTGGGTACAGGGTTACCGATGGGATGTTGTACCTCACCTATCTGCACTCCGAGCTAAGGATGCAAGCTCTCGCGTCTCGCTGGCTTAAGGGGCGGTAGGGTTAATTCGTGCAAAAAAGGCACGTTTTTGTGCATTTTTTTTTACGACACTGTTAAAATCTATTTAATAAAACCAATTGTACATCAAAGTATAACATTCGAAGAATATTGTGTAATTTTTTCATGAAGAAATATTAAAAAATACAGCAATGGCGGCATTTGCTCGGAAGCGTCTCGGAAAAAAGTAGAATTGCGGTGCCCATCAGAACTCGGTACTGGATTATCCGAAATTAAAAAACCAAAGTTCATTTGTTAGGTAATTGTTTTCCCCAGGTAACGCGGAAGAGTTTTTTTTCGAAATTTTGATTTTTCAATTTTTGGGAACACTTTAAAGGGAAAAACGCGATTTTTCGGGAAAAAAATCGGCTATTTTGCTATTGTAAAATAAAAAATATTAATAAATTCGAAAAAAACTCTTCCGCGTTACCTCGTAAAACATGTACAGAACAAGTATGCAAAAATTCAAAAGGATCGGTGCAGTAGTTTTGACGGTACGATGGGCACCGACTTTGAAAACGTGAGTTGTGGGAAAAACGCTTTAAAGTCTCGCTCGGGCCGCGAAGGTACAGCAATCCGCGAGTATAAAAATATTCATAACGTCGTCAATTTTGCTCCGATTGACTTGAAAATTTGACACAATATTCTTGAGGTATTATGCATTCAGTAAAAAATATAAAATAAAAATGCCAAAAAAAAAATTTTAATACCCTACCCCCCCTTAAGGTGGAGTTAGTTTTCCTGTATAAAATTATATACGGTGTTGTTGACAGCCCTGTGCTTACGTCGGTTACAGTGTCGGTGCCTATGCTGAACGTCCGGAATCATGTAATTTTCTATACGCAGTGTCACAGGACGTGCTACGACCTTAACGAGCCGTTTTCTGGCCGGTCTTTCTCGGACTTCGATAGGTCGGTTAATCTCTATGTATCAAGTGTTGAGCCGGTATCATAGTACTGGTTTTTTTCTCATCGTTGTACTATTTTTCTTTTTTTTTTGCGTGGTGGTTTGTTCTTTTATCATTTCTATATTATTTTTCTCAAGGGGCTTGCCCCGTTTATTGACAAATAAATAAATAAATAAACATGTCGAAAGGTGTATGAGCGAGGATGAAAATTTTGACACCTGATTTTGTGAATTTAACATCCGGGAAAAGGCTGCTTTTGACACCAACCAGGTCAACACTGATCAAAAGTCCACACCAATTAGGTTTAACACCCTGCATTTCTAAAAAGTGTATATACAGATGTTTAATTCTGTAAAAAGGATCATAAATATTTTATTTTCACCCAGCGCAAGATTATGCGAATAAAGCGGAACGAAGAACAAAAGTCCACGACTTCGGGTGAATAAAAAAGTTACAGCCGCTCCAATGAAATGTTTAGATGCGCTTTTTGCTCTGGCCTTCTGCGTTAGACACGAAAATGGCTCGTTCGGCGACCGTTAAGGGAAGGCGCTGAAGTTAAAGATACTCAAGAAAAATCTTATGGACCCTTCGAAGCGACGTTTCGGATCTCTCGAGGCAAAGCGATAAACTCTCGCTCGTTCTTCGCGCGTTTGCCGCTCCGTTGGTGTAAAAAAAAAACGGTAACGAATGCGATTCGGAGTCCGTATTTTCCTGCCTTGAAAAATTCGCGCGTCACGAAATCTATCACTACCGATTTTGTTTTTCTCGCGATTACCCGAGACATGGAAACTGGCACATGGAAATTTACGCTTTGAAACTTTTATGTTAAAAGAAAACGCTTCAATGTTTTCGGTCCTTGTTTATATAAAAAAAAAAAGAAAAAAAAAAGAATTTTCTTCGATTCGTATCGTCGAGACAATTCAATGAGCAAACTGTTGGGTTTTTATATATCGAGATAAATTTCCACACGGGATGTATGATTAATTAAACAATTTATTCGGGAACATTTTGATCAGCGTACATTCGTCATTCGAGAAAAGTCTAAGACAAAAGATAGGCCAAAATCAATACAAAATCAATAGCTGGCAATGGGAAGATGGATATTTCAGGGATCATCACAGTGTGCACATTTTTTTAAATAGATTTTTTTTTGCATTTTCCGATAGTGTATACGGTTATAATCATTATCTCCAACTTTTAAATCGAAATGAGAATTATTTTGGGAGCTAGGGTAAAGTCACCAGTGAATGAACGGTTAAGCAGAAAGATTTGTTTATCATGAGTTTTTATGAAATGCAATATTTAAAAATTGTCCGCGAAAATTTTAACCGTTGACCCGAATGTCAAAATATGTGAAACAGCTAAAAAAAATCTCGTATTTTTATGGCAAAATATATAAAAATAAATACTAAAAGTCAAAAATCGAAAAACACCAGTAAATAAACGAGCCAATCTAACCTGCAGTTTTGATCGAAAATAAGCTTCAGCGACAAAATAATAGCAGTGGATAGCTCAAAAATTAACAAATTAGGAATCTAATGTTCAGCCAAGTTGTCATAATTGGTCACGAACTCTGAAAAACGCTGTTGTTCATTCACTGGTGACTGTTCATTTACTGGTGCCTTCACCCTACAGTCTTTCTTAGAGAAAGGAATTGCAGCGTGTGACCAGTGGCGTGTAAAAACTTTAAACGCGTTTTTCTCGGAATGGTGTCTTTCAAAACGGTGACCACTCTTACAGGAAGAGTTTTCAAACTATCCCTTTGAAATTTTGACAGATCATTCTTCGCATCATTATTCATCCGCCTACGGAAGCTTTTTTCCAAATCCTCGTATTTTTTTTTGTACGAAAAACTGTCGAAAAAATAGGCTAAAATCGATACTTTTTGTTCAAACCGCTGGCATTTTTTCAAATCTGAAAAAAAAAGAAAAAAAAACCCATAGGCGGATAGCGGTTTTCCTACAGATTAATAATCTTTTTGAAACTTTTGGTTCAGATCAAATTTGCGGCCGCAATCGTGGTCACCATATGGGACCTCTTTTTTTACCGGTATTTTCGATAAATAAAAACAATGTTAAACAATAAACAACTCAATTTAAAAAAAAAACCCATTTCGTCTTCCCTATCAGTGCTTCAATTTGTAAAAAAAAAAATCAAGTCGATTAGCTTATTCTAACCATAAACAAATAGCGAAAATATGCTATTTTTCGGGGGGTCACACTGTGATGATCCCTTAAGGGGCTGCTGGAGTCGATTTTGTTACCGACATTGGTCCTGTGAAAATAGACTTCCGCAGTTTACGCTTTACGTCGCTATAATGCTACAGATATACTTCAAATTTGACAGAGATGTTATATGAACAACAACGGTTCGGCGTATATGCGATTTTCAGTCGAAAACTAACAAGAAATAGGAAAAATTGTATATTTGTAAATCTCCGAAAACCAATATGGCCGTTTGAAATGTCAACAATGCATTTGCTGTAAGATATAATCGTTTGAGGAGCTCAAACGTGCCAAATCCGTATCTACGCCAATTCTTTGATGTTTTCTGAATATTTAAGAACTGGCGAAATGTCGATTATAGAAACTGAATCCACGTAAAGCGTAAACTGCGTGCACGTGTTTTTGGTTAAACTTTCAGCCGATAAAGAAGATCTCTATTGGCTCAAAATATACGGTTTTTCTATTTCTTGCTAGTTTTCGACCACAAATCGAATCTACGCCGAACCGTTGTTGTTCATATAACATCTCCGTCAAATTTGAAGTATATCTGTAGCGTTATAACGACGTAAAGCGTAAATTGCGGAATTCTAGTTTTACCGACCAATGTCGGTAAAAAAATCTACTCCAGCAGCCCCTTAACCCAGATCGGTAAAGTCAGTTCAGTCAGTCAACCAGATTCTCCAACACAAACCATTTGACTTTTTCGTCAGCCGCGACCTCGAAATGTCATATCGGTGCAGAGTTTTTGACTCCAAACTTGGATGCGCAATAACTTAATTTGCCAAGGGGAACGAACTTCACCGAGATTACGTTCTCCAGGCAAGCAAGCAGGCAGGCAAGCAGACAGGGATGTCGCGTAATGAATATCGGCCCCGAGAACCCGATGTGTAGCACAGATGCGGAGATGCCGCGCGCGCGCGCCTCGTTTGGTAACCGCACGAGGGCGCGCAAGACAGAGAGAGAGAGAGAGCGAGAATGTTCGCTTGCCGACTTTAGCGTGTGGAAGCAACAGAAGCAGCGCAGCGTGCTACGATTGGTGAGCCTTAACTTTCCTCATTAAAATGATGGGGGATTAACCCGAGGCTGTTCGGGAGAGAGGATGGAGAGAGAGGGGAGAGATGAGAACGAGCCCGCGGGGCGGCGCTGCATGCGACTGCGCCTTCGCCGCGGGATCGACAGGGGCGGATTCACCACGGGCACGGGCTTACACTGTTAAAAATCTACGGTGTCAAACGCTGCTGGTGTGGACTTTTTCCTGGTGTTACTTATTACAGTGTTAATATTAACACTTTTTACGGTGTTAAATTAACACCAGCCGTTTCGTTAAATTTTCCCTGTGTTACCGACGAAGCATTATAACACTTTTTGCTTTAAAGGCATGAATGCAAGTATCATGTGTGATTTTTTATTATCTCGTCAATGAACTAGTCGCTTTTCTCAGTTTTTATCGAAAAATTGATTAAAAAAATCGATTTTTTCATTACAGATTCCTCTACCGGGTAATTGATCTGTAATTTTTCTTATCGAAAATCAAAATTCTGACTAATTCATTAACGAGATTCACATTACTGGCGACTGTATTTCAATTTTCGCTTCGATCCGTTGATAATTCGCGAAAAACGGGACTTCTGACTTTTTGAGGTGAAAGTCGGTATTTCAGACTCAGTTAACACCGCTCATTATCACCGCGATTGGTGTGGACCTATATAGACACCGACTTGGTGTTGTTTTCTACACCGGATTTTTAACAGTGTAGGGCGGCAAATTTTTTTTGTTCGCGACCCAGAAGGCAAAACATGTGGCGATCAGAGTTGTTGATCCCCAAATATTCATGAGATATGGTCAACAGTACAATTTTATTGTAACGATGATTTCATAATAATAATAACTACGGATAATGAAATAGAGTGTAAACATTTGAATAGCTGAAAAGAAAAACTGATTTTCGCTTTAATATTGGGAGAAATAATGAAAAAAATGGGAATAAAATGTAATTGCATTCAGAAAGCAATGCATCAATGATTTCTTCCATTTTTTCTACTATTTCTTCTAATATTAAAGTGAAAATTAGTATTTTTTTTTTCTGCTATTCAAATGTTTACACTCCATTTTTAAATCACTACACATTATTATTACGAAATCATCATTAGAAAAAAATTGTATGGTAAGATATATCTCATGAATTTTTGGGGATTCACAACTCTGTTGGCGATATAGTCGAAAAATGATCTCGGCTATAACTTGATGAGAATACTTTTTTTCACAAAACTTAATGTCACTTGATATTTGTAATATAAATAATCATTTGATGAGTCGTTGATATGTTTGGTTTTTTTTTTCTTTTTAGCGTCTTTACTATATTTTTGTTCTGCTTTTCAGCGTTTTTACTTTTTTCCTTTTGACATTTTTTTTGTTTCATGTGAAAAAAAAAACCTGTCATTATTTGCTTTTTTTATTTGCTAAAGGGGCGCCAATTTTTTTGAGGCCTAGGGCGGCAAAAAGGTTGAAACCGCCCCTGGGGCTCGACGTCTCGAGCGCCGCGTCGCCGTCGTCTCGGGCGACGCGAATATAAGCTCGAATTAAAGGAAAACTACAGCGGAAGGGTGCGCAACGGGACGTGCGGCGTGGAAATCCATTTCCAACGCGGACCACCAACCGGGGCTGTACTCGGCGCGCACCTTAACGGCTGCGGAGGAAAGAGACGCGGTGCGGTATTGCGGTACCCGCTGCCGCCGCCGCCGCCGCTTCTGCCGCTGTGCAAACTCGTATATAGAGCATGCAACGCCGACCGCAAGCTCCGTTGATCTTCCGTAATAACCGACGTCGATTCGACGCTATCGCCCTCGAGCTCGAGCCCCGGTTCTAATGGCACTGGCGCCGCATCGTATCGGCCGTACAACGTAACGAAGTTGTTTAACCGGCTTAATCGGACCACCCGGTAAAATCCGAGAGTTTCAAAAACTCCCGGACTTTACCCCTCCCTCCCCCTCACCCCTGCGTCTACGTTCGTCGCAGTAACGAAAATACCTCGATTAAGTTCATAAAGTGGCAAGATCGTCGTGTTAAGGGATCGTCACAGTGTGACCCTCCGAAAAATCAATGATTTTCGCGATTTTTTTTTGTTAAGTTGTAATGAACTAATTGGTCTGGTTTTTTTTTTTAATAAATAAGTACATTCTTGAAGAATACAAAATGATTTTTTTTATGTGCATTTCTTTAATGTATAATAATGATATAAATTGTTTAAATAGCTCGTGTAAAAAAAAAGGTCCTGCATTATGTCCACGATTGCGGCCGCAATTTTGATCTGAACCAAAAATTTCAAAAAGATTATTAATCTGTAGGAAATTCGCTATCGCGCTATGAGAGCTTTTTTTTTTTTTTGAAAATTGACAAAATGGCGGCGGTTTGAACGAAAATTATCGAATTTAGCTCTTTTTTTCGACAGTTTTTCGTAAAAAAAATAGGAAGATTTAGTAAATAAAAAAAAAGCTCTCATAGCGCGATAGAGAATGACGTTAGAAATGTTCTCTCCAAATTTGAAATCGATATCGTCATAACTCTTCATTTGAGAGTGGACACCGTTTTGAAAAACAACATTCCGAGAAAAACGCGTTTAAAGTTTGCACACGCCACTGTCACGCTGCAATCCCTTTCTCTAAGAAAGGCTGTAGCGACCGAAATACTTCGAATTTCGATAAAAAAAATTTAACAGAATGTTTATAACCGTGTATACTATCCGATAATGAAAAAAAAAAAAAAAATCGATTTTTTTTTTATTTCACACTGTGACGATTCCTTAATTAAACGAACGAGTTGTAACGGAGAACCTCGCGCGGCGCTGCATTAAAAATTAATTTATCGCTTATCGAATGATTGGGGACATCAACATTTATTTGAAAATTTGCGTTCTGTTTTTAGCTTGCGGCATTCTTACACTGTTAAAAATATTTCGCATAAGCTTCCATTACCGGCAAAGGAAGCCTATTTACATAAACTGGTATAGTGAATTTGACATAGGGTTGAAGTACCGTTTTTGGCCATCTTAGTACCCTTTGTGGCCATGAACTTGTTCCATTTGTGGCTATACTTATTGCACGGAAATTACGGTGATGGCCACAAATAGCGCAAAGTGCTTTGAACATTATTTATCAATAAATTATGTATTTTAAGTGCTTCAAATTCAATGCAAACTTTGCTTCAAATTGTGTAAAATGATCTCATTTATTAATTTGAATAGATTGATATTCAAATTAAGTATGATGAATTAATATATACATTTTTTATGTGGCCACTAATGGTACAGTGGCCACAAATGGTGCGTCTACCCTACAAGTGAAATGTAAAATTACAGTATTTTCTACTGAATTCTATAAAAATTAGGGAATTTAATATGAAGGTTATAAAATTCAGTACAAAAATTTGGAAATTTACTCTACATATGTATTAAATTTAATATGTCAGTTGACGAATACAATTTTCGGCAACGCAAATTCGCAAACATTTTTAACAATGTACGCACTCAGCTTTGGAGCAAGAAAAAAGGGAGGGAAGTGCAATTTCCTACCGAGTGTAAAATTTGATTTCGCTAAAAAAAAAGCCTCTTAAGCGCCTCTACCTTTTTTTTTTTTTTTTTTCGTTCTCTCTAAACGTCAAGTGCGGCTCAACCGAGAAACTGCAAATGACGAATTTTCGTTATTGCTGGAATAACGATATCGATTCGTGGGTTAGACGAGCCGCAAGAGGAAGATGACGACGACGACGCGCGTTATACTCGGGCAGACTCGGCAAGGGGGGGAGGGGGGAGGGGGGAGTAGTCTAGCCGGCGACGTGGCGGGTGCGAAAGGCACGATAACGCGACGGCTCTCGCCTTGCTCGTGCAATAGTAAGCGGATTTATGTATTCATGAGAAGATTCGCCTTCTCTCTCTCTCTCCCTCTCTCTCTCGCCCCTCGCATGACTGTGCAGACAGTCGGCGCGGTATGCAGAGGGCTGCGGTGGTGTATTACCATGTCGGCGGCAACAGAGCGGCGGGAGAAGAGCGGAAAAGACAGAAGGCGAAGGAGAAGGAAGAACAGTGAATTCGCGAGGGTCAGTGCACGCTTTCGTTTGTCAGACGGATGAGAACGAAGTCCATCTTGCCTCCTCTTTCTGAAGCTCCTGCTTCAGTCCTCTCGAGAAGGACAACTTCTTTCTCCCCCGGCTGTGTTGCAGCTAGCTCGCCACTCGCGTTTCTCTCTCCGTCCATCTCGCATAGTGTAATGCGAATGTTTCGCTCGAGGTGAAGCCCACGACAAATAGTCTAGTCGCCAGAGGGGCTTCTGTGTGCCATTCGAGGTCTGGAAATATTTTTGTTGTTAAAAATCCGGTGTTAAAAACAACACCAAGACGGTGTCTATATAGGTCCACACCAATCACGGTGTTAATTAGCGGTGTTAACGCAGTCTGAAATACCGACTTACACCTCAAAAAGTCAGAAGTGTCGTTTTTCGCGAATTATCAACGGATCGAAGCAAAAATTTAAATACAGTCGCCAGTAATGTGAATCTCGTTAATGAATTAGTCAGAATTTTGATTTTCGAAAATAAAAATTACAGATCAATTACCCGGTACAGGAATCTGTAATGAAAAAAATCGATTTTTTCATCAATTTTTCGATTAAAACTGAGAAAAGCGACTAATTTATTCACGAGATAATAAAAAATCACACATGATACTAGCATTCATGCCTTTAAAGCGAAAAGTATTATAATGTTTCGTCGGTAACACAGGAAAAATTTAACGAAACGGCTGGTGTTAATTTTACACCGTAAAAAGTGTTATTATTAACACTGTAATAAATAACACTAGGAAAAAGTCCACACCAGCAGCATTTGACACCGCAGATTTTTAACTGTGTACGATAGATTTTGAGCTCCTGAACACGAATATATCAGGTGTTTTGTTGGAAACTCGGTCGTTCAATTGTTAATCGCAATTGTTTATTAACAATATAAATTGATGATTTTTTTCAGCTCAGATATTTTTTTGTGATGTAGTCTTGTCAATTTTGAGTCGAAAAGGTCCCATACAGTTTTACTCTACAACCCATAAATCCGGAGCAATAGATTTTTGAAAGTTGCAATTAGACAAAAAATGCTCTACTTAACAAATTACAGAACAGAGGGTGTTCTGTGTACCATTGGAGGTCCATAAAATATTTTTGTTGCATGGGGGAGAACGGGGCAGTGGCGTACAGTGGGTAATGCCGAACACCTTTATTACAACTGATCTAGAGAGAATAACATCAAAACGCGTGTACTAACATTTCACTCATACTAAAACTAAGTAATTAAGCCTTACTTAATAAATGTATCGGCTGTAGAAAAATATTTATCAAGAAATATTGATTTACGTCATTTTGCATCTATAAAACTGTAATATTTGATTTAGAAATACTATTATTTGCTGTAAACTAACCTATAAGTAATTGTAACTCGCAATTTTGTTGGTCTTTTAATATCACTTTGCACGTTAAAAGATTCGAATATTAAGGGATCGTCACAGACCCTCCGAAAAATCAATGATTTTCGCGAATTTTTTTTGTTAAGTTGTAATGAACTAATTGGTCTGGTTTTTTTTTTAAATAAATAAGTACATTCTTGAAGAATACAAAATGATTTTTTTATGTGCATTTCTTTAACGTATAATAATGATATAAATTGTTCAAATAGCTCGTGTAATAAAGAGGTCCTGCATTATGTCCACGATTGCGGCCGCAATTTTGATCTGAACCAAAAATTTCAAAAAGATTATTAATCTGTAGGAAATTCGCTATCGCGCTATGAGAGCTTTTTTTTTTTTGAAATTTGACAAAATGGCGGCGGTTTGAACGAAAATTATCGAATATAGCCCTTTTTTTCGACAGTTTTTTGTAAAAAAAAAATAGGAAGATTTAATAAATAAAAAAAAGCTTCCATAGCGCGATAGAGAATGACGTTAGAAATGTTCTCTCAAAATTTGAAATCGATATCGTCATAACTCTTCATTTGAGAGTGGACACCGTTTTGAAAAACAACATTCCGAGAAAAGTGCGTTTAAAGTTTGCACACGCCACTGTCACGCGCAATCCGTTTCTCTAAGAAAGGCTGTAGCGACCGAAATAATTCGAATTTCGATAAAAAAATTTAACAGAATGTTTATAACCGTGTATACTATCCGATAATGAAAAAAAAAATCGATTTTTTTTTTATTTCACATTGTGACGATCCCTTAACCATTACTGTGTACACCTCCGACGACACTACCTGCATGCTCCACGCTGCTTTGGGGTCAAACTGACCCTAGCGTGCACAGTGAGGGTTAATATGTGCGGTTTCTATGAGATTAACTGACAAATTACTTGTCATTGTGGATAATGACGAACACCCAGTTTTAAACAATAAAAAAAAACTCAATCTATCACTATATTGACTGATAACGTTAATTCAAGTAAAGAACAACATTTATGGCGTTTAATCTATTTATTTTACATGAAATTTCAGAAAATGAGTACTATTTACGAAAATAACGTTCATTGTAATATTGCAATGCGTAGAACTTTTTTCGCTTAGACCATACATAGGCGAAAAAAGTACCGTTTCGCGACTCATCGTAAATAAGAACTTTCGGTTCTGCGCATATTCGCATTTCTTTTTTTTTATGTTTATTGGTTCATTTAGCGAAATAATGTTCTTTTCAATTTTTGTCTACGACCTTCGGGGCTACTAATTTGTTAAGTAGAGCAATTTCTGTCTAATTGCAACTTTCAAAAATGTATTGCTCCGGATCTATGAGTCGTAGAGTAAAATTGTATGGGACCATTTCTACTCAAAATTGACAAGACTATACAAAAAAAATATCCGAGCTGAAAAAAAATTAATATTATTAATAAACAAACCGACACTGATGGGTGTGCGGTCGGAGTGCGGCTTCGACGGTCCCACGAGTTAAGCAGCATTGATTGCGGCCGTAACTTGAATGGGTGACCGCTTAGCCGTGCATCGACTGGCGCATCAAACAGTGAGCGGGAGGCATTTTTTCAGAAACTTTGGTGTCTGCACATAAGAAGCATGTGTTTCTTTCGTGTATACACTGGAGAATCAGAAATATATAATGCCGTCTGTACCGGCACGTGTTTTCCGCAGTTTCCCCGTGCCCTCGGCAAATGCGGTACAGTGTAGCTAAGTCGGCTGCGGACGCACGGAAGTTAGGTTAGCTTAGCTAAGTGCGGGTAGGGAGTGATAGGAGGGGAAAAACTAGGGGGGGAGCAAGGTAAAACCCTCACGGTTGTACCTCGGAAACGGAAATAAAAAAAAATAAAAAAATAAAAAAATAAAAATATTAATAAACAATTGCGATTAACAATTGAACGACCGAGTTTCCCGCAAAACACTTTATAGTATATTCGTGTTCAGGAGGTCAAAATCTATCGTATGCAACTATAATATTTCGCGGACTTTGAATGGCACACAGAACCCCCTCTGGCGTCTAGACTATCC
The DNA here is from genome assembly GCA_964034905.1 of Itoplectis maculator. Classification (NCBI taxonomy): domain Eukaryota; kingdom Metazoa; phylum Arthropoda; class Insecta; order Hymenoptera; family Ichneumonidae; genus Itoplectis; species Itoplectis maculator. The sequence goes on from OZ035865.1 coordinate 2,178,014, forward strand.
CGTCCATCTCGCGACGGTGGAACGCGGAATGTTTCGCTCGAGAGTGAAGCGCACGACAAACACATTCGGCGGACGAGAGTCGCTGGCGTTACGCGGTACAAGATGTACCGACGAGAAAGTGCTCGAGTGCATGTCGCGCTGCGGGAGAGCGAGAAAGAGGGCCCCGCGCGCTGGGTACATAAAACGTGGCAGCTTAGCAAAACGTCCTTCAGACGTCTCTCTCGTCTCTTTCGGGGATTCAAAAGCCCAAGACGCGTCTCTGCTTCTTCGGAGTTCAGATGTCTCCGCACGCCAGTATAACGTAACCCGTCTTTCCTCTCTCTGTTCGCGCGTCTCTCCTCTTTCCGCTGTGCAGCTCTTGTCCTACTTGCAACGCGTCTACAGTGCCGCGTCGCTATATAGCGCAGGTGCAACAGCGTCGTCGTCACAAGGTCCTCTCAAGATCCTACGAGGAGCAGCGCGACGACAGGCACCCAGGCAGCTCTTGTGCATCCGAAAGACGACGCGGAATTTCCGACGAGCGATGCAAACAATTGTTATACTCGCTTCTGTCACTCCTCGCCAATTTATGGGGCATCTCTTTTCCGCGTGTGGTTCGCGCGCCCCGTCGTCGATGGTCACGGGACGCGGTATTACCGTACCCGCACGGTAGCCGGAAAACATACCCCTGGAAAAATACCCCCTAGAAAAATACCCCTAGACAAAATACCCCCTAGAAAAAACACCCTTGGACAAAATAACCCCGGAAAAAATACCCCTTGGTAAAAACACCGCCTGGAAAAAATAAAAAAACGACCGACACTGATGGGTGTGCGGTCGGAGTGCGGCTTCGGCGGTCCCACGAGTTAAGCAGCATTGATTGCGGCCGTAACTTGGATGGGTGACCGCTTAGCCGTGCATCGACTGGCGCATCAAACAGTGAGCGGGAGGCATTTTTTCAGAAAACTTTGGTGTCTGCACTTAAGAAGCATGTGTTTCTTTCGTGTATACACTGCAGAATCAGAAATATATAATGCCGTCTGTACCGTCACGGGTTTTCCGCAGTTTCCCCGTGCCCTCGGCAAATGCGGTACAGTGTAGCTAAGTCGGCTGCGGACGCACGGAAGTTAGGTTAGCTTAGCTAAGTGCGGGAAGGCGTGATAGGAGGGGAAAATTAGGGGGGGAGCAAGGTAAAAACCCTCACGGGTGTACCTGGGAAAACGGAAATAAAAAAAATAAAAAAAAAATAAAATAAAAAAAACGCCGTCTGCAAAAATACCCCTGGAGAAAATAACCCTGGAATAAATAACCCCGATAAAATACCCCTTGGAACAATTCGTCTAATGCACAATTCGTCTGAAAACGTCCAATGATCTCCGCTTTAGTTGGTAAATTTGACGAATGTTTCCGTCCAATATGGACACAATCGACTAATGGTTTCCGCTTTAGTTGGGAAATTACACGAATTGTTATTAGAAGAATTGCATTTTAGACGGATTCTTTTAGATGAATTTTTTCCAGGGGGTATATTATCGAGGGTATGTACTCCGGGGTTATTTTCTCCAGGGATATTTTTTCAGGGTAAAAAGATCAACCAAGTAGACTTGAATTACAGGCTGCTGCTCGAAGGCCTAAAAATGCTAATGCGCGGTCAATGAACTTATTGGGAAATGCAAAGCAAATGCATCTGCTGATGCACCGGTCAATGACTGAGGTGCTGACGTTGATTCTCAAAACGTACTAAGGTTCTGCTACTAAATTATAATGCAGGAAAAATGGCCAGTACGTAACAGTCGGTAACAAAGACTTCGTAATATTCCTCTCGCGTTTCTCTCCAGCACCAGGCTGAATCTGTCCAATGAAAACCGAGAATATTACCACCCGTCCCGCAATTTCCCAGGGCAGCGTTCTCGACTTTTATCCGACGGGTAATCCGTGGAGGAGAAAGTCGAGATGGTAAGATTATTAGTTATATCTCCCTCTCCCTCTTTCTCTCTCTCTTTCCCTCGCTGCAGATGGTTCCGCGGGACGCACGATCGTGCTACCCGGCACAATTTGCATATCTTAATAACTGAATATGACAGTCTTTGGATTTGTTTAACATGGCAAATGCGTTTGCGTAACACGAGCGAGCTGACGTAACATGAAAAAGGTAGTTCGCGAAGAATCGCGAAATATTGCAACGGATAATATTTTCCACATTTTTGTGGATGAAACGTCAGCTCGCGTTAAATTTGTTGGGAAATTCTAGCTTCGAATCTCTCCAATTGCTACGAATTCTTACGGACGATTGAAATTTGAGAATGAAAAGAGTTAGCACCTTGGACATTGCTTTCCGATCAATTCCTATTTTTCACAAAGCCAACTCTATATGAGGAAGCAAACATTAATTCATTTTAGGTTCCTCATAGAGAAAACTTGATGAAAAATGGGAACACGAACGAAACAACATTGAACGTATCTTCAATTATGACGAACTGTTTAGTTCTAAAATAATAATAATTGAATATAATGAATAAAATGACGCGATTGCTCTATAAATCATCCAACTTTTACTTTTACTTACCTCACAATTTGCATATCTTAATAACTGAATATGACAGTCTTTGGATTTGTTTAACATGGCAAATGCGTTTGCGTGACACGAGCGAGCTGACGTAACATGGAAAAATGTGGTTTGCGAAGAATCGCGAAATATTGCAACGGATAATATTTTCCACATTTCTGTGGATGAAACGTCAGCTCGCGTTAAATTTGTTGCCAACTCCTAGCTTCGAATCTCTCCAATTGCTACAAGTTCTTACGGACGATTGAAATTTGAGAATGAAAAGAGTTAGCACCTTGGACATTGCTTTCCGATCAATTCCAATTTTCCACAAAGCCAACTCTATATAAGGAAGCAAACATTAATTCATTTTGGGTTCCTCATAGAGAAAACTTGATGAAAAATGGGAACACGAACGAAACAACATTGAACGTATCTTCAATTATGACGAACTATTTAGTTCTAAAATAATAATAATTGAATATAATGAATAAAATTACACGACTACTCTTTAAAACATCCAACTTTTACTACCGTAAAATTCGCGTCATTTTTCCGAAAAACCAAAAATTATATAAAATCGGTATATATTGATACATTTTGTTAAAAATCACAGCAATCTGTACTTGCGCCCCAACTTACGTCTTACGTCAAATTATGGAAGATTGATTTTTGTAATTGAGTTTGGAACACATACGGCCTTTTTTTTCGAAACCATTTTTCTGGACTTTGAGGTGTTTCCGAGTATGTCGACAGGAAAATGTCGAAGAACAATGTTTTCATGAAAACAAAGCTTCCTCCTCCGCGAGTAAGAAAAAATAACTAGGAAGTCATTCGGCGCGTGGGTAGCCAAACATCTTTTTAGATGCTTAAATTCTTCGGCGAGATAGACGTCGCTCGTTCGCCACTTCAGAAGGACCTTTTTAACTCGAGATAAAGAAAACGACCTTTGAGCGCTGAAAAAGTGGCGAGATAAGATAAACATAGTCGCGGGGTGAGCGGTGCAATTAGCCTTTTCTCGTTTGCCCACACGATTCACGCAATGAGAACGCGAACCCGGAGGCCTACGGTTTGTTTTTCTTTCTCGCGTGTGCGTGTTTTTTTTTTTTTAACTACCAAGTAGGAGAAACAAATGGCGCCGCGGCGAGTGTCGAGTAAAAAACGAAAGAGAGGGATTGCTCGGGCGGTTTGTGGAATGAAATCTCGTGTAAGAATCTTTAGGTTGTCGAGACACGCTAACAGGGAGGTATTCTCTCGTTTGATATCTGTTGCAGATAATCAGCTACGATTCGAGTAGGGGCGGTGTCTCCGTCGTGACGGAAAAGGGCGACAGCACGACGAGCTACCTCCTCGTACAACATGCCAAGCCTACAGACTCGGGGAAGTACACGTGCAACCCGAGCAACGCTCAACCAAAATCCATCACCGTTCACGTACTCAATGGTGAGTAGTTCGATTCGCACGCCAAGCGATCGTCGCTTATACTGCCGGCGGACCTTCCGACATTCCGCAACCTCAAACGCGGTTACGGAATGTCGGAATTTTTATTATTTGTCAAAATCTTTCGAATAACACGAGATTCCAATCGCCCCGCGTAAAAAATGAAGCATGAAAACAGTATTGCCGATGTCTTGAATTGTATTTAAATTATAAGTATATTAAGGGGGGGGGGGGGGGGGGGGGTAGGGTTAATTCGTGCAAAAAAGGCACGTTTTTGTGCATTTTTTTTTGACGACACTGTTAAAATCTATTCAATAAAACCAATTGTACATCAAAGTATAACATTCGAAGAATATTGTGTAATTTTTAGTTTTGACGGTACGATGGGCACCGACTTTGAAAACGTGAGTTGTGGGAAAAACGCTTTAAAGTCGCGCTCGGGCCGCGAAGGTACAGCAATCCGCGAGTATAAAAATATTCATAACGTCGTCAATTTTGCTCCGATTGACTTGAAAATTTGACACAATATTCTTGAGGTATTATGCATTCAGTAAAAAATATAAAATAAAAATGCCAAAAAAAAAATTTTAATACCCCCCCCCTTAAAGCTGTCGTATTGGAAAAATACAGACTATTATAAGTACTTCAAAAATGTGGTGTGCGAATAGCAATTGAATCGAAACTAATATTGTACTTCGATTCGAATTTCGAATCGAAGTTTGGAATAGAATTATTCGAAAGCTGTATTTAAGAAATTGAATTTTTTTAAGTATAATGATGTCTTGATGATGTCTTTTTCCAATATGACAGCTTTAACGTACTTACAATTGAAGCATAATTTGAGACTTAGGCAACGCTGTTCTCATACTTATTTTTTTGCCGTCTCCACCGACAAACTGACAAATTGTTGCGCATACGTTCTTCGCATGTGTTCGAATAGAGTCGCGTAAAGGGTCACGCGACTTATCGCATTATTTTGTTGCAAACGATTGACGCCGGACGACGTACGGAGTATCTTTCTACCGAATTATAGGCAAACAGAGTCTGCGAGTTGTGGCAATGAAAACGAGGAAACTGTGACACGGATAAAAAAAATAAGGAGTTTCAAACGTTTTGTGGTGAAAGAAAAAACGGAGTACCTTCGGCGTTACTTTGAAAAAAAAAGGCCTGCTGCGCAGCGAAACCTTGCGCATTGCTTCCTCGTTATTTCGCGTCTTTCAGGTGAAGACCGCGTTGATCGACGTTGACTTTCTTACGGTGGAAGCTTCGTTAAAAATGTCAAATAATGAGGAAGCAACGTGCAAAGTTTTTTCTTGGCACCTTGTTTCCTATGAAAATATGTCAATGTTAACGCGATAGAAATTTTCTTTAGTCGCAGAATCTAGATTTTCAAGATACTACTTGATCTCGACTTGATCGCCCGGCGTCAGAGTTCACACTAATATTTGTTTCATCCCTCGATCCATTTATTTTCTGCAAACTTTTTCGGTGGTTGATTATCCTTTTAATGAGTTTAACCATTCGCATGATGTTTCTACCATTTCGGTAATCAATTAATAATAAATATTCATTAACCTTTTCTTCGACAAACAAAATATGGGGCATTCCATTCCGTTTCGACCTGGGTCTGCCCCTTGACCTCCCCGATTTGGCTCGTAATTTTTGTAAGATCCGTTAGGTCCTCGAATGCACAAGATTTTATTTTTGTATTATTTCTATGCATATTTTTCATTTTGCTTCCTCATAGAGGAAGTTTTTTTATATTTTTTAAAGTGACACATCGAATGCTACAATTTAAAAAACTAAAAAAATTCTGAATAATACTTTTCTGAATATCAGAATTTTCTAGCTTATACTTAATGTCGGCAAGATTTTCCAAATAATGACATTCGATATACTACTTTAAAAAATATAACGAATGAAAAATTTGCATGGAAAAATAAAAAAAAAAAAATCTTGTGCATTTAAGCGTCTATCCGATCCTACAAAACATTACGAGCCAAATCGGGGAAGTCAGGGTCAGACACAGGTCGAAACGGGATGGAATGCCCCATATACGAGAAAAAAAACTTATTTCCGAAAGTTATGATGACTCGAAAATCAGTTCTTTAACATCGAACTTCCTTTAAGGTAGTCGCATCGGTACAGTCCCGTCAAATGACAGTTTCGGAAAAAATTTCGAACACTTCTCGATGGGATAATAATCTGAAAAAATCTATCATGTAGAAGGTGCTAAAAGTATTGATTTTGCATAATAATAACTCCAAAAAGTTATTAACAAATTAACGAAAAAATGAATTGTTCAATAAATTACCCAGCAACTCAACTTTTTTTCTCATAAAAATTATTCATTCATGTTTCTGATGACGTACGAATTTTTTTCGGAATTTGTCTAATTTTTTTTAATTGCTTTTTTTAAGCAGAATATGGGGTTAAAACGCTATTTAAAAAATTAGACAAAATTCTGAAAATATTCATACGTATTTAGAAATATGAATGAATAATTTCCATCACAAAAAACAGATGGGTTGCCGGGTAATTTGTTGAAAAATTTATTTTTTCATTAACCCATTAACGTCCAAGCGTCCCGATTTTTTACCAAACTTTCAACGCGATTACTTTTTATGTTATCGGCGTTGAAAAAAATTCGTTTTCAGGTATATCGACGTAGAATTTTATGCTCTTTCAGAATACCGACTCAAAATTTCGATTAGACATAAAGAAAAAAAATATATGGCCGATTCAAGCGTGAAAAACGTGAACATTTTAGAAAAAAACGTTTTTGTGAATTTTTTTTTTTGCAATGTTACCATAAAGAATTCATACTGTAATCATGATCAGAGGTGATCGGAATAGTTAAAGTTTAACAGGGAATTTTCATGTAATCATTGAACCACTCCTTTTTACAATATGGCGGCTAGAACGTAAATATTCTACAAAAATATAAGCTAATTTATTTCTCGGAAACTATTCAGCTTAGCTCAAATTATATAAGTACAAAAATATCTTAGAATTGGTCAAAGAATATCCTCAAATTTTTTAAAAATTTTTTGAGATGGTTCAAACGTTTTTCACGTTTGAATCGACCATATTTTTTTTTTCTTTATGTCTAATCGAAATTTTGAGCCGGTATTCTGAAAGAGCATAAAATTCTACGTCGATATATCCGAAAACAAATTTTTTTCAACGCCGATAACATAAAAAATAATCGCGTTGAAAGTTTGGTAAGAAATCGGGACGCTTGGACGTTAATGGGTTAATTTGATAATAACATTTTGGAGTTATTATTATGCAAAATCAATACTTTCAGCACCTTCTACATACTTGATTTTTTTCAGATTATTATTCCCTCGAGAAGTGTTCGAAATTTTTTCCGAAACAGTCATTTGACGGGACTGTACCGACCCGACTACCTTAATGTAGCAAAGCAACGCCGTCGGCGTGTCACAATTCGCTCGAACCTCTAAAGCTTCGGAAAATTTGAGTGTCGCCCGTTTGTTTCAGGAGAGTATCCTGCGGCAATGCAGCACGGCGGTCAGGCGAAACAGCCCCGGCTATACTCGCTCCTCCTATGCCTCTGTCTCTTGCTCTACTAAAAAAAAAAAAGGAGAAACCTCGCGTGCACGTGTGTGAGAATGTCCTGGTGAAAGAGTGAGCGAACGAAAAACGAGAGAAGCAAAAGGGAGAGAGCGAGAGAAAGAGAGAGAGCGAGAGAAATCAGTGCACATGTACTACCCAAACACATCCTCCGCTGTCGCCGCTGTCGTCTTCCGCCGAGGGATTCGGCGACATCGGAAAATCTCTATCCATCGACTCCAGCACTTCCGGTTACGAAGACACTCCGCCGGTCGGCGCAGGCTTCGAAGCATTCATCGGACAAAAATCCTAATCATCTCTTCGTCTCTCTCCGCTGCTGTCGCGAGAAATAAAAACTGTATAAACTATAACGATAAGAACAACAAAAGTAAGAATAATAATTATAATAATAAAACTAGTAATAATATAAAAAATAATAATAATAATACGAGTAAAAATATTAAAAACACACACACAAACACACGCGCGCGCAGAGAAAAAAAAACATCTGTAAAATCCAACAAAACGTGGCAACGAAGAGAATATACTGTCGATTGGACAGAATATTTGGCGATGCTAATCGAGACTTGTTTTATTCTATCATCAGTTGCTTTGATCAATTATAAATATTACGTCGCCCGCAACCGCGTGTGTTTTGTTGGATCTTATGATTTTTTTTTTTCTCAGTGCAATGACATCGTACATTCTCGCTCTGTAAGGCTGTACCATATTATAAGATGAAAAGTGACGAGAGGAGCGAGGTTGGTGCGAATAATACGTCGCTCACTTACGTAAAGCGAACCAAGTACCCCGAACGGCCGGCTATGCCGCTGCGTGGTATTCGCGCGGGTGTCGCGGATTCCCATTTAGCTTGGTATTCGAGGACGCGGGGCAAATATGTTAGTGCATATACATGTGTACTGATATCCTTCTACATGATAAAAAGATCTCACCGCCGCCGTGCAGGATAATCCGTTACCATGGCAACCGTTACCATGACAGCCATTGCCATAGCAACCATTGCCATGACAGCCATTGCCATAGCAACCATTGCCATAGCAACTGCTACCATGGCAACCATTGCCATAGCAACTGCTACCATGGCAACCATTGCCATAGTAACTGCTACCATGGCAACCATTGCCATACCACAACCATAGAAACCAAAACTCAATAAAATCTCAAAATTCAAAAATTCAAAATAAATATGGCAACTAAAAAATCATCAACCATTGCCGCAGCAACAAGTACCATGTCAACGATTGCCATAGCAACCGTTACCATGTCAACCATTGCCGTAGCAATCGTTACCATATCAACCATTGCCATAACAACCGTTACCATGTCAACCATTACCGTGTCAACCATTGCCATAGCAACCGTTACCGTGTCAACCATTGCCATAGCAACCGTTACCATGTCAACCATTGCCATAGCAACCGTTACCATGTCAACCATTGCCATAGCAACCGTTGCCATGACAACCATTGCCATAGCAGCTGTTACCATGTCAACCATTGCCATAACAACCGTTACCATGACAACCATTGCCATAGCAATCGTTACCATGACAACCATCGCCATAGCAACCGTTGCCATGGCAACCACAACCATAGAAACCAAAATTCAATAAAATCTCAAAAATTAAAAAATTCAGAATAAATATGACAACTGAAAATCATGTCACAATGCGAGCGCGCGAGCCATATAACCCTCTAGTATATACTGGGTGTCCTATTTTCTCTTATCTTTCACCTGATTTATCTCGAAATACCGCCCTGACAATTTGTTGTATAGGACACCTGGTATATATGAATACGACATAGCCCGGCTTCCCTTTCACAGGGGGCGTCAAATAGTTTTGGTTCACCCGGTTCGCATTCTCCAGCGGAGCGTGCGAACGAGACGCGAGGCCCGCGCGCGCTCCGCTTTCAGCGCTGCTCCGATGCGCATATAACCCGAGCGCGACTGATACTCCTCTCGTTTAGTTCGCAACAGCCACGCAGCCGGGGGCTTCCAAGTTCTCTGTATTTTACGCCGCGGAACCAGACCCCCTCTCCTCCTCCTCTTCCCTCCTCCCCCTCACCCCCCCCCCCTCCCTCTCGACGATTCACCTCCCGCGGGGCGCCCTCTCCGTGCACTGTTAAAAATCTACGGTGTCAAACGCTGCTGGTGTGGACTTTCTCCCGGTGTTACTTATTACAGTGTTAATATTAACACTTTTCACGGTGTTAAATTAACACCAGCCGTTTCGTTAAATTTTCCCTGTGTTACCGACGAAGCATTATAACACTTTTTGCTTTAAAGGCATGAATGCAGGTATCATGTGTGATTTTTTATTATCTCGTGAATAAATTAGTCGCTTTTCTCAATTTTTATCGAAAAATTGAAGAAAAAAAATCGTTTTTTTCATTACAGATTTCTCTACCGGGTAATTGATTTGTAATTTTTTATTTTGAAAATTAAAGTTGTGACTAATTCATTAACGAGATTCACATTACTGGTGTCTGTATTTCAATTTTCGCCTCGATTCGTTGATAATTCGCGAAAAACGGGACTTCTGAGTTTTTGAGGTGAAAGTCGGTATTTCAGACTCAGTTAACACCGCTCATTATCACCGCGATTGGTGTGGACCTATATAGACACCTACTTGGTGTTGTTTTTAACACCGGATTTTTAACAGTGTGCGAAATTTGCTTCTCGGCGGCGCGCGGCGAAATCTCGCGCTGTTTCGGATCGGGCAATGCCGGAGATTCGCGAGCGCAGCAAGATGCAACTGGCTGCATCGCTGCGCTTCGCTTTGAACAGGCCGCCGGTAATGAAGTTGAATACTTCATTACCCGGCGTCTGTTACCCCGGGCCATCCGCGTCGACAACAGCGCCGCGCGCGGCGGCCTCTGCGCCATCTTCCCGCCGCCGCCCGCGCGCATCCATCACCCGTGGCTTCGATATCCATTTTACCGTCGTTAATTCGGCTCTTAACGGCGAAAACCGCAGCGCGCGAGCGGCGAGCCGGGGATTCGAATGGAGAGGCACCGACAACTCCCTCCGACGAGCTTTGCCGTAATCGCGGCTGCTGCTTCCCATTCGCAACGAAATGATTGTTTTAGCAGCAGCGGCAGTGGGCACGGTGCCGTTGCTGTTGTTGCTCGCCGCCATTGCAGCGTCTCCGTTTTTCCAGAGTCCCTCTATAGCAATCACGACGACTTTCGAAGTGACTACAAATAACGCTCAACAGAAGTTGTTTTTTGCACAGAAGAAACTTTCGGAAATTATAAAAATGAACTTCGAAATAACGAAACAAAAACAATGTGATAGTTACAAAAATTTACCTAAAAAATGGAAAAATGGTCAAAAAGTTGTTCGTAACAAATTAACTATGCAATATAAAAAATGATCTTACGTATTCCATAGACAATGTATTGTTAAAGATATATTCAAAATTTCAAGTGAATCGGTTGAAAATTGCCTGAGTTAAGTTTTTGAGTCTGGAAAAACGGAAAAGACATCGCAAAACGCTGCACAGCGTTAATTTTCCCGCCCGCTGCGCGCATCCATCACCCGCGGCTTCGATATCCATTTTACCGTCGTTAATTCGGCTCTCAACGGCGAAAACCGCAGCGCGCGAGCTGCGAGCCGGGATTCGAATGGAGAGGCACCGACAACTCCCTCCGACGAGCTTCGCCGTAATCGCGGCTGCTGCTTCCCATTCGCAACGAAATGATTGTTTTAGCAGCAGCGGCAGTGGGCACGGTGCCGTTGCCGTTGTTGCTCGCCGCCATTGCAGCGTCTCCGTTTTTCCAGAGTCCCTCTAGCAATCACGACGACTTTCGAAGTGACTACAAATAACGCTCAACAGAAGTTGTTTTTTGCACAGAAGAAACTTTCGGAAATTATAAAAATGAACTTCGAAATAACGAAACAAAAAAAATGTGATAGTTACAAAAATTTACCTAAAAAAATGGAAAAATGGTCAAACAGTTGTTCGTAACAAATTAACTATGCAATACAAAAAATGATCTTACGTATTCCATAGACAATGTATTCTTAAAGATATATTCAAAATTTCAAGTGAATCGGTTGAAAATTGCCTGAGTTAAGTTTTTGAGTCTGGAAAAACGGAAAAGACATCGCAAAACGCTGCACAGCGTTAATTTTCCCGCCCGCTGCGCGCATCCGTCACCCGCGGCTTCGATATCCATTTTACCGTCGTTAATTCGGCTCTCAACGGCGAAAACCGCAGCGTGCGAGCTGCGAGCCGGGATTCGAATGGAGAGGCACCGACAACTCCCTCCGACGAGCTTCGCCGTAATCGCGGCTGCTGCTTCCCATTCGCAACGAAATGATTGTTTCAGCAACAGCAGCAGTGGGCACGGTGCCGTTGCTGTTGTTGCTCGCCGCCATTGCAGCGTCTCCGTTTTTCCAGAGTCCCTCTAGCAATCACGACGACTTTCGAAGTGACTACAAATAACGCTCAACAGAAGTTGTTTTTTGCACAGAAGAAACTTTCGGAAATTATAAAAATGAACTTCGAAATAACGAAACAAAAAAAATGTGATAGTTACAAAAATTTACCTAAAAAATGGAAAAATGGTCAAAAAGTTGTTCGTAACAAATTAACTATGCAATACAAAAAATGATCTTACGTATTCCATAGACAATGTATTCTTAAAGATATATTCAAAATTTCAAGTGAATCGGTTGAAAATTGCCTGAGTTAAGTTTTTGAGTCTGGAAAAACGGAAAAGACATCGCAAAACGCTGCACAGCGTTAATTTTCCCGCCCGCTGCGCGCATCCGTCACCCGTGGCTTCGATATCCATTTTACCGTCGTTAATTCGGCTCTCAACGGCGAAAACCGCAGCGCGCGAGCTGCGAGCCGGGATTCGAATGGAGAGGCACCGACAACTCCCTCCGACGAGCTTCGCCGTAATCGCGGCTGCTGCTTCCCATTCGCAACGAAATGATTGTTTCAGCAACAGCAGCAGTGGGCACGGTGCCGTTGCTGTTGTTGCTCGCCGCCATTGCAGCGTCTCCGTTTTTCCAGAGTCCCTCTAGCAATCACGACGACTTTCGAAGTGACTACAAATAACGCTCAACAGAAGTTGTTTTTTGCACAGAAGAAACTTTCGGAAATTATAAAAATGAACTTCGAAATAACGAAACAAAAAAAATGTGATAGTTACAAAAATTTACCTAAAAAATGGAAAAATGGTCAAAAAGTTGTTCGTAACAAATTAACTATGCAATACAAAAAATGATCTTACGTATTCCATAGACAATGTATTCTTAAAGATATATTCAAAATTTCAAGTGAATCGGTTGAAAATTGCCTGAGTTAAGTTTTTGAGTCTGGAAAAACGGAAAAGACATCGCAAAACGCTGCACAGCGTTAATTTTCCCGCCCGCTGCGCGCATCCGTCACCCGTGGCTTCGATATCCATTTTACCGTCGTTAATTCGGCTCTCAACGGCGAAAACCGCAGCGCGCGAGCTGCGAGCCGGGATTCGAATGGAGAGGCACCGACAACTCCCTCCGACGAGCTTCGCCGTAATCGCGGCTGCTGCTTCCCATTCGCAACGAAATGATTGTTTCAGCAACAGCAGCAGTGGGCACGGTGCCGTTGCTGTTGTTGCTCGCCGCCATTGCAGCGTCTCCGTTTTTCCAGAGTCCCTCTAGCAATCACGACGACTTTCGAAGTGACTACAAATAACGCTCAACAGAAGTCGTTTTTTGCACAGAAGAAACTTTCGGAAATTATAAAAATGAACTTCGAAATAACGAAACAAAAAAAATGTGATAGTTACAAAAATTTACCTAAAAAATGGAAAAATGATCAAACAGTTGTTCGTAACAAATTAACTATGCAATACAAAAAATGATCTTACGTATTCCATAGACAATGTATTGTTAAAGATATATTCAAAATTTCAAGTGAATCGGTTGAAAATCGCCTGAGTTAAGTTTTTGAGTCTGGAAAAACGGAAAAGACATCGCAAAACGCTGCACAGCGTTAATTTTCCCGCCCGCTGCGCGCATCCATCACCCGCGGCTACGATATCCATTTTACCGTCGTTAATTCGGCTCTCAACGGCGAAAGCCGCAGCGCGCGAGCTGCGAGCCGGGATTCGAATGGAGAGGCACCGACAACTCCCTCCGACAAGCTTCGCCGTAATCGCGGCTGCTGCTTCCCATTCGCAACGAAATGATTGTTTCAGCAACAGCAGCAGCGTTGCTGTTGGTGCTCGCCGCTTGTATCAGTCAACTTTACATACGTTTTGTACTCCGTCTATACGTTCAACGAGGCGCGAACGAAATTACAGGTACACACGCGGATTTGGGATCATCCCGGCAACGCTCTCCCGTTGCAAACGCAGACTCGCCAAACTCTGCACCGCCAATCACACGGTATTGTGTTTACAGCGGCGACGATAACGATAACCGCGCGCGCATGTAAATTCATTGTTTGCCCGTGACGCGCTCTCTGCGTTACAGCGCGACGTTTCCGGTCGCTTTGCAACGGCAGCCTCGTCTCGCGGAGATTGCGACAACTTTGTCGAGGGATCGGACGGATCGAGCGACGCGCTGCCGCTGCTCGTCATGTTTTTAGCTTTTTCCACATTGTCTCGACGAATTTACAGCAGATGCAGAATTAAAATGTACCTACACTGTTAAGGAGGTCAAGGGGCTGCTGGAGTAGATTTTTTTTTTACCGACTGGTCGGTAAAAAAGTATGGTTTCGTAGTTTACGGTATACGTCGTTATTAAATTACAAAAATGTCTCAAATTGCACAGGATTATTATATCAATGTAGGCGCATCGGCGTAGATTCTCGTTTTTCGTATGGGATTCCTGGAAATGTTTATATAATACGAAAAAGGTGGCAGTTGACAGTTCTAGCGGCCATATTGGTTTTCAATAGGCTTACAAATTTACGATTTTCTTTGTTTTTCAAGCGTTTTCACCCAAAATTCGAGTCTACGCCGATGTACCTATGTTGATATTATAATCCTGTGCAATTTGAGACATTTTTGTAATACAATAACGACGTATACCGTAAACTACGGAACCGTACTTTTTTACCGGCCGGTCGGTAAAACTAGAATTCCGCAATTTACGCCTTACGTCGTTATAACGCTACAGATATACTTCAAATTTGACAGAGATGTTATATGAACAACAACGGTTCGGCGTAGATTCGATTTTCAGTCGAAAACTAACAAGAAATAGAAAAACCGTATATTTTGAGCCAATAGAGATCTTCTTTATCGGCTGAAAGTTTAACCAAAAACACGTGCACGCAGTTTACGCTTTACGTGGATTCAGTTTCTATAACCGACATTTCGCCAGTTCTTAAATATTCAGAAAACATCAAAGAATTGGCGTAGATACGGATTTGGCACGTTTAAGTTCCTCAAACGATTATATCTTACAGCAAATGCATTGTTGACATTTCAAACGGCCATATTGGTTTTCGGAGATTTACAAATATACTATTTTTCCTATTTCTTGTTAGTTTTCGACTGAAAATCGCATCTACGCCGAACCGTTGTTGTTCATATAACATCTCTGTCAAATTTGAAGTATATCTGTAGCATTATAACGACGTAAAGCGTAAACTGCGGAAGTCTATTTTCACAGGACCAATGTCGGTAACAAAATTGACTCCAGCAGCCCCTTAAATACTCAATTAAAAATGATAAGCATAAGCTTATATTTTTGGAGGATATTCGGCGACTAAAATTACATCTCCATGACAAATTTCATTTCAATCACCTGAATGGTTATCGAAAAATTAATTACTGATGTTATGCACTTATGCACGGGTAACATAGGAAATTCAGGCAGAAGTTAGGCTACAACCCTTGAAAGCATAGCAAAAATATTAAGAAACAAATAAAAATAGATACAAATCATTTTTGACATCTTTAGGAAGAACTGAACGAAGTTTCAAATCGACCGTCTACATATTTATTGAGCAATTGCAGAAAGAAAACACCTTGATCTGATTCCTGATTATAGATGTTATGGGTAAAGCGTGATTGCCAAATTTCAACATTGGTTATCACGTATTTGGCTTTCAATTAATCGAAAAATAACTTTAAAAACTTAAAAATCGCTCATTTAACATACATCGCTATTTGTTTGCTTAAACTCGATTTATTTGCGAGTATTTGATTTCTTGATTATTTAACTATTGGAGGTTGGTGGCCGCGTTACTAGCTCCCGTAGTACGCATATGCGTTCCTCTCACCCCTCCTGCCCCGCAAAGACGGTATCCATCCTCCTTAAACATGAGGCATTAAAAATTGACCCTTTGCAGTGTTGACAGAGTCCACGCCGTGTCAACGACTAGTGTTCAGTAACTGGTGTCAATTTGCATAATAATCTCAACATTTCAACACATTTTACTTGAATGCAGTTCAATAAGTCGTCACTGATTGATAGCATTTTATGGGTTTTCATCATCTTGTTTCAAACATAAATATGTCAAACGTTCCATATGAGCGAGAATAACAATTTTGACACACTTACCCTAGCAATCACGACGACTTTCAAAGTGACCATCAAAATAACGCTCAACAGAAGTTGTTCTTTGCACAGAAGTAACTTTCGGAAATTGTAAAAACGACCTTCGAAATGACGAAACCAAAAAATGTGATAGTTACTTTTTCGTTGCTAGAACCAATATCTCACTGTCAAAACAACCTTTCCGTCAAAAGGGTCATCGTGACGGTAAGTCATTGGTTCTGCTGACGAAAAAGCAACTGTAAGATTTTTAGGTTTGGTTATTTCGACGGTCATTTTGATCATTTCAGAAGTTTCTTCTGTGCAAAAAGTAACTTCTATTGAGCGTTATTTTTATGGTCACTTTGACAGTTTTTTTAGGTAAAAATGAAAGTTATCGTGATTGATAGGGTAATTATGTGAATTTGACACTTTGGAAAGGATTACTTTTAACACTAATTGGGTCAACACTGATCAAAAGTCCACACCAATTAGGCTTCACACCCTGGATTTTCAATAATCTACGAAATCGTTTTTTTACCCATTAAACTATTTCAACTTTTTTCTTCCAGTTGAAAAATTCGAATTATCGGAAAATAAATTCTGGCGTTCATTTGAGATTTTTGAGTGTAGTTTCCGCAACGCGAATACATGTACGACACACATGCGCCTGCGCACATATATGTGCGCGCTGATTGCTCGCGGCAATTGCGCGCGCGCGTCAAGACAATGCGCGAAAATTAGCGAACATATCCCACGGCGCCGGCGGCTGCGATGGCGGCGGGAGGAGGAGACTGTTGACGAAACATCATCAGTGAATTATTGTTTATCAAGAACGCGCGCGCGGTGCGACTACTCGTGTAATTACGCCCGGTAAAAGCCCGGTAATACGCGCGGCGTGCGCGCGCTGTCCGAAACCGCAATTTCCTCGCAGCACTTCGTCATTAACGCAGCGCCGTTCGACTTTCCGAAATATATATTTCGCCCGGCGCGTATTTCGACGGTTTGGTTGCGCGCGCGCGTAATAATCCCCCGAAACGACAGGTCAAGCGTTAATTACTCTCGATCGCGCGCAATTCATTAAGGGGACTAGCGAGTATTCGGCCAAAAACCGCCGAAAAATTCAAATTGTATTTGCGTGGAAACGAATCGTCATTACATCCATTTTCTTTTTGCAACGTTTTTTCTTAGAATTTTGGCTATGGAATTCAGTGGCTGTGGCTCTAAAATATTAATATTTAACGGAGTTATTAACGATTGAAGATGGTAATGCGTCTCGCGTTTTGCTCCGCTGATGCGATTCCGGGTGATCGGATGAAGCGATCGGAAATTTCCAAAAAGCATCTTTAGGACATGTTCCTCTATGGATTGAACCTGAACTCGACAAAAAACCATTAAAATTTAAAAAATGGCAGCAAAAACACAATAAACATCGAAAAATGTATGACGTTTGTTGTAAAAACAATAACAACAAAGGAATGTGAACTGTGATTTTTGTACACAGATTCTGGTTGAATCTGTGGAGGGACTCTATAGCTTTATTAAAAAAATCGAGGCGATATCTTTATTCGTTCTTGAGAAATCACGGCAACAGTATCGGAAAATGCTGTTTCGAGAAAAACGCGTTTAAGGTAGTCGCCTCGCTAGGACATGTATTAGATAAATTTTAAAATTTTGGTTTTTCTATTGAAGTATGATGTCAGATGTACACCAAATTTTTTATGCGGCTTCTTACCAATTCTTTTCGCTAGAAATTTACTTCCGAAAATTGCTAATTTTGTACACTTTATATGCAATTCAGGGTGAAATCATCTCAATCGCAGTTTCAATCACATAATTTTCACACTTTTCGATTAGATTACGAGGAAAAATACATCACTTTTTGTAGAGTAATATCCACAGAATCCAATGGAAGCATAAGATATATACTTTACCGGCGATTTCATCGTGAATTCATCAGTTTTTTTCGTGAAAATGTAGTAGCCGAGCAGACACTTTTATCGCGGGAATGGGGTTAGTTAAACTCGACAATAATGCTGGTTAATGACTATTCTTGCAATGCGGTTTTTTTTAGCGATTGAAGAAAACGGTTGCCAGTTCTGCATTTCGGAACATTGTGGAATATTTAGTTGAAAAAGAAATCGAAATTGAAAATGTGGGTGAGGGTCATGAGCTCGAATGACAGCAGATCGAAAATGAGTCAAATGAAAAATATAAACGGATTTTTTTTACGATGTCAAGTAGCATGATTCTTTTGCCCTTGAGAACAACACACCTAAGTTAATAAAATAATTTCTCAAATAGCTAAAATTCCTCCAAACATCTGTCTGTGGGACACAATGTCTAAGCATTCATTTGACTAGCACGTAGCGAGGCGACTACCTATCCTTAGCGGCCACACCTCAGCCAGGCCACGTAGCGGCAAGATGGGGTAACTTTATTATCCCACGCTGAAAAACCTAGTTGTACAAGACGTATGGGTGTTTTAAGACTTCTAAGCGATTGTTTTATGTTTGTTGAAGAGTTCTTCAACATTTCTAATGATTGTTATCGGTCAATTTATAGATGGCGTTCTAAACACTGTGAAAATTCATAAAAATATATTTTTCAGAAAAAAATTCATTACTCCGCCATTTTTCAATATTAAGGGCTAAAATTTTTGTATTGTACGCACATCATATACCACTACCATTAAAAAGTAACAGTATCTGCCGATCATTCAAAAAGTATACTTATTTTGCAAAATGACTGGAGGAAAAAATGAAAAAAATTACAAATCATGAAATTTCTAATTTCCATTTTTTTTTCTGAGTCTGGGGAACTAATTACCCCGCGTGTGGCCGCTAAGGGTTAAAGGAAACGCACCCTTGTACATGTTTCCTGACGCGCGTTCCATACTCCAACCTTCCCTGAGCTCAATTTTTCGAATTTTTTAGCTTGCCTTGCGCCAAAATATGCGGAAAGAATCGGAGTATAAGAATATCCAACAACAAAAATTGAAAATTTCAAAAAATCTCGCTGTCTAGTCCTATCTCGCTGTCTAGTTCGACTTTTCGAAATATATATTTCGCCCGGCGCGTATTTCGACGGTTTCGACGGGGGTAATAATCCCCCGAAACGACAGGTCAAGCGTTAATTACTCTCGATCGCGCGCAATTCATTAAGTCGCGGCGAGGAGGGGAAACGGGTTAGCGTGGCGCGCAAAAAAAAAAAAAAAAAAAAAATTGCTCGCTCCAATATTGACTGTATCACTGGGAAAGCGTACATTGCAAAACGCTCGAATGCGGTAAAATTTTATCCAGCACTCTCTTCTCCATCTCCGCTCCCTCGCTGCACCCCCCTCCCCCTCCGACCGCCCGCGAGCGACCGAACTAGCGCGCTCGCATTAATTTGATGGACGCGTATCTCCCGGGCATCGGAATATCGCGCGCGAATGCAAAATGAAGAGTATATACGTAGGATATAATAAAAAGAAAGAGGGGTAAAAACGGCGCGCTTCTCCGCTGCCAGAATGAGTTCCGTCATACTCTGCTGGGAGTACGCAAGCGCGCATCCGCACACTCCTTCCTACACCTAAACGTATATGACATCGGTGGATATATCTGTGTACACGTTCTACATTTTTTTTTTTTTTTTTTCTCCAGCGTCTCCCTTGTCCCGTTTCTCCGTCGCGCAATGTATTCGGCCGCGGCCAACATCCCGGAACGCCCCCTCCCCACCCCCCTCAACGCGATGTCGTTTTCCAAAAGCCCCCCCCCCCCCCCCCCGCATATAATTTTATTCTTACTCAGACAGATAAACGTGCCGTCAAAATATCTTATCGTGGCACGGTGACGCCACAAATGCGTTAGGTGACGTCATGCTGTGCCGGAATTAACGTAGCGATGTGTGTCTCAATTGAGCTATTTTATGCCGGCACAGCGTACTGTGACACCACGCTAAAGCCACGTTGGCAGTATTTGATGCACATGCTATCGCATGCTTATGGAGCTATGATGTTTGCATGTCGTTAATTAGGATCACGGCATAGTGATGCCACAGTTGGTCCATATCATGGTGTATGCTATTAATATGTTGCAACCACAGTCACAAAGAAAATGCAAAAATGGTGCTCTTGTAGTGGAATAACGTCCATCGTTGTAATTCGTGGTGTCATGGCCTGTTGCAATTATGGCGTTATCGTGCTGCAATTGATGTCTCAAACGGTTTGCAAATATGATACCAAAATGACAGCATGATACGTTTCGTTCAGACGATGCTATGATATGGAGCAATTATGGCATCACACTGTCATGATCGAAGCTTCCGGCATGCAGACATTGTAGGTCCACAAGCGTACCATAGCATAAGTATCAAGAGTACCACCAACGTGGCGCCACAGTATCACAGCATACTGTGTCGACATAAAGTAGCTCAATTTAGACACACATCGCTACGTTAATTCCAGCAAATATTACCGTTGTGTGGTACGCCACTAATGGTACAGCCATGCCACCTAATGTCTGTCTGGGTAAAATGGCAAAAAAGCGGTACATCTACCCTACGTGTAATAAGTAAAATGGAACAAGTTGATGGTAACAAAGGGTACTAAGATGGCCAAAAACGGTAGGGTAGACGTACCGGCCACCTTAGGGCCACCTTAGGGCCAATTGTGGCCATCACATTCAAAAGAATAAAACAACACATTTGATGGTATAAAAAAACATCGAGTAGATCATTCGGTGCATTTATAAGAATTTGTTCGAAAATAAAAAATGCAGTTATGGGGAAAAAATAATTTGAAGAATAAAATAATAAAAATGGCCACAATAAGTACAGTGGCCACAAACGGTACATCTACCCTACTTCTACCCTAGGCGATAGAGCAGCACGTGCGCGAAGGGCTGTCAGCGCGCGAAGGAGACGAGACGAATGGCCGCGCATCGCAACTCACTACAAATATTTCATTAATTCTGCCGAACGAATAGCACCGCTTATCACGAGCCCAATCGTGGGCCGATCCCGTCTTCCAGGCTCCCCCCAGAGTCTAATCATCTGTCGCAACGCAAAGGATTCGCGTGCGCCACCGAACGAGCTAAGGAATTGACGAATCGAGAGTTCTCCTTGTTTCAAGCAGATCACGAGATTTATGAACATATCAGACGGTCGAATTTTCGTGCACGGAATGTAAAAAAAAACCCACGGCATGTCAAGAAAAAAATTTCTCACTTTTTTCATCGTAGCTTTTAATATGATAACGAAAATAACAAGTTGAACACATAAACGAGATTAAAAATGGCGACGCAGGGGGATGACGCGATATTCACTCGAATATCCAAGCTTCATACGGATACAACGCACGATGTTGAAGTTTGCATCGTTGGAATGTAACGAAAAAAAAAAAAAAAAAAATTCTAATGAACCCAAAAGATAATACGAGTATAAAAATGTATTATAATGTTAAATCGTTGCAATACGTTTTTAGACTCGTTAGAATAATTTTTTAAAATTATTTTCGTTGCAAACTTCAACATCATCTCAACGCTCTCGCTTCTCTCGTCGCTCCAGCAATGTAAATACTGTACTTTAAGACGCTTCGGTTGTTCGGTTTCTCTCGACAATACGATTACTACCGGAATAATGAGATTTTCGATGGATAAATAAATTTCAATTCCTTTCTCTCTCCGTTCCGTTTTTACAAAGTGAAAACACACACACATACACACACGCTGTTAAAAATCCGGTGTTAAAAATTGACCCTTCGCAGTGTTGATAGAGCCCACATCGTGTCAACGACTAGTGTTTAAAAACCGGTGTCAATTTGCATCGTAAACTCAAAATTTCAAACACATTTTACTTGAATACAGTTAAGTGGCGAACACACATTAGGAGGCTCATTCTCACTGATTTTTTAGGATTTTTTTTTAGGTGGAAAGTAATTATGAGAATTAAATAAAATTTGGCCCTCATGTTATTCATATTTCGAATAACTTTTGTGAATTTTTTTGAATAATTTCACGGAAAAATAACAGCGTTACGCACTGATGTCCGCTGAAGGTCGTGAGTAAAATTCTCCCACTGCGAGCAGGGTAGCCATTACAATTTTGATCCGCAATCATTGCGGTTTTTTTAAACATTAATAACTAATTTCCTAAGAATATGAACCTCTATGTAGGTGAAAATGACGAAAATTAAAAATTTGGCAGGCGTTGGAAATTTTTTTCTTCTATTTTCACTTTTTTCACGAATAATGCAAAAAACCCTTAGAAATATGATATCATCCCCGATGTTGGTTCATCTACCTCGTAACTGCATAATGAAGTTTACTGCCAATTTTCACTATGATCAGTTTATTACTTTTTGCGGCAGAATGCCCGTGGAGGCGAAAAAAATCGTTCTGAGTAAAACATTCTTGTTCACGACGAGCGCTCGGTACTATCGTCACAAAATCTAGAAAAATTCGAATTTTGCTTCGAAACATGACAGCGTATTCGAAAATCGAATACGCTGCGAATTCGAAAATTCGAATTTTGCTTCGAAACATGACAGCGTATTCGAAAATCGAATACGCTGCGAATTCGAAAATTCGAATTTTGCTCTGTAACTTGGGCAGCGCATGCTTAGATAGTTAAGCTAATGATATATGCAACAAAAAATCGAATTTTTTTAAAGTCCTAATGTGAGTTCTCCTCTTAAATAAAATTCAACGACATTATCGGATTTTGTTCGTTCGATAAGTCGACACTGATTGATAGCATTTTATGAATTTTCATCATCTTGTCTCAAACATAAATATGTCGAAAGTTTCACGAACATTTTTTAAGACAATTTTGACACACTTTCACGACAATTTTGACACACTTGATTATGTGAATTTGAGACTCTAGAAAGTGCTACTTTTAACACCAAGTGGGTCAGAAGTGATCAAAAGTTCACACCAATTAGGGTTAACACCGTGGATTTCTGACAGTGCACATACACACACACACAGACAGCGTGCGTGCTTATCAATCTGATATATTTTGACCAAGCGACGTTGATGCATATGTGATAAATATACCGATGAAAGGTGAATCAACACAAGGACGCTGCGACGCGTGGTA
Source organism: Itoplectis maculator (assembly GCA_964034905.1). Taxonomy (NCBI): domain Eukaryota; kingdom Metazoa; phylum Arthropoda; class Insecta; order Hymenoptera; family Ichneumonidae; genus Itoplectis; species Itoplectis maculator. The sequence continues at coordinate 2,201,144 of OZ035865.1, forward strand.
CATAACGTTAACTCGATATTACAATGTGTATTACGGAGCAAAGGATGTGTGAAATCAGACGATGAAAATGATGTTCGACAGCCAAAGAAAAATACTGAATTGCGCGACACTGTGACGTTTACTGTATAAAGACTCTCGTAGGTATACGTTAATATATGATGATTACGATAAATCGAAGAAGAGTGCGACGAGTGAGAAAAAAAGCGACAGAAAAAAAAACTCGCAAATACTCGTAAACGATATATGTACTTCTTATCGAAAAATGCGTATATGAAGAAAAACAAAAATACACAACTTATTGTTATCGTAACTACGGAGCTAGTCAGTGTTGAAAACAAACGAACAAAAATGATTATAAGCTCTGCGTCATTATGGGAATCGGATAAATAATCTGAAGCGAGAAATGCGCGACGGATTGAGAGAGAGAGGGAGAGATAGCGATGATATAATGTACCTGTACGGTTCGACAATTCTATGTGTGTGATATCGTTATATATCGTTTTCCAAATCTGCGTCGGTACACGCGCGACCATTATTATTCTTATTATTATTAATATTGTTTCGAATCAAGCGCAAGCATTTTTTTGTTGTCTATGGATTGTCACCTAAGAGTCACGTTAAAAAAAAAACAAACAAATAAAAAGGTCCTTCGCTATCACCAAAGTAGTACATCAATTTGCGGGTATAATTTCCTCGTGCGAGAAAAAGGGGGGGGGCGAGTGGTCGGCACATTTTAAAGACGTCATACAAAATGATGTGTATTGAATCCGCTGCGCCGTGTAAATAGTAAAATAAAAACGAGAAAAAAAAGTATCTACGAGAAACGAGGCAAAACGGCGGGAGAGTAAAAAGAAATATAGATAAACACGAAGGAATCGAGGCGGATCGTTAAATTTCATAACTGGAATAAATGTAATAAATAAAATAATAGTACGAATTAAGACGCTATGAAATAATAATAATTGCCGAATGATGCTGCGCTCTGTGCGCGTGTGTGCGAGTGTGTGCGTATATTTCAGAGAGAAAGAGAGAGAGAGAGAGATAAATTAGTGTGTGCGAGCGAATAGGGAAGCGAGTTGTACGAGAATAGATACCGAGAGTATCAGCGCGTTTAAGGATCTTATACAGCTCCACACTAGTCAAACGAGTGCTGACTTTTAAAAATAATTTTTGTACAGTTTTAAGTATCTGCTGATTATTTTGAATGGTTATTTGTATTGCCAGGTATGTTCTTAACCTCGAAAAAATGTAATTTCAACGGATTTGCATAAATATTAACCGATTTACGCAGACTTTTGAAAAGGCAATTTTAATTCAGTTTTTTCAAAGAATAAACCGTGTTTTTTGTTCGATTTGAATGTTTCACGACTCATTGTCTTTCTTGAAAGATGCTTTATGAATTTGCCGCGCAAATAATTTATAACATTCTCCGTTTAAAAATGACAACCTTTTGTTTACCCATCTACAAAAATCTTTTGTAAACAAACAGCTGTAATTTTCTACGGAAATTTTTACAAATTATTTATGAGGCAAATTCGGTTAAAACGGTTAATATTTTTGCAAATCGAATGCAATTAAATTTTTCCCAGGCCAAGAATCTACCTGACAATACAAATCACCATTAAAAATAATCATATGCTTAAAACTCTTTATAAATTATTTGAAAAAATCAGCACTTATTTGACTAGTGTGGAGCTGTGTAACATCCTTAAAGGGAAACAAACATTTGAGTACGCAAAGGCGAGGGATGAGAGAGGAAGGAGGGAGGAGGAGAAAGGCGCGCACAGCGAGTGCATCTGCAGCGCAGTCGAATCGCGTTGCTTTGAACGCGGCGGTCGGACCGAAGCGGCAACGACAGCGACGCCGTCGTCGACGACTAAGCGCGGCGCGCAAGGATGCGACTCAGCAGCAGCAGCAGCAGCAGCAGCACACAATTCCGACGCGCGGCGGGCGCGCGGGCTCTTTCCGTTCCGCTCGCTCAAAGGAAGCGTTAATCTATTTGAGCGCGCGCGTGTACACCGAGCCCACGTGTCTCCGCACTAATTGAAACGTACAACGCGGAATTACGTGTTCCGTGCGAGCTCTGTGTACACCGGGAAATGCGCGAAACGCACAGACACTCCGAGCCTCGCGACTCGACGATTTCGGAGCTTTCGGTGCGCGCGCAGCTGCGTCTCGGAAAAAAAGCGACCCCAGTTAAAATTTGAACCCTTCAAATACCCTTTGTTGAATCAAAATGGGTGAAATATGCCACTTTTGGAGGTTTATACAAGGGTCTAGGAGACCTTTCGATAATGGAGCTTCGATTTCGGAGCTTCAGTGGGAGCTTCGATTTCGGAGCTTTCGGTGCGCGCGCAGCTGCGTCTCGGAAAAAAAAGCGACCCCAGTTAAAATTTGAACCCTTCAAATACCCTTTGTTGAAACAAAATGGGTAAAATATGCCACTTTTGGAGGTTTAAGGGTCTAGCAGACCTTTCGATAACGGAGCTTCGATTTCGGAGCTTCAGTAGGAGCTTCGATTTCGGAGCTTTCGGTGCGCGCGCAGCTGCGTCTCGGAAAAAAGCGACCCGAGTTAAAGTTTGAACCCTTCAAATACCCTTTGTTGAATCAAAATGGTTGAAATATGCCACTTTTGGAGGTCTATACAAGAGTCTAGGAGACCCTTTGATAACGGAGCTTCGATTTCGGAGCTTCAATAGGAGCTTCGATTTCGGAGCTTTCGGTGCGCGCGCAGCTGCGTCTCGGAAAAAAGCGACCCGAGTTAAAGTTTGAACCGTTCAAGTACCTTCCGTTGAATCAAAATGGGTAAAATATGCCACTTTTGGAGGTTTATACAAGGGTCTCCTAGACTCTTGTATAAAGGGTCAAGGAGATCCTCTATACTTGTTGTTTGATTAGGTTGCACAGAGTGAGACGGGGTTCCTAACCTCAACTCACTCTGTACTTCATTGAATCAAAATGGGTAATATCTGCCACTTTCGAAGGTTTTGAGGAGTGTCAAGAACCTTGCGGGACTACCACATTTAGGTTTTGAAGAGGGTCTAAATTTTAACTGGGGGAGACGACGCTTGCTGATGTCTCTCGCTTGGAAGGAAGAAAGATCCAACTGATGTCGTCCGTCGCCGTCGTCGTCAGGCAATATTGCACCTCGTAAAGGGTGGTGAAAAAAAAAAAAAAGAGAAAAAAAATCAAACTCGGTGAACGCTGTCGTTGGATTCGGGTCAAGTATTTCGAAGCGCCGCGCGGAGATCTTTCGATTAAGATACCCAATACTCGCTGATTCCTCATCGTCATCGTCTTCTTCTTCTTCGCCTGCTTCGCGCGCGCTTCTCGCGATTTTTTTTCTCCCGGTCGAAGAGGCAACCGGAGAGACAAACGTGCGGCCCGAATAGTTTCTGGCACACTGTTATACGGGTTAACCGGGATTGAGGGTGCGCGTAACTCGTCGGCGAGTAGCCGGAAGCTGGAAGCAAAAGTTGACAACGATGACGACGATGACGAGGGTTGGACGTGGCAGCAGCTCGCGATGATATTTGTCGGTCGAGTCATATCCAAAAAGCATCCACTCGATCCTGAACTCGATGCCACTGCACTGAGAAAAATCTATGGGATAACAATGCCGAATATAGATGATGTTGAAATTTGCATCGTTGGAATGCAACGAAAAAAAAACAAATCTACACCGAGAGAAAAAGTTTCCTTGATTCAAAGAAATAGGTGGATTGAATTTTTTTATTTGATTTCAATGAAATATTTACTTGTTTTCAAGGAAATATTGTCATTGAATTCCAAAGAGATCATTTCATTGCCTTTAAAGAAACATTTCCTTGAGGAGTGTAATCGAAGAGACATTTTCATTGATTCAAGGAAACGGTGTCTTTGATTTAAAGAAACGATTTCTTTGACGGCATCAGGTCCGCCACTTTAATGAAAAAATTCCTTAAAACAATGAACACTGTTTCATTGCATTTCTGATCATTCAAAGAAAACATAATATTAAATCAAGTATATTATTTCCTTGGTTTTAAAGAAATGTTTCTTTGGTTTGGATTTCAAAGAAATTTCTTTGAATCAAGGAAACTTTTTCTCTCGGTGTAAACAATTATTCTAACGATTCTAAAAAGTTGTTATAAAGATCAATCGTTGCTTACTACGATTGATCTTTGTAACAACTTTTACGACTCGGATCGTATGTGGCAAGCCTGATCCGTGCAGCCTTACCAATACGTTAGCTGGCCGTAATCAGACATCAGGCAGCCTGACTATAAATTTTACTCGGGATAACTTTTTATACACTGTTAAAAATCCGGTGTTAAAAACAACACCAAGACGGTGTCTATATAGGTCCACACCAATCACGGTGATAATGAGCGGTATTAACGGAGTCTGAAATACCGACTTTCACTTCAAAAGGTCAGAAGTGCCGTTTTTCGCGAATTATCAACGGATCGAAGCGAAAATGGAAATACCGACGCCAGTAATGTGAATTTCGTCAATGAATTGGTCAGAATTTTTATTTTCGAAACAAAAAATTACAGATCAATTACCCAATAGAGGAATCAGTAATGAAAAAATCGATCTTTTTCTTCAATGTTTCGATAAAAACTGAGAGAAGCGACTAATTCATTCACGAGATAATAAAAAAATCACATATGATACGTGCATTCATGCGTTTGAAGCGAAAAGTGTTAGAATGTTTCGTCGGTAACACAGGAAAAGTTTAACGAAACGGCTGGTGTTAACTTTACACGTAAAAAGTGTTACTATTAACACTGTAATAAGTAACACTAGGAAAAAGTCCAGACCAACAGCGTTTGACACCGTAGATTTTTAACAGTGTATGGCAGAGTGTACCATACATTTTTCTGAGTGTGTTTTCTCGCCGTGTTTCGCGCACAGGGCTCTCGGATAGGTCCCGCACTGCAGATTCGATAACTCGCGGAATCTCCTCTCGTCTCGCGTTCCGCCGGTCGGAATGACGACACCGAATAACAATTAACGCCTGTAAATAATATCGATTATCAATATAATAGATAATAAATAAATGATACATACATATAAATATATATATGAATGAAACGATGTGAAAATATGACGTGCTGATCGATCATTGCCTTTCCGTTGCGTTCGAGTACATAAATGTCGAGATGGGTGACGATAACGAGGAGACGACTGAGGGGCGAAGAAAAAAATAAAAGACAGATTATGAAGAACGATGAGAAAGAAATATATATATATATGAGAAGCGCACTCCTGAGTCTTAACTCCTTTTATCTAGTCATGTAATACGTACTGTTCATGCTAGGCTAACGATACTATTAAGTGTTTCATTTAGCCTATACGATGTATATTGTATCTATAATCAGAAAATAAATTATCAACAGTAACACTGTCAGTGCACTGCGGATCGTTACTTATTCATTCCGAGAATTAATTATTCATTCCGAAACTAACTGAGGGGACGAGATTCGGCCAAAAACGCCAAAAAAATTCAAATGGCATTTTTGCGGGAACGAATCGACATGCATCCATTTTTTCACCTGACTCAATTTTACGAATTTTTTATTTTGCCTTGCGCCAAAATAGGGTGAAGACGCCAGTGAAGGGACGGTTAAGCAATTCTACCATTTCAGCCATCCGTAAATCTGTAATCTTTGCTCAGATTCGAAAATACTTTGGACCATTGGATTCGTTAGAATTTCTCTTTCGATTCGTATAATTATAAACGACGTTTGATTTATGATAGGGTTTATATCACAGTTTGAATACGAAAATGCGGAACATCCTAATGAATGGACGACTTGCCAATAAATGGACGTTCTTGCCAATGCCTGGTCGCGTGATAATCGGTCTTTTCATGTGCCGATCTCGACTTTCGACACGCGGAAATGATTCTCTAGAATTTCTTTTATAATAGACTAATTTTCAACAAAGAATTTAATAACATTCGCTTTGAAAGTCTTATTTTAGAACCGACGATTATCGACGCACCTCAATGTTTGGTTTGGTGTTCCGAGATGACTGGGCTCGAGCGCGAGAATTTGTATCTTTTCTTTTAAATAGTAAACGTTGAAAGGTCATCTAATGAGTAAACAATCTCTCTAAATGTGGAAAGAAACTAAAAATACACCTGCCGTTGGTACATTATCCACCACATTCTTAATAATTAGCTTATTGTGCTAGACCGTCCATTCATTGGTAGGTGTCCATCCACTGGCATGTTCACCCTATGCGGAAAGATTCGTTTCGCAAGAATATGAAAGAAAAAAAAAATCAGAAAATCTCGCTGCCTAGTCCCCTTAATCCAATCCATACGCCCGAGTGAAAAAAACACACACGCGGAAAACCCAGTCCCTTCGTATCTTCGATGGGAATAATTATCTGAAATCGATGTGACGGCAAAAAAACACGAAAAAGGAGAAAAATTTAATTATTCGTCACATCCCCGACAAAGAGGTGTCGGCATAATTATTTTTCTATAATTCACTAGTTTTTGTGCGGTGTAACATTTGGCAGATTATCGACGAAGGCAATCGCATTGGTGCAACTGAAAAATGCGCGGAAATCGGGTTTTCGTTGGACCAACCGATTTTTTGCAGTGGTTGCATTTTTTTTGTTTCGCGAAACTCGATTAAGGTACTGAAAAATGAGAAAAGGCAATTAACGGTTAATCGGTGAAAACATTTTTTATGAGCAATAATTGAGTATATTTTTATTATACTCTGTTATGTGACGGCCAATTATTTGTGTATATTCCAATAATTTACCGCGTTTGGGATCGTTTCTCGATTAATCATTAAGGGGCTGCTGGAGTCGATTTTGTTACCGACATTGGTCCTGTGAAAATAGACTTCCGCAGTTTACGCTTTACGTCGTTATAATGCTACAGATATACTTCAAATTTGACAGAGATGTTATATGAACAACAACGGTTCGGCGTAGATGCGATTTTCAGTCGAAAACTGACAAGAAATAGGAAAAATTGTATATTTGTAAATCTCCGAAAACCAATATGGCCGTTTGAAATGTCAACAATGCATTTGCTGTAAGATATAATCGTTTGAGGAACTCAAACGTGCCAAATCCGTATCTACGCCAATTCTTTGATGTTTTCTGAATATTTCAGAACTGGCGAAATGTCGATTATAGAAACTGAATCCACGTAAAGCGTAAACTGCGTGCACGTGTTTTTGGTTAAACTTTCAGCCGATAAAGAAGATCTCTATTGGCTCAAAATATACGGTTTTTCTATTTCTTGCTAGTTTTCGACCACAAATCGAATCTACGCCGAACCGTTGTTGTTCATATAACATCTCCGTCAAATTTGAAATATATCTGTAGCGTTATAACGACGTAAAGCGTAAATTGCGGAATTCTAGATTTACAGACCAATGTCGGTAAAAAAATCTACTCCAGCAGCCCCTTAAAGTGAATATTCCAATTGAGTAGTTTCATTTATTGGATATGAAATAATAAGTCACTGGAATAAGTTAAGGAATACCGTCGATTAATAATTATTGATCATCGATCGATTGAATATTCATTATAATACTAATTTTTGTCCGTGAGAGATTTTGTCTAAGGGGGATTTTGTCCGAGGGAGATTTGGTCCGGGGAGATTTTGTCCAGGGGATTTTGTTGAAGGAGATTAAGGTCGGCTACCTGTCGGACGATTGAAAGCCACTGTACCTATTGTGGCCATTTTTATTATTTTATTCTTCAAATCATTTTTTCCCGACAATGACACGTTGATTTTTTTAACAAATACATTTCAATTAACTGAATGATATACCCGACGATTTTTTTATTGGATTCAATGTTTTGAGTTATCCCTTTAAATGATATGGCCACAATTGGCCCTAAGATGGCCAAAAACGGTACATCTACCCTAATTGAAGGAATTTGAATAGAAGAATGTTAGGAAAGATTTATAATAGTACTTTGTGATACAAGGGCGAGAAAGCGGCCATTACGCGCGGAGGTTAGGAAGCGGCGCACTCGCCAAATCGAGTGCTACAACGACACGAGCTGCGAAGCCGAGTGTTGTTTGTAGCACGAGAGGAGGCGAGTGCACTGCTTCCTAACCTCCGCGGGACGGCCGCTTTGTCGCCCATGTATCACATATTACTTTTTGTAACGAATGTCAACGTGATGTCGCACATCTTCGTGCCTGCAAAGCGTGCATGAGATCATCTTGTAGATAATTTCACGCACGCCAATGTGTGCGTGAAGTAATGTAGATAACTTCACGCACCAGATGGCGTACGTGAAATTATCTACGTTGACATGAGCATAATACGCGATCTCACGCACGCTTTGCGAGCACGAAATGTGCGACATTACGGCATGAGTTACAAAAATATTTTTAATAGCAGAAAAAATGGCTAGAACGTATGATACTGTACAAATTTCGTCGGCGACCAGCGACGACCTGTGTTCCTAACGAAAGAGGCTTTCGCGGGGCAAAGATTCGTGCGCGCGTGCTCGTGCATCTCACCCAATGAGATAAGGCATGCAGGCATCATTTTTTTTACCCCACAACCTGCTTCCAATATCGCAAGCACTACAGTCGCGCATTACCACACATATATAATAACAATCTAGAGATCTTATAACCGCGAAGTGGGTCAGATCGATCGTATCTTCGTCGTCGAAGGCCGCGAGCGTCAGAGGCAAAGGCGGCAACGAGAGAAGATGCCCGCGAGAAATGTGGACGAGTGAGAGGGAAAACAAGAAGCGATGAAACGACTCGAGATACGGCCCGCCGTTAAAGCAACTGCAAACGGGACACGGAAACCCGATTATTAATGAGTAATAAACGCAGCGCATCTTAGGATAGGTGATGCGTGTACTTAGTATGATCCACTGTGCGGCATACATACGTCGCGCACCCGATACAACCGAGCTTCGATGTTTATGTCGCGCAACAAGGTGAAAATCTACGGCACACGTAACCAGGGGGCTCTCCGAGTGCACAACAAATTCAATTCGCGTTAAGGGGCTGCTGGAGTAGATTTTTTTACCGACATTGGTCGGTAAAACTAGAATTCCGCAATTTACGCTTTACGTCGTTATAACGCTACAGATATACTTCAAATTTGACAGTGATGTTATATGAACAACAACGGTTCGGCGTAGATTCGATTTGTGGTCGAAAACTAGCAAGAAATAGAAAAACCGTATATTTTGAGCCGATAGAGATCTTCTTTATCGGCTGAAAGTTTAACCAAAAACACGTGCACGCAGTTTACGCTTTACGTGGATTCAGTTTCTATAATCGACATTTCGCCAGTTCTGAAATATTCAGAAAACATCGAAGAATTGGCGTAGATACGGATTTGGCGCGTTTGAGTTCCTCAAACGATTATATCTTACAGCAAATGCGTTGTTGACATTTCAAACGGCCATATTGGTTTTCGGAGATTTACAAATATACAATTTTTCCTATTTCTTGTTAGTTTTCGACTGAAAATCGCATCTACGCCGAACCGTTGTTGTTCATATAACATCTCTGTCAAATTTGAAGTATATCTGTAGCGTCATAACGATTTAAAGCGTAAATTGCGGAATTCTTCTTTTACCGACCAATGTCGGTAAAAAAATCTACTCCAGCAGCCCCTTAAGGTAGTTCTGTCACTTCACGCTGACTTCGCATACGTTTTCGAAAAATGGGAGGTAATTGCCAATACTTCTCGATATAGTATAAAAATCTGAAAAAAATCTTGCATGTTACAGGTGCTGAAAAGATTAATATGGCATTATAATAATTCCAAAATGTTATAACCAAATTGATGAAAAATAAAATTGTTTAACAAATCTTCCGACAACATAATTTTTATTAAGAAGCTGGCGCTAACCAATCGGAACGCTTGAAATGTGGCTTCAGTCTTTCGACTTTTCATGTGCCATGTCCTTTTAAAGAGAGGACTAGGCTAATCACACGCGCTGGCGCGCGCGCCCGAAATTCCTTTGCGCTCCTGCGCTCTTATAAAGCTTTAAAAGAGTAAACCGCAACTAAAAAAACCCTTGTTTAGTTGATTAAAAAAAAAAAAAAAATTGTTGTTTTGCTTGTCAGAAGTAGTAGATCTGACCGCCGGGCCGAAAACCGTCCAAATCGGGGTCACGAAATTTATTTTTTCAAAATATCGACGTTTAACCTATACCATCATTCTCAAGTCGCATATTCTACCCCTGAAAACACTGGCTACGACCCTTTTTTAGTTGATTTTGAAAAAAAAAATTTTTGGCCGAACAGTTTGTCAGAAATCGTAGATCTGGCCGCCGGGCCGAAAACCGCCTAAATCGGGGTCACGAAATTTATTTTTTCAAAATATCGACTTTTAACCTATACCATCGTTCGCAAGTCGCATATTCTACCCCTGAAAACACTGGTTACGACCCTTTTTTAGTTGATTTTGAAAAAAAAAATTTTTGTCCGAACAGTTTGTCAGAAATCGTAGATCTGGCCGCCGGGCCGAAAACCGCCTAAATCGGGGTCACGAAATTTATTTTTTCAAAATATCGACTTTTAACCTATACCATCGTTCGCAAGTCGCATATTCTACCCCTGAAAACACTGGTTACGACCCTTTTTTAGTTGATTTTGAAAAAAAAAATTTTTGTCCGAACAGTTTGTCAGAAATCGTAGATCTGGCCGCCGGGCCGAAAACCGCCTAAATCGGGGTCACGAAATCTATTTTTTCAAAATATCGACTTTTAACCTATACCATCGTTCTCAAGTCGCATATTCTACCCCTGAAAACACTGGTTAAGACCTTTTTTTAGTTGATTTTGAAAAAAAAAATTTTTGGCCGAACAGTTTGTCAGAAATCGTAGATCTGGCCGCCGAGCCGAAAACCGCCCAAATCGGGGTCACGAAATTTATTTTTTCAAAATATCGACTTCTAACCTATACCATCGTTCTCAAGTCGCATATTCTACCCCTGAAAACACTGGTTACAACCCTTTTTTAGTTGATTTTGAAAAAAAAAAAATTTTTGGTCTAACAGTTTGTCAGAAATCGTAGATCTGGCCACCGGGCCGAAAACCGCCCAAATCGGGGTCACGAAATTTATTTTATCAAAATATCGACTTCTAACCTATACCATCGTTCTCAAGTCGCATATTCTACCCCTGAAAACACTGGTTACAACCCTTTTTTAGTTGATTTTGAACAAAAAAAATTTTTGGTCGAACAGTTTGTCAGAAATCGTAGATCTGGCCACCGGGCCGAAAACCGTCCAAATCGGGGTCACGAAATTTATTTTTTCAAAATATCGACTTCTAATCTATACCATCGTTCTCAAGTCGCATATTCTACCCCTGAAAACACTGGTTACAACCCTTTTTTAGTTGATTTTGAAAAAAAAAAATGTTCGTCGAACAGTTTGTCAGAAATCGTAGATCTGACCACCGGGCCAAAAACCGCCCAAATTGGGGTCACGAAATTTATTTTTTCAAAATATCGACTTTTAACCTATGCCATCGTTCTCAAGTCACATATTCTACCCCTGAAAACATCGGTTACAACCCTTTTGTAGTTGATTTTGAAAAAAAAAAATTTTGATCGAACAGTTTGTCAGAAATCGTAGATCTGGCCGCCGGGCCAAAAACCGCCCAAATCGGGGTCACTGTAGGTTAAGCTGCAGCGCTCATTACGACAAACTGTCAAATCTCGCGCGGTTAAACAAAAACTGTCGGTGGTCACGGCCCTCGACCAATCGGAGGCCGAGTTATACCGACAACAATGGTCACGTTGGCGCGAATTACGTACTTTTTAGTAGTAGACTAGGGAGCAAATACGCGCGCTTATGCGCGCGACCGGAGGTTAAACAGCGCTGCAGCGCTCATTACGACAAACTGTCAAATCTTGGGCTGTTAAACAAAAACTGTCGGTCGTCACGGCCGTCGACCAATCAGAGGCCGAGTTATACCGACAACAATGGTCACGTTGGCGCGAATTACGCACTTTTTAGTAGTAGATATTTCGTAGTGCTAAGTAGTCGCGACAAATGAGCGCCGACTTCGTAAATCAATTATGAAACATTCATTAGCGAAAACCTCGTTGATATTCGATCGCGGAGACATTGATAAATTACGAATTCAAAGTCCTTGCGGTGTCGCGTCGTCTTAAGGGATCGTCACACTGTGAAATAAAAAAAAAATCGATTTTCTTTTTTTTCATTATCGGATATTATACACGGTTATAAACATTCTGTTAAATTTTTTTAACGAAATTCGAATTATTTCGGTCGCTACAGCATTTCTTAGAGAAAGGGATTGCAGCGTGACAGTGCGACGTGTGCAAACTTTAAACGTGTTTATCTCGGAATGGTGTTTTTCAAAACGATGTCCAGTGTTAAAGGAAGAGTTTTGACGATATCGATTTGAAATTTGGAGAGAACATTTTTAACGTCATTCTCTATAGCGCTATGAGAGCTTTTTTTTTTTTTTAAATCTTCCTATTTTTTTTTACGAAAAACTGTCGAAAAAGAGGGCTAATTTCGATACTTTTTGTTCACCCCGCCGCCATTTTGTCAAATTTCAAAAAAAAAAAAGCTCTCATAGCGCGATAACGAATTTCCTACAGATTAATAATCTTTTTGAAATTTTTGGTTCAGACAAAAATTGCGGCCGCAATCGTGGACATGATGGAGCATTTTTTTTTTGCACGAGCTATTTGAACAATTATTTTCATTATTATAAACTAAATAAATGCACATCAAAAAATCATTTTGTATTATTCATGAATGTATCTATTTATAAAAAAAAAACCAGACCAATTAGTTTATTACAACTTAACAAAAAAAATTCGCGAAAATCATTGATTTTTCGGAGGGTCACACTGTGACGATCCCTTAAGTATACGCTTTTGTCTAGACGCCAGAGGGGGTTTTGTGTGCTATTCGAGGTCCACGAAATATTTTTGTTGCATATGATAAATTTTGACCTCCACCTTATAGGAGTTCAAAATCTATCGTATGCAACAAAAATGTTTCGCGGACCTCGAATGGCACACGGGGAACCCCCTCTGGCGACTATAGACTATTTAAACCGAAATGCATATGGCTCAACAAGTCTCGAACCCGCGCGTCCCCCGACGCTTCGCGACGCGGTTTTCCACACGGAGACGCGCGGAGACGCGCGCACGGACAATGCACCGAATCACCTCGAATCAATTGCAGGAGGAATGCAAAACTGCAGTTGCAGCCGCCGCCGACGGGCGATCGATTGGGAATTGGTAATCATATAGGTACGGCCGTGCGTCGGTGTGTCGCAGGCGCATACCGTACGTGTATTTATGTGTGTGCGTACAGGAATGGGGTTGAACGAGCGTATCATGCATTCCTTACGCGATTGAGAGACACGAGATCGTTCCCACAGGGATCTATTAGGCAGAGTGACATTGTGTCACGATAGGATTAGACCCTCTGTGGTTTTGATGAGATCGTGCCATCCGGATAATTACCTAGCGATCCACTTTGCACGAGAACTGTCAGACCTAGTTCAATTCTCTCCTTCCCTCTCCCCCTCTCCCCCCCCCCCCCCCTCGATCTCGTCCTGTCCTCTCGCTCAAAATTTTCGCGGTAGCCATTCGCGCGTGATATCTCCTTTGGCGGAAGAACGTGTACACTGTTAAAAATCCGGTGTTAAAAACAACACCAAGTCGGTGTCTATATAGGTTCACACGAATCACGGTGTTAACTGTGTCTGAAATACCGATTTTCATCTCAAAAGGTCAGAAGTGCCGTTTTTCGCGAATTATCAACGGATCGAAGCGAAAATTGAAATACAGACGCCAGTAATGTGAATCTCGTTAATAAATTAGTCCGAATTTTGATTTTCGAAAAAAAATACAGGTGAATTACCCGGTAGAGGAATCTGTAATGAAAAAATCGATTTTTTTCTTCAATTTTTCGATACAAACTGAGAAAAGCGACTAATTCATTCACGAGATAATAAAAAATCACACACGATACGTGCATTCATGCCTTTAAAGCGAAAAGTGTTATTGTGTTTCGTCGGTAACACAGGAAAAATTGAACGAAACGGCTGGCGTTATTTATACACCGTAAGAAGTGTTACGATTAACACTGTAATAAGTAACACTAGGAAAAAGTCCACACCAGTAGCGTTTGACACCGTGGATTTTTAACTGTGAGCTGAGGCTCTCGGGTGACGAAGGAAGGTATTCGTCATTTTCCATAGATCATCGCTAGATGCTCGAGATTGTTAAGAGGCAGTGAAACAGTGAGCGCCGAAAATCTCCGGATGTGCGGTTTGTCGCGAATTATGAACGGATCGAAGTGAAAATTGTAACACAGATGCCAGTAATGAAAATCTCGGGAATGAATTAGTCAGAATGTTGATTTTAGAAAAAAAAATTACAGATCGGTTACCGACATCAATTTTTTTTTTATTAAAATCAAAATTCTGACTAATTCATTCCCGAGATGCACATTACTGGCGTCTGTATTTCAATTCTCACTTCGATCCGTTCATAATTCGCGAAAAAAAGCGTATCCGCGTTTTCGAGGCGAGGGTCGGTATTTCACATCGCCTTAAGAGGCAGTGATACTCCCCTCCCCCCCCCGCGACCCCGCGCCCGCGCCCCCTCATCACTTCGAATGTTTGAAACGTGTTTTCTCCGAAACGGAGGGTCGAATCGCGATGAAATTTGAAAGACAAATAGAAAATGACGGCAAAAAGAGCATAAGCTTTTGGCGTTTCGAAATTCCAACAAAAATTTCATTTTAACTAGGATTACATAACTCTACATTACCGACATCGTCGGAGTTCCCACCGGTGTATCACTGCCTCTTAAGGATGGTCAAAGGCGAGTCGAGAGTGAGGAGTTTGGTTCGTAGCTGGGATATCACACCTCTCCCCCTCGCCCCTCTCCTTTCCTACCACTCCCTCCATCTCATTCTGTCCTCTCTCTCTCTCTCGAAATTTTTGCGGTGGCCGCGTTCGCGTCTCCTTTGCCGGAAGAACGCGTACGCATTGTACCGCTGCATACAGGATCCGCACTAGCGCGGATGACAGACCGCCGCGCGAACGTTATTTCACCGAAACGCTCGACCCTGTAAATATTGTGCTCAACGATACAGCGTAATACCACCGTGTAACGCGCCACGGTAAACTTTTATAATCCGCTCTTCGCTTCCGTCGCTGCTGTTGCTGTTGCTGTTCGCGTGCAATTTTTTTTTTTTTTTTTTTTTTTTTTTCGAATTAAATTTTACAGCACTCTTGCCGGAGTAACTTTATTCTAGACGGGAAGAAAAGCAGGATAAAAAAGAACGAATAAACGAAAAATTGTATACGGTTGTTCTGCGAGTTGCGAAAGGCGCCTCCCGCAGAACTCGTGTTCGTCGCCGCAGCCACTATTCGTTCCGTGCGGCAGTGTGCGTGACTGACGGGACAACAGCGCCCATGGTGACAAAGCGTCGCATTTTTGGGCAGACGGTTATCAGTACTTGATTTTGGGATGCTGTTACAGAACATGGATAAAAATCGAAAAGGAAATACTAGTTGTTGCGTGCGGTTATGCAAAAATGTTTATTGTTCTTGTGTTTCAGGCCCAAACCCTGTTTTTTTTTTTTTTTTTTTTTTTGTATTTATTTAAAGTCGCCTCAACATCAGAGGTTATTAGCGACTCTTTCTAATGGTACATATTTACATTTTTACATTTTGTTTGTTTGGTCGCGCTACAGGTTTGTCTTACATTATAATTGATCTAATATATTTATTTCATGAGCGAATTTTAGCGTTTGGTTGGCCTCACTCTTCTTAGTTAGGCAGTTTTTCAGAGTATTTGGAATCCGGAAGATAAACCCTGTTTTTATTATCAGTATTTCATGTCAATGTTCAACTAACCTAAAAATTGATTAAAGAATGAATTAAAACAGTGCATTAGAACTGTTTTGTAAAAGGAAGATTAAAAGAAATCAGTGCAGTGATGATAGAACTTAACTCAGACAAAATAATTATATATCGACAATCTGTCTTTTTTATTATAATAATTCTGAAAGCATGCAAACCTATGTAGTTCAATGTACACGGTCCGTCCCAAAACGCCAAATTTCGTCATTTGTGGCGCCACTTGGCTTGACGCACGGAGCGACTATTCAGACGTTGTCGCGCACAGAGATGTCAGCTGGTCCTTACGTTTAAACACACTCTTTTCATTATTTATACTATAGCAACAACGTGCTCGCTTCGCTCGCACTCTTTGCTTTTCGTTTATCTTTTCTTGTGGCTAATATCGTGGCTAATACAGTCGTTCAAAACGCGCACGTGACTGCAGCGGCCATGACAGTCCGAATCGATATATCGAAGCTGCCGCCGTCCAATAGGAACACTCGAAAGGCGGCTTCAATATTTCGACTTTCGATGTGCCATGTCGTTTCTAAGAGAGGAGATAATTCGCTTATTATTAAAAGTTTAGCAGAGGTGGCCTACGCATTATGTAACTCAATGTTTTAACTACACATAAAATCCTTAAAACACATTTTAGGCCTTGAATTTAATGAAAAAATATGTGAAAAGTAAATATAACGAGTAACGAGTAACGACGGAAGTAGCGATCATTACTTTTGCTCGTTGCATATACTTTTCATTATTTTATTCATTAAATTTATTGCTAAAAATGTCTCTTGGGATTTTCCATAAAGTAAAAACATTGAGTTATATAACGTATATGCCACCTTTACAAAACTTTGAATAATAAGCAAATTATAGGATCATTTAAAAAAAGGATGTTTTTAGAAGTAACGAACTGCTGACATCTCTGGTCGCGCAGCGTACGTGTGCACCGCCCCGCGCGTGAGCGTGCGCGGCAGTGCACGGCAGTACGCGGCAGTGCGCGCCAGGGGACAAGAGCTGCGAGGCTGTAGCCGCGCTCGGCGCGTTGTTGGCCTCCGCTTTCTGTGGTATTGATTACAGCTTCCTATCCAGGTGCACGAGCAGGGTCAAATCCACCCCACCTCTCACCCTCCTCCCACTCGTTTTGACTCTCCCACCTCCGTGGGTCCTACGCCCTCTACCTCGCCCACCCCCCAACCCCACCCGTCCCCTCCCCTTACCACCGCCTTTCAGCCAGGTTTTCTCGAAAGTTGTCACGGCAATGATATATTACCGACACTCAACACGCGGATACATATTCTTTACAAAACAGTTATCTCCCTTGCGCTTTGCCGTGAAAAAAAAAAAAAAAAAAAAAAAAAAAAAAAAAAAATTGTCAGTCGTACCATCATCAGAAAAAATGCTATCAGCCATACCTAAAGTTTTCACTCGCGTATTTGTGCTCTGTTAAAAATGTCACGAGTAGGGTAGATGCACTGGTTGTGGCCACTGTACCATTTGTGGCCATTTTCACTATAATTTATTTCAAATTATTGTTTTCCTGTATTTTCATGTTGAAATTTGGAAAGTATCCATACAAATTAACAAGACGATCTATACAATTTCGTTTCTTTTCAACAATACAAATAATTCTGTCCTTTCGAAGTCGGTGGCCACAACTGGACCAAAGGTGGTCGAAACCGGTACTTCTACCCTAGCCGTTATTGTCGATCTATTCGGCCAAATATTGGTTATTGGGAACGATCAGCATGATCGGCAGTTGTTTAGGTTGTATTGTCATTATTATTATTATTGTTATTTATTGGGAATGAAACTTTAGGACATTGTCCCTTAAGAGCCAGCACAAATGCATTGAACATACTGAAAAAGCAATGCAATAATTCAGTAAATGGACATTATGATGACCGTGTAGGGGCGTTAGGGTTTAAGGTTTAGGGTTAGAATGATGATGACATTTAGGGGACAACGGGACAATGGCGAACAGTGGACAATGCCGAACACCCTTATTACAACTGATTTAGATGGAATAACATCAAGAGTGTACTAACTTTTCACTAATACGAAAACTAAGTAGTTAATGAAAAAATCACCAAAAAAAAAAAACTAATAAATAACACCACTAGAGAATTGCAAAACGTAAAAATGTGCCGTAGAAAATTTTTTTTTTTCATGCTCTGGTGAAGCGGTACAGCTGGAAAACTGCAAAAACGGGACTAAAATCGCTGCCATTTCTTAAAAATAACCAAAAAAAAACTAAAAAATAATACCACTAGAGAATTGCAAAACGTAAAAATGTGACGTAAAATTTTTTTTTTGTCATGCACTGGTGAAGCAGTACAGCTGGAAAACTGAAAAAAACGGGACTAAAATCGCTGCCAATTTTTCAAAATCATCAAAAAAATAAAAATAAAAAATAACACCACTAGAGAATCGTGAGAGGTACAAAAAGTACTTAGCGAAAAAATTCTCGGCCGCAGCGTTGCGCCGTGGCGGCGTGAAAACTTTTTTTTTTTTTGCAGATGCAGAAATCTTCAGGGTCATAAGAATTTTAGCAAAGATTTATGAATATTTTCTGTATCGGAAAAAAATGGCCAGAACGCAACACCGCGCGTAGTGCGAATTTGTCGATCGAAAATCCTTCAGCGGTACATTCGGTATCCAAATATTTTAAACATCAAAGTGGAAACCGGGCGCGCGTGTTGCGTAATCCGTTTGTGCACCTCCGCATTTTTCGCGCGACTCTCGGTGTTTTTTTTCGAGTCCGCGGAAATTTCGTTGTTTCCCGTTTCTTGATAATTTTTCATTAAACCGAGCTTTGTAGCGTGTAACAGTCTGTATCGGACTTTCTCGGTGCACGGACCGGTACATCTGCTAATTTTCAAAGAGAGAAAGAGAGAGAGAGAGACTGGCAAACTCGCCCGCGCATCGAAGAACTTTATCCCACTGCATGCGCGGTGGGATACACCACCCTCTCACCACGCACCATACAGTAACGGCTTTGCTTTACTCCCACGCACCTGCAGCGGGGTAACTTTCCTCGGTACATCTGACATTCGCGTAGCCGTGCACTACCCCGCGAGCCAGCCGCTAGTGACAAACCAACTAAAACGCAACCTTTTCCTCCATTTTCCATTAAAATGTTAAAGCGCTTCAAGGGCATGAGTGATTACCGACTGCGGTAATCAAAATAGTAATTAACGACTTTTAAGCATATTTACATTTTCAGCTAAACGAAAAAATTCATTCACTGCAGATATCAGTAACGCAGTCAATGACAGCGTTGAATGAATGATCATCGTAATCGTTAAGGGCATGTGAAACAGTGAGCGCCGAAAATCTCCGGATGTGCGGTTTGTCGCGAATTATGAACGGATCGAAGTGAAAATTGAAACACAGATGCCAGTAATGAAAATCTCGGGAATGAATTAGTCAGAATTTTGATTTTAGAAAAAAAAAATTACAGATCGGTTACCGACATCAATTTTTTTTATTAAAATCAAAATTCTGACTAATTCATTCCCGAGATGCACATTACTGGCGTCTGTATTTCAATTCTCACTTTGATCCGTTCATAATTCGCGAAAAAAAGCGTATCCGCGTTTTCGAGGTGAGGGTCGGTATTTCACATCGCCTTAAGGGGATGCTGGAGTAGGTTTTTTTACCGACTAGTCGGTAAAAAAGTACAGTTTCGTAGTTTACAAAATTCGTTGTTATTGTATTACAAACATGTCTCAAATCGCACAGGATTATAATATCAACATAGACGCATCGGCGTTCACTCGGGTAAAAACGCTTTAAAATCGAAAAAATCGTAAATTTGTAAACCTATCGAAAACCAATATGGCCGATTGAATTGTCAACTGCCACCTCTTTTGTATTATATAAACAGTTTTTGGGATCATATTCGAAAAATGAGAGTGAACGCCGATGCGCCTATGTTTATATTATACTCCTGTGCAGTTCGAGGTACATTTGTACTAAAATAACAACGAATTCTGTAAACTACGAAACCGTACTTTTTTACCGACCGGTCGGTAAAAAAATCTACTCCAGCATCCCCTTAGTAGATTTAATTTTAGTTCAAATCCGTAGCAAGTAAGAAGTAAGGAGAAAAAGGAGGAGAAGTAAGGAAGTAAGGTAAGTGGAAATTTATCGCCGTCCACAATATTTCCTCTCCTACCGGTATAACCTCACTTCGAGTTTCCTCTCTAGCCGGTACCTACTAGTTTCCTCAATTTTTCTACAACTCCACAATCGGTGATGACATGCGAGTGCGTAAAAAGGCGATCAGCTGTTCTAAGCTTGGCGCACACTTCAATCATATCGTTCAAACGAAAATAGGGCGGGCAAAGCAGCAATGAACAAAATAATTATTTCTTTTGGCTTTCAGAGTGTCGTTATTGACAAGTTTCGTCCCAAATCAACATCGAAAGGTTGTTATTGTATGTTGTCTGTCTTACACAAATAGTATTTCTAACTTCTTTTTAACCTAACTAAAGTGCAGCGGTAATCAGTAAGAAACATTCAATCCCGAAAACTACCCATGCTTTATTAGTTTGTTAATCAACGTAACAGGGACAAAGCTGTTTAAATCTGCGCATGTTACCGATGTCGTCGAGACAATCGCTGCGTACTGTCCGCTGTCCATATTTCCTTGGAGCAATCAGCTGATCGCCTTCTTACGCACTCAGTGGCCCCTCGAGCGCTACCCTAGCAATCACGATAACTTTTATTTTTACCTAAAAAAAAAACCGTCAAAGTGACCATAAAAATAACGCTCAATAGAAGTTGTTTTTTGCACAGAAGAAACTTTCGAAATTATCAAAATGACCGTCGAAATAACCAAAACCAAAAATCTTACAGTTGCTTTTTCGTCAGCAGAACCAATAACTTACCGTCATGATGTCCCTTTTGACGGCTAGGTTGTTTTGACGGTAAAATATTCGTTCCAGCAACGAAAATGTAATTATCACATTTTTTGTTTCGTCATTTCGAAGGTCATTTTTACAATTTCCGAAAGTTACATCTGTGCAAAAAACAACTTCTGTTGACCGTTATTTTTATAGTTGTAGAAATATAAATTTAAAAGTCGCGTCACTTTGGCGCGTTATATGAGTGCGCGCCGTCGATACTTATATTATCGATGAATCGAGCTATCCGTGCGTCATTGTTATGATCGATTCCCGAAAGTCCACGGAAAAGACCGACAAATTCCGAATTTCATTGCTCGACCGTGATGAAACGGAGCCGAGTCTCTCTCCCTTCTCGACCATCGCGGTGAGCGGACGCGCTCACCGGAAATATAAGATAAGTGTTAAAGTGTAAATCGATACATTGTTATATTTTGATTGTGAAAAATTATTAACTCGAATTTAAACATAGTAATAGAGAAGAGGAGTTTTTGTTTTTGTGGATAAATAAAATTACGAAATATTTTTTGATATAATTTTGGATTTGTGTATTTATTTTTTCTTGAATATGATGATCATAAGAATTTTAGCATTTCTATGCATATTGTATTTATTTTCTGTATATATACGTGAATTTATAATAATCGAATCCGTTGTTATTTTTAAAATAAAAATGCCGAAATGAGATTTTAAAAAGAAAATAAAAATTACTAAATATATATATATAATGCAAAACGGATCAAATAAATAAAAAAAGGCTAGCAAATAATATTTCATCACATAGTCACTTTGGAAATCGTCGTGATTGCTAGGGTAGCGTCGCGAGATACGCCTGAGGCGTTTAGCAACACTATGCGATAACCTATATCGAGCATTTTGGGAACTGGCTCAATGATCCAACGGACCCCGGCGACCGATATTCCCAACACCCCAGTCCTTATTCACGGCCTCCATCGTGTCGCGTTGCATCAACAACGCCCATGCACGACGGAGTCGAGCGCTAAGAAGCGTTTAAAATGTATGGACGTACAGGACGGTGTCTAAGCTGGGTACCGAGATAAGTGCCGAAGTGTCGTCATATCGACGGATTTAATATTCCATCGTTGCACTCTCCGGCGCGAGCTATCTCCGCCTCTCTCTCTCTCCTCTTTCTGTCTCTCTCTCTCTCTCGTGTGTCAACGTTACACAACGCGACAGCTTCGCGAGGATACAGTGCCCGTCGACAATCGCTCGAGAAAATGTACCTCTTCTCGTGCCTCGTTGCCGTTGTCGCCGCTGCTCTGCCGCGCCAACGCCTGGGAAACGAGAGTGAGATCTACGTCGTCGTCGCGACGTCAACGCCGACGTCGTCTTCGTCGCGCGACAAGTCGGACGTCGAGCGCGCCTGGCAAAGCAGTTGCGGCGTCAAGCGCTTCGCTTTGTTTCTCCTCGGCGAGACGACACGACGGGGTCAACTTTGGGAGCTTTCCCGCGCCCCGCGATGTTATAAAGCACGAGAGGCGGATCTCTGTGCAGCGCAACGGGTTCGTTTTATACGATAGCGAATCGCTATTGAGTTCATTATTCACGCGCGCGCGCGGTGAATCACACGCCAACCAGTAATATAGAAATATCCCAAAGATTCCCGATTTATGATCGCATCCTGATCGGATCTCCGCAAATCGGGGATCCCCTACCGGATCCCAATCGAGATCTATTAGGGACTACTCAGTCGAGAGTATTTATTTCCACAGTGTTTATTTATACATTTTTTTCATCATTATTATGAGAAAAAAAATTGTTACCACCTACCGTATGCTTGATTTTCTTCGGATTTGTATAACCATTAAAAAGTATTCGGAACGTACCAACACCTTAAGGAACAAATAAGTATGAACATTTTGTGAGGACTGAATAGCGGAGTGGGTTAAGGCGATGTGAAATACCGACCCTCACCGCGAAAACGCGGATACGCTTTTTTTCGCGAATTATGAACGGATCGAAGTGAGAATTGAAATACAGACGCCAGTAATGTGCATCTCGGGAATGAATTAGTCAGAATTTTGATTTTAATAAAAAAAAATTGATGTCGGTAACCGATCTGTAATTTTTTTTTCTAAAATCAAAATTCTGACTAATTCATTCCCGAGATTTTCATTACTGGCATCTGTGTTTCAATTTTCACTTCGATCCGTTCATAATTCGTGACAAACCGCACATCCGGAGATTTTCGGCGCTCACTGTTTCACATGCCCTTAAGGCATGACTCTACCGTCCGAAGGATCGACAGTGCACTGTTAAAAATCTACGGTGTCAAACGCTGCTGGTGTGGACTTTTTCCTGGTGTTACTTATTACAGTGTTAATAGTAACACTTTTTACGGTGTATAATTAATACCTGCCGTTTCGTTAAATTTTTCCTGTGTTACCAACGAATCATTATAACACTTTTTGCTTTAAAGGCTTGAGTGCACGTATCATGTGTGATTTTTTATTATCTCGTGAATGAATTAGTCGCTTTTCTCAGTTTTTATCACAAAATTAAAAAAAAAATCGATTTTTCCATTACAGATTCCTCTACCGGATAATTGATCCGTAATTTTTTTTTTTTCGGAAATCAAAATTCCGACTAATTCATTAACGAGATTCACATTACTGGCGTCTGTATTTCAATTTTCGCTTCTATCCGTTGATAATTCGCGAAAAACGGCACTTCTGACTTTTTGAGGTGAAACTCGGTATTTCAGACTCAGTTAACACCGCTCATTATGACCGTGATTGGTGTGGACCTATAGAGACACCGACATGGTGTTGTTTTTAACACCGGATTTTCAACAGTGTGCGATCCCCAGCGTGTGGCAAATTTCTTAGCGTTTTTTCAGGTTGTTCGTGTGCTAATCAATAATGTAGATTGTAACGATAAAGAAAATGTCAAAAGTACCGCTCGGAAGTGCAATTTTCACATATTTTAAATTAATTTCCGGATTTTTCCCCGGTTTAGAATCCAATTTCCGAGCGTTACATATCCCCATTTGGATCTGATTGGATGCCTCATCCGATCCCGAGCGGCAAATAGGGAGTCGGATCAGAATCCAGTCAGATCCCGAACACAATTTTTACATGGGAAGTGGCGTCACACGCGGTGAAACGTTTCATCTTCCTCGGGAGACTCGTCATCGCACATTTGGCATTGGACCGAAAACGTGGAGACTTTCCTTTCGATGAATGTAGTGAATCAATTTTCGTTGATGGTCGAGTAACGATCAGTTATGTTGTGAAGACAACACACAACAAAATAAACGTAAAAAAAACAACTCTGAATTAAAACAACAGATGGTATCGGAAAATCAATTGAAAACCATTAACAATAAATAACAATTGACAATTGATAATTAAACAATTAGTCGAGTCTCAATTTCTTTTTGTTTTTCGGAAAATGTCCATGTGTGTTTCATCTACAGCGGGAAATATCCATAGAGTTAGTCGAATATAGCGGAAAATATTTATATAATTTTCATCTACAGCAGGAAATATTCATAGAACTTTGCGGATGATTATATTTCGAGTGTTATTTTGTCGTGTGTTATTTTACGATGTGGCTATTCGCACCCTTTTTCGTGGATCGTAGATCGTGTCTCTTAGGTTAACTGTTGGCACTCTTTTTGCATGTATCGTGTCTCTTAGGTTTCATTTTTGCACTCTTTTTCGTGGATCGTTGAAATTCGTTATTAAACCGGAAAATTTCTGCTTTAGTACTATATATAGTGTTTTTAAAAAAACTCGTCAAAAGAGTTTCAAAAGTTAACCTTCAACAAGATCTACTTATCCACGACCCACGAAAAAGGGGTGTGAATAGGTACTAAAGCGGAGATTTTTCGCTTTCATAAGGAATTTTAAAGATTCGCGAAAAAGAAAGCGAAAATTAAACCTAAGAGACACGATCCACGATTCATGATCCACGATCCACGAAAAAGGGTGCGAATATAGCCACGTCGGTTATTTTAACATTCTGTTTTTTTTTTCGTGTGTTTTTTGTCGATGAGATATTTTGTCGTGTGTTATTTTTGCATGTCATTTTGACGTGTGTTATTTTTGCATCGAGTTATTTTGACGTGTCACCGTTTTTAAGGGGGGGGGGGGGGGGCAGGGTATTCAAATTTTTTTTTTTGCATTTTTATTTTATATTTTTTACTGAATGCATAATACCTCAAGAATATTGTGTCAAGTTTTCAAGTCAATCGGAGCAAAATTGACGACGTTATGAATATTTTTATACTCGCGGATTGCTGTAGTACCTTCGCGGCCCGATCGCCACTTTAAAGCGTTTTTCCCACAACTCACGTTTTCAAAGTCGGTGCCCATCGTACCGTCAAAACTACTGCACCGATCCTTTTGAATTTTTGCATACTTGTTCTGTACATGTTTTACGAGGTAACGCGGAAGAGTTTTTTTTCGAATTTATTAATATTTTTTATTTTACAATAGCAAAATAGCCGATCTTTTTCCGAAAAATCGCGTTTTTCCCTTTAAAGTGTTCCCAAAAATTGAAAAATTGAGATTTCGAAAAAAACTTTTCCGCGTTACCTGGGGAAAACGATTACCTAACGAATGAACTTTGGTTTTTTAATTTCGGATGATCCAGTACCGAGTTCTGATGGGCACTGCAATTCTACTTTTTTCCGAGACGCTTCCGAGTAAATGCCGCCATTGCTGTATTTTTTAATATTTCTTCATGAAAAAATTACACAATATTCTTCGAATGTTATACTTTGATGTACAATTGGTTTTTTTTGATAGATTTTAACAGCGTCGTCAAAAAAAAATTCACAAAAGCGTGCCTTTTTTGCACGAATTAACCCTACCCCCCCCCCCCCTTAATGCGTCGCGGTGAAATGTAATTGTGAGCTTTCCGCGCAGTGCACCGAAGATCGCACGTATAACCCTAGTAGAATATTTTTCCTCGGTCTGAAACTATCCATCCCACTGCTGGAACGCGCCGCCATCTTCGGTCACTTACCAATTCCAGTCTTTTTGACCTAGAAGCCAGCCGGTGTACTTGCGCACGCTATACCGTGCGGGCGCTCTCGGTAATGGCTCCACATGACTTTGAACGATCCGGCGCAAGCGGCGGAAGCAGCAGCAGCAGCAGGAGCAGCAGCAGCAGCAGCAGCAGCGCGTATCTCTCAGGATCGGTATACCTTCTCCTCTTTTGCCTCCGAGTATACATCACCGATGCAATTTCCTGAGCTCTTGCCAAACAATAAATCGACAAGACCGAACGCGAGCCCTCCTGTCGTTTCCGCATTAATCAGATTACTGCCGCAGCGATAATGCACCTGAGATTGGATAATACGAAAAGTAGAGACGCCCTACTATCAGGGACCAGACATGCACTTTTTTTTCTCAATATATTGGCTAGTGAATCTTCGCGTGAAAATTTACGTATATTTTTTTCTGAAAAAAAATAAGAGCGCTTCTGCAATTTTCAGATACGTTTTATCATGTGTGCCCAAAAATGCTTGGTGTACCGCTTACGCAAGTTTAATTTTCTCATGTTTTCTTGCGGAAATTGTGTCGCGGGTGTTTCTTAACTATTTTGAAAGTTCACGCGTGGATCTTACGCCACCCTAGCAATCTCAACGACCACCGTTTTACCGTAAAAACCACTGGGTGGTTTTTTGCAACAAAAAACCGAAAGTTGGTCGTAACAACCGTTAAAAAGACTGCCCTAAAAAATGTAATGCGATCGATTTTTTCGATTTACCATGGACAACCGAAAAAACAACCGAATATCATTTTTAGGGCTGTTGTTTTCGCGGTCGTTCCGACCGTTTTCCGTTTTATTTTTTGCAAAAAATCACCCGGTTGTTCGACGGTGGTTTTTACGGTGAATCAGCTGGAAACGACGGTGGTCAAGATTGCTAGGGTCAGATTGACACAAGTATTTCAATCGTTACGATTATCATTTTTCTATAATTATTATAATGCGCATAATTAACGTGGTAATTGTGTTGTCATGCCCCGGCGTGCCGGACGCAGTTAAATTACATAATAATGATTTCAAAATGTTATTGACAAATTAATGAAAAATAATATTCTTCAACAAATCTTTCGACAAACGAATTCTTTTGTTCAGATGAAAATGATTTGTTCATTTTTCTGAATATGTATGAATTTTAAAAAAATTTTAACTCACCCCATGAAAAACCTTTTGCCCCATATGAAAAACGAAAAACTCAAAGTGAATTACATTTTTTTAATTCATGAGTACTCAAAAAGATAAACAGGTTCTCGAAAGATTTTTTGAACAATTTTTTTTTCATCAATTTGTTAATAACATTTTGGAATTATTATTATGCAAAATTAATCTTTTCAACGCCTTTAGTATGCACGATTTTTTCAGATTTTTGTGTTATCGAGAAATGTTTGCAATTCCCTCTCAATTTTCGAAAACTTATGCGAACTCAGCTTAATAAGGCGCAAAGACTACCTTAAGCAGCGCGTGGCGTTCGATGCCAACTGTGTGTGTCGGTTAAATATATCATCTTCGTGTTATACTTGGATTGTAGTACGGCCGAAGAACATTGGTTATTCGGTCTGGGACCAATCGGTACCAATTTGGTTTGATACCAAAACTTAATAGATAGATATAGATAGTTTATTCATGTATGGCTTCTCTCGCCTTTTACATTCTCACTTCTTCTTCTCTTACATAATAGTACTTTGTGATACAAGGGCGAGAAAGCGGCCATTACGCGCGGAGGTTAGGAAGCGGCGCACTCGCCAAATCGAGTGCTACAACGACACGAGCTGCGAAGCCGAGTGTTGTTTGTAGCACGAGAGGAGGCGAGTGCACTGCTTCCTAACCTCCGCGGGATGGCCGCTTTGTCGCCCATGTATCACATACTACTTTTTGTAACGAATGTCAACGTGATGTCGCACATCTTCGTGCCTGCAAAGCGTGCGTGAGATCATCTTGTAGATAGTTTCACGCACGCCAATGTGTGCGTGAAGTAATGTAGATAACTTCACGCACCAGATGGCGTACGTGAAATTATCTACGTTGACATGAGCATAATACGCGATCTCACGCACGCTTTGCGGGCACGAAATGTGCGACATTACGTGCATGAGTTACAAAAATACATATATTCGGCAACGTTACATATTTAACTTTTACTTAACCTTATTATAATGTTTGTCGTAAATAGTTCCATCACATATTTGTTCTTACCAATACATAATATTTTAATCTGTCGCATCCAACTGCGCGCACAGAGTGCACCGCGTGACGCAACGCTCGTCAAAATTTTATTCCGATTACCGCGTTGAATAAATTCACACAGCAGATTTACGTCACCGCAAGTCGTAGGGTAAATGTACCGTTAGTGGCTACTGTACCTATTGTGGCCATTTTTATTATTTTATTCTTCAAATTATTTTTTTCCTATAACTGCATAATGACGTATAGAGCAAATTTATATAATTGCACCGATTAATCTACTCGATGTTTTTTTATGCCATGAAATGTCTTTTTTTTATTCATTTCAATGTGATGGCCACAATCGGCGCTAAGGTCGCCAAAAACGGTACATCTACCCTATCGGGCGAACGAAGATATAATCTTTGTACAGTTTATATTTTACCTGCGTTGCCTCGTGAGAATTTGATTGGCCTTAGCTGTGAGTTATTAAAGTGAAAAATACGAGCCAAAGCGGGAGCGGTGGAATGAACAATTTATCGACGAATGCTACGATAAATAATTCGAAATAGACGATGCGGAGAAGCGACGGAGAGCAGGTGGTTCCGTTGCCAGCCAAGGGTCCATCGAAACTAACCGGTCCAACGCGAGACCGATTATCCACCCACCAATGGTGTATTCCGTTTTATATTTGTGTACACATAGCAAACCGCTCGCGACTCCCACCTCGTATACATTCGTGCATTTGCGCGCACTACGTATGTATATTTGATGTCGCGCGCGCGCGCGCTCGCTCGCTCGCTGTCCACCACCCCCCCAACCCCCCAAACCCCCGCATCGCTGCTTCGTTTTCGCCCGCACACTCTCCCTCTACCCAGCAGCACTTGGTTTGTACAGAAGTGAGCGGTAAAGTTGAACCCTGACCTATTCCACTAAAATCGAGTGAGTTCGTTTCGTCGGCACGGTGCACCTTAAAATATTCAACCGACGGGACTCGCCCTGCCCGACAGCTCTCTACTGTTCGACTCGTCGTTCTCCTCATCCTCGTCCTTCTCCGCTTTGATACACTGTTAAAAATCTACGGTGTCAAACGCTGCTGGTGTGGACTTTTTCCTGGTGTTACTTATTACAGTGTTAATATTAACACTTTTTACGGCGTTAAATTAACACCAGCCGTTTCGTTAAATTTTTCCTATGTTACCGACGAAACATTATAATACTTTTTGCTTTAAAGGCATGAATGCAGGTATCATGTGTGATTTTTTATTATCTCGTGAATAAATTAGTCGCTTTTCTCAGTTTTTATCGAAAAATTGAAGAAAAAAATCGATTTTTTCATTACAAATTTCTCTACCGGGTAATTGATCTGTAATTTTTTTTTTTTTTTTCGAAAATCAAAGTTCTGACTAATTCATTAACGAGATTCACATTACTGGCGTCTGTATTTCAATTTTCGCTTCGATCC
Source organism: Itoplectis maculator (assembly GCA_964034905.1). NCBI lineage: Eukaryota > Metazoa > Arthropoda > Insecta > Hymenoptera > Ichneumonidae > Itoplectis > Itoplectis maculator. The sequence continues at coordinate 2,230,562 of OZ035865.1, forward strand.
GTTGATAATTCGCGAAAAACGGGACTTCTGACTTTTTGAGGTGAAAGTCGGTATTTCAGAATCAGTTAACACCGCTCATTATCACCGCGATTGGTGTGGACCTATATAGACACCGACTTGGTGTTGTTTTTAACACCGGATTTTTAACAGTGTACGCTGCGCTTCGTGTTGACGCTATTACTGCACGCGCGGTGGCCTCTAGTGCTATGGGAAATGGGGAGAATGTCGACGCATGCTCGTCTGCGCGCCTGCTTAAGGAGCTCGGAGCGCTACGCACTAGTCAAATGAGTGTTCATTTTTTTAATCGTTTACACAAGTTTTGTGAATCAATTGGCTATGATTTATGGTGATTTGTATAAAAATATACGTTTTTGACCAGGGAAAAACTGAATTGCAACGGATTTGCATAAATATTAACCGATTTACGCGAATTTTTTAAAAGCTAATTTTCATTCAGTTTTTTCGAAGAATAAACCGTGTTTTTTGTTCGATTTTGATTTATCGCGGCTCATTCTCTTCCTTGAGAGATGCTTCACGTATTCACTGTCTAGATAATTTATAGTATTCACCGGTTAAACATTACAGTCTTTTGTTTGCCCATCGACAAAATTTCTTCGTAAACAACCATCTGTAATTTTCGTTCAAACCGCCGCCATTTTGTCAAATTAAAAAAAAGCTCCCATAGCGCGATAGCGAATTTTCTACAGATTAATAATCTTTTTGAAATTTTTCGTTCAGATCAAAATTGCGGTCGCCATCGTGGACATAATGCAGGACCTTTTTTTTACACGAGCTATTTAAACAATTTATATCATTATTATACATTAAAGAAATGCACATAAAAAAATCATTTTGTATTCTTCAAGAATGTACTTATTTATTTAAAAAAAACCAGACCAATTAGTTCATTACAACTTAACGAAAAAAATTCGCGAAAATCATTGATTTTTCGGAGGGTCACACTGTGACGATCCCTTAAATACGAAAACTTGATTTTCATTAACCCGGTAATACCGGCCGGCACGTGACCTGGATTCACATCCGCTATACAGTGATTAACACCTCGGTGCGTTTTCATGTCTTCGCTATTCGAACGAAGCGCGCGCGCGCGCGCGCCTTTAAGCTCCGGCTCGCGCACGTATAACACGCAGCTTCGGGGTCTGTCGCCCGGGCGGCGCACGGATTCTATCTGCCGGCGCTATCGGTCGGCTCCCCGCCTTTCCTATCGCACACATCCCGTTCCATTGTTCATTCGACCTTTCTCTCACCTTTTCCGCTCTCCCTGTCCACCTCTCCAGGCGGCTCTATACCGCGCTTCATTCGTATACATGAGTCTAATCCTCCAGCCGATACTGATAAAAGAAAAAAAAGAAAAAAAAAACAAAAGAAAAAAAATACAATAATGCACCGAAGCGCAGCGCATTCGCGCGAACCAGACGCAGATCCACCTGGTACAACGGACGAACCGAATAAGAGTCGATTTACACGTTTCACGTTGGATACTCGACGCGGCCGATGCCTCAATGCAAGATCCATGATTACGAACACTGCACGGATGTGATAGAGGATCTGTAAAAAATCTGAAAAAAATCAAGCCTATACACTGTTAAAAATCTACGGTGTCAAACGCTGCTGGTGTGGACTTTTTCCTGGTGTTACTTATTACAGTGTTAATATTAACACTTTTTACAGTGTTAAATTAACACCAGCCGTTTCGTTAAATTTTCTCTGTGTTACCGACGAAGCATTATAAGACTTTTTGCTTGAAAGGCATGAATGCAGGTACCATGTGTGATTTTTTATTATCTCGTGAATAAATTAGTCGCTTTTCTCAGTTTTTATCGAAAAATTGAAGAAAAAAATCGATTTTTTCATTACAGATTTCTCTACCGGGTAATTGATCTGTAATTTTTTTTTTTTCGAAAATCAAAGTTCTGACTAATTCATTAACGAGATTCACATTACTGGCGTCTGTATTTCAATTTTCGCTTCGATCCGTTGATAATTCGCGAAAAACGGGACTTCTGATTTTTTGAGGTGAAAGTCGGTATTTCAGACTCAGTTAACACCGCTCATTATCACCGCGATTGGTGTGGACCTATATAGACACCGACTTGGTGTTGTTTTTAACACCGGAATTTTAACAGTGTAGGTGTTCGAAATATTGATGTTGCGTAATAATCATTCCCAAAAGTTATTAACAAAGTTATAAAAAAAAACTTGTTTAACAAATTACCCGACAACCTAACTTTTTTTTGTGAGGAAATAATTTGTTTATCTTTTGTCTCACCTTCTCCGCTCTCCGTGTCAACCCCTAGCAATCCCGGCGACCTCGAAAACGACCTGAAAAGTCTAAATAACGACCAAAGAAACGACCGGTCGTTAAATGCAAAAAAAAACGTCAAAAGAGGCAAACGACCGAGAAAACGACCATTGACATTATTTTTGGTTGATAGTTTCTTGGTTCAATGGTCGTTTTCTTGGTCGTTTCTTGATTCAATGGTCGTTTTCTTGGTCGGTTGTCTCTTTTCAACGGTTTTTTTTTTTGCATTTAACGACCGGTCCTTTCTTCGGTCGTTCAGCCGGTCGCTGGATCTGTTAGGGACCTTCTCCAGGCGGCTCTATTCCGGGCTTCATTCGTATAGGGGAAAGTGGGGCAAGACGGGCCCCTTAAGGAAAAAACGGCAATAGGGAACTAAAAATAGCGTAAATTAACTATTGGTAACCCAACAATAATGTTCCAAAGGGTTTTACAGTGCGTCCGCGATAAAAAAAAAATTGTGGGGCAAGACGGGCTACACGAAAATTTCAATTTTTTTTTTTCTGCAACTGCCTAACCCCGGATCCTTTACATTCATTAGGTATTTCTTACTTCACTCTGAACTAAATTCAAAGAGTTCTGCAACATTTTAAACCTTTTTTTGTCTCTATACTTTTTTTTTTAAAGATGTTGTGGAGGCCCGTCTCGCCCCGTTACAAGGTCGCGTGCAAGGGGACCGTTTTTCCTCAGTCGGTCGATCGTGTTTAAGGTTCCACTTGGTTCCTTTCACTATCTGAGCTCGTTTTTACACTCATCAAAAGAATTAAGGGAACAGTAAAATTTTTACTTTTTTTTTACTGATTTTTGAATAGCTGTAATTTCGTGAAAAATGGTCGAATCCTAAAAATGCAAAGTGCGTTTTGAAGCTTGAAATCTCTAGTTTAAGAATCTTACCGGTAATTTTGTCGTAAAACAACATGCTCAGCATGAACGCAAGGAATAGCGCGAAAAAAAAATTTTCAAAATTTTTGTGTTTTTAAAATCCGTAGACGGGCTTAACAAAATTTGTTGTGGCTTTATCAATACTGGGGTCATTTAGCCTGATTCTTTTGCTTTTAAATGGTGGGTGTTTGACCTCTGTACGACCATTCGTCGCTGACATATTGGCATTTAAAGAAAAAAGGAGCTTTTTCCGTAGATCATCAATATCTCATGAACTAATGATCGCACGGCGAACCAAAGGTATGTTTTGTAAACTGGAAGAAATGCTCTAAACGTACCAACTGATACTTTAGAGATTTTCTTTTTTTTTACCTTAATATTTATTTGAAAAAGAACAAAAAAATGATCTTTTTTCCTGTTTTGGAAAATCACGTCAACTTGGCAGATATTGCGAAAATGACTCATGTTTCTAGGTTTTTCTTGAGTTCATTACATGCCCAACGACCCTCCAAGATTTGAAATCAATCGGCTGAACTGTTATTTTTTACCGAAGCGTTAAAGTTTTAGCATGAATTAAAGGAACACTTTTTGTTCCGTAAATGCCAATTAATGATGTTTAAAATGGAAAAAAAAAACTTTTCCGTTGTTTTTCTCACCGTTTCGCAATAACTGCGCTTTTTTGGAAATTCTTAGAGAAAAAAATCCAAATTTTGATTTTTTTTTCACCAAAAATTCGGGTAGCCCATCATAACCCATCGCTACATCTGAATTGGGGGGCCCGTCATGCCCCGGGCGCCCGCATCGCCCCACTCTCCCCTACACGAGTCTAATCCTCCGGCCGATACTGATAAAAGAAACAAAAGAAAAAAAAATACAATAATGCACCGAAGCGCAGCGCATTCGCGCGAACCAGGCGCAGATCCACCTGGTACAACGGACGAACCGAATAAGAGTCGATTTACACGTTTCTCGTTGGGTACTCGACGCGGCCGATACCTCAATGCAAGATCCACGATTACGAACACTGCACGGATGTGATAGAGGATCGAAACGATAGTGCACTGCGATACGCGCTGCTGATACATCGCTCGGTTTCTGATTTATCATATATAAATCGTCTGTAAGCCGATACCGCGCGCGTCTATAGAGCACAACGCGTCCTAGATTCGGTCTCGACATCTCGGGATTAAGGGACACGCTGCGCGATCAGACCGGAAACACGGGATGAGCCACGCGAACGCTGTCGGGGGATTAAAACGGGCGTTTCGATGTTTCTCTTTTTATCTGCCGTGTACCAGCGATCGTAGCCGAAAATCTACGCGGAATGCGCGAAACGAGTGAGCGCCGGGGAAAACCGATATTGCGACGGCGCGATTCTTTGGCCTTGCGAGCATTCACTTTTGCGCGAGATTCGCGCTTCGTTTCTCTTCTTCGACACCGCGAAGAAGGCCAATTTCCTGGATCAGAGCGACGCGGTTCAGGAAATCACGCGCAAATAACGCCTATGTAACGAATCGGTCTAACGAACAGTCATTCCATTATTTATTTTGGAGATCCGTAGTTCGGTTAAGGGGTTACACCTACACTGTTAAAAATCGTTAAAAAAAAAAAAGTGTTAAAAACAACACCAAGACGGTGTCTATATAGGTCCACACCATTCACGGTGTTAATGAGCAGTGTTAAAGGAGTCTGAAATACCGACTTTCACCTCAAAAGGTCAGAATAAGTGCCATTTTTCGCGAATTATCAACGGACCGAAGCGAGAATAAAAATACAGTTCAATTACCCGGTAGAGGAATCTGTAATAAAAAAATCGATTTTTTTCTTCAATTTTTTGACAAAAACTGAGGAAAGCGACTAATTCCTTCACGAGATAATAAAAAATCACACATGATACGTGCATTCATGTCTTTAAAGCGGAAAGTGTTACAATGTTTTGTCGGTGACACAGAAAAAATTGAACGAAACGGCTGGAGTTAATTTTACACCGTACAAAGTGTTACTATTAACACTGTAATAAGTAACACTAGGAAAAAGTCCACACCAGCAGCGTTTGACACCGTAGATTTTTAACAGTGTAGCCGTTCGAGGGCCGTCGGGCCCAAGCGCCGACGTCGCGCTGAACTTTGAGCTGCCGTGCGCTGAAATGCTGCACCGTCGGCGATGAACCCAGGGTCAGTTCGCGAGAAACGCGTCTGGGAATTGTTGGTGGTATTGGTATAGCAAAAGTTTAATGCGCATGCGAAATATGAATTTTAAGGGGCCGTCGCATTATTATCTATTAAATGTTCGTATTCAGCACCGATAATAAAACTAACTTAATACGGCAAAACTTCTTACATGTCACTATTTGTGATAACTAACAATTGTATTATTTAATTATTTAATACTTAACATCTAATCTATTTGAGTAGATTTAACAAAGGTAAGGCAGAAGAACCCTAGCAGATCCAGTGCCCGGTTGAATAACCATAAAAACAACCAGGTTAATTTCTGCCCAAAATCAACAGTCACTCGTGGTTCGGAATAACCATCTCATCAATTTCGTAACTGGGTTAACCATACCGAGTGACCAGCCCCACAACCGCTCCAGAAACATTCGATTGTTTGGATGGTTATTCGGTATGGTATGGTATGGTTGTAACCCCGTTACAAAACTCGTAGGACCATTATCGAATTACGAAATGCATGGACTGGTTATTTCGAGCCATGAATCACCGTTGCTTTTGGGCAAAAACTAACTAGGTTGTTTTAATGGTCATTTCGTATGGTTTCGCCTAAAAGGAACTGTTTGTCGAACCTGCTAGGGGACAAATTATTAACATTTTAGTAATTTGATGTAGAGAAAAAAAATAGCGAAGACTATCCCTATTAATCACGACGACTTTCAAAGTAACTATCAAAATAACGCTCAGCAGAAGTTGTTTTTTCCACTGAAGTAACTTTCGGAAATTGTAAAAATGACCTTGGAAATGACGAAACAAAAAATGTGATGGTTACTTTTTCGTTGCTAGAACCAATCTCTTACTGTCAAAACAACCTTACCGTCAAAGGGGTCATCGTGACGGTAAGTTGGTCCCGCTGACGAAAAAGCAACTGTAAGATTTTTCGGTTTGGTTATTTCGACGGTCATGTTGATTATTTCGATAGTTTCTTCTGTGCAAAAAACAACTTCCATTGACCGTTATTTTTATGGTCACTTTGACAGTTGTTTTACGGAAAAAATGATAGTTATCGTGATTGCTACACTGAGAGAAAAATATAATTGGATACACTAAATTTTCAAATAAACCATTTATTAAAAAATATTCAAGTGCAAGGTTTATTTGAACCAATCATATATTTAATTTCTTAGTTTGTAGAATGAAATAAAAAATGCATTGAATACACAAAATATATATTTTTTTTTACTAAATATTCTGTTGATTCAATAAAACTATGTTAGTAATGCGTCAGACAATATACGTATTCACATTATGTCGTCAATGCTATCAAGTAAATGTATCGTTAAATCAAAACACTATTTGTTTAAATGTACGAAATATTTATTTGAATCATTTTAATATTTAATTGTTTCGATTAAATGGGTTTTCGAAGGAAACATACTCCCGATTTATTTTTGAACCAACTAATTGAATGAATTTGTCTATTTACTGTAGTGTACAAAATATTTGTTAAAACACAATTGTGTACTTTGGGTACAAAACAATAATTCAATTATTTACAAATCTCAACCAAATCGTATTGGGATGAACCGAGCAAACTGCTCAAATAAGGCATAATCGAATAAACTCGATTTTTTCTATGAAAACAGTTTCACACGTATACAGGTTTAGTTAAGTGGTTCCATTGATTCAAATATATATTAAATCCATACAATAATTTATTTATTCGACTGAACGAAATATATGGCTACTTCAATTGAACTGGTTCTTTTCATACAAATAATTCGGCTGTTTTATATAGTTCATTCAACGCTATATATGGGTATTTGGACGACATGTATAGTTGCTTTTAATACAAGATACTTGAATCAATTATAAATATTTCAAATAAATGATTTGGTGTATCCAATCATATTTTTCTCTCAGTGTAGGGATGTAACAGCAATTGCAGCATCGTCGGTGTTATTACACCGCGATAATACGCTCGTGTTCGGCGGTGCTCGCGTTTTGCACCGAAGATTCGGCGTCTCGCGACGCGCGCCGCAATACCGATGCATCGCGCGCAGCGGAATAATCATTCGTGGGTGGTGAGTTATATCGGCGCGGAATACAGAGCCACAACAGCTTCGCAGAGTTATCCAGTCTGCGCTGTGGATGTCTATATCGCGTGTATCCCCAGGCTTCCCGCGAGCGATTCGTGATTACCCCGGAGATAACTCAATAGGGATGAAACTCCGCCGCGGACCCGATTGCTTTTGACCTCGCCTACCGCTGCGCTGCGAGCTGTAGCCGCGCTACGATCGAGGTTCGCCGCGAGGACGCGGAGCGAGAATCGCGTCTTTGATGAAGTCCCTCGTTCTCAGAGATTCGCGAAAATTTCGTTACGCGAATCTTCGAGAACTCGTAACGCGTAAAGGTGGTTTAGAAAAAAATGTGAGTAATTAGTAATATTTATTTCCACTGCCCTTTCGGGCTTTTACAAGTTTCCCCCCCTTATCGTATAATCCTTAGTACACTGTCAGAAAAAAACTGGAAGTTTTAATCCATAAACACTAGGGTGTGTCAAATAATAACAGTAATATTTTTTCTTTCCTTTTTTACGGCAAAAGTATGTATTCTGACCTCAATACACACCTCCCATGCAGAAAACGCGCCTAAATATATATATATATATATATATATTTTAAATTCGAAATTTCGTGTAATAAAAATACCTCGGTTGAGGCACCTTTAAACATCATTTGCCAGCGAATTCCTTTGGCACAGTTGATTGTTAGGTCAACCTCTTGAGTTTAAGCCATGAAGACCACTGAAAAGTGCGATAATTGGTAGTAAAAGTCAGAAAAAGGAAAAATCGGTGTTTCTCGGGTTATCGAGAAAAAGTAAAAAAATCCGAAGATTATCGCACTTTTTTTTGGTCTTCATGGCTTAAACTCGAGAGATTGACCTAACTATCGACTGTGTCAAAGGACTTCGCTGGCAAATAATGTTTAGAGGTAACTCAATCGAGGTCTTCTTATTACATGAAATTTCGAATTAAAAAATATATATATATTTAGCCGCGTTTTCTGCATGGGAGGTGTGTATTAAGGTCAGAATACATACTTTTGACGTAAAACGGACAAACAAAAAAAATTATGTTCTTTTTTTGACAGACCCTAATAAACACGTCAAGTAAATTTAATGTACAGTTGTGATATAAAATGAAGGTACCTTTGCAATGAAATTAGAGTAAATTTAAAAAGTTAAAGTACTTTTACAGTAAAATTGAAGCAAATTATGAAAATTACTGTACCAAAAATAAATTTGACCTTGCACTTGTGTAGTAAATTTTACTATACCAGTTTATGAATAAATACTTCCAATACATGTACATTAAATTTCAAGATCTTTTTTCTCAGTGTACATCCTCTTATCGTAACAAAAATCACACAACTTATTTACACTTATGCCTAAGTTACCGCTTATTAACTCCAACTAACGCTCCAGTCATTCCTCAATTCGTTTGCTCTTTTCTGCCATTCTCTCGGACTCCGCTACATATTTACACAGGACGATTACCGGACTTCCTTTTTCAAACGCCTTACTTATCGTCCACTCACTGTCTATTCCTTCGCTCGCCAACCATTTCTCCAATCCATCTACCAACTTCTTCCCTATCACGCTCTTCGCCTCTTAACATTTGCACATATATGCTAAATTCTATTCCCCTAACTTCTCAGTAAACACAAAAATCGGTTTCGTTGCAATTATATTACAATTTTCTACTCAGCAATGTAATTGTTATGTAACATCACTGATGTTACATCAGTGTTATGTAACGGTTACATTGCTGAGTAGGAAATTGTAGTATAACTGCAACGAAACCGACTTTTGTGTTTACTGGGTTACATATCCTACACTTAGTATTTTTGAAATATCTAGGGTACATGTACCGTTAGTGGCGACTGTACCTATTGTGGCCATTTTTATTATTTTATTCTGCAAATTATTTTTTCCCCACAATTGCACGTTGATTTTTTTTAACAAATGCATTTCAATTCACTGAATGACCTACCCGAACATTTTGTTATTCGATTAAATGTTTCGATTTATTCCTTTGAATGTGATGGCCACAATTAGCCCTAAGATGGCCAAAAACGATACGTCTACCCTATTCCCCTCTCTCCCCATGCCACCTTAACCTTGCCCATGTCTCTTTGATTCTCCCGCTGAACTTTTTATCCTCCCAGTATCCTTTCATATCGATATTACGCTTCCTGTCCTTGTATTCTTTACAAAAGGTGGACCTATCGATTTTGCTCCATCGAGCTGTATTTCCTGATCCATCTGAAAAAAAATATGAGTATTTGTGTGTTTGTGTGTGTGGCCGACATGCAAAATACAAACTTAGACACCTGAAGAACGGCTTTACCAATAAAGTTAAAATGTTCCACACACGTGGGGCCGTTGAACCGGTTCGTTTGTCATCATAAAACAAAAAATTCACATCATGTAATTTTTATTTAATTGCGATTCCTTAGAAAAATGTCTGTAAGTTCTGTAGTTTCTGGCAAATTTCTGGCTATCGAGCTAAATAATTTTTAACAAATAAAGCTATGTTCAAAAATAATTGACACTGAATTTTAGATGAATTTATAAACAGGTTTCACTGAGGAAGCAATGTGTAATGTTCGACTTTCCATTTTTTTTTTTTTTTTTTTTTTTTTTCTACGATTGATGACAAGTTTATTTACATTTTTATTCACATTCATAAGTATATGATGATAAAATCATGTTGAATTTTTGATAAATTACCATCGTTATAAGATAATTCGGGCAACCAGAAAAGGCACGTCTACCCTAAGTATATTCACGTGCGTACACGAGGAATGCTGTGAAATGTCAGGTGTATAGCGTGCGAAACGAAATTCAGTTCCGTTATAACGACGTAGGTACCGATTCACGAATATCTATTCATTCTCCGTGAGCTATAAATAGAATAAATGAAAATTCGTGGATTTTGGAGAGCTAAGCTCGTGCGCGCGGTACGTATACGTATACTACGTTCGGCGCCCGCCGTGTTATCGCTTCGCCGCGAGTCTCCAGGTCTCGCCTCGCGGACGCACGCGAGGCTGCTTTTGCTCTTACACCGACAAACGCGGCGAGGGATCGAACGATTTTTCACCGCACGAAAAACACATGGAAGCCGCGCGCGCGTTGCCTTAAGGGATCGTCACAGTGTGAAATAAAAAAAAATCGATTTTTTTTTTTTTTTTTTTTTTTCATTATCGGATAGTATACACGGTTATAAACATTCTGTTACATTTTTTTTATCGAAATTCGAATTATTTCGGTCGCTAGAGCCTTTCTTAGAGAAAGGGATTGCAGCGTGACAGTGGCGTGTGCTAACTTTAAACGCGTTTTTCTCGGAATGTTGTTTTTCAAAACGGTGTCCACTCTCAAATGAAGAGTTATGACGATATCGATTTCAAATTTGGAGAGAACATTTCTAACGTCATTCTCTATCGCGCTATGAGAGCCTTTTATTTATTTATTAAATCTTCCTATTTTTTTTTTACGAAAAACTGTCGAAAAAAAGGGCTAAATTCGATAATTTTCGTTCAAACCGCCGCCATTTTGTCAATTTTCAAAAAAAAAAAAAAAGCTCTCATAGCGCGATAGCGAATTTCCTACAGATTAATAATCTTTTTGAAATTTTTGGTTCAGATCAAAATTGCGGCCGCAATCGTGGACATAATGCAGGACCTTTTTTTTTACACGAGCTATTTAAACAATTTATATCATTATTATACATTAAAGAAATGCACAAAAAAAAAATTATTTTGTATTCTTAAAGAATGTACTTATTTATTTAAAAAAAAACCAGACCAATTAGTTCATTACAACTTAACAAAAAAAATTCGCGAAAATCATTGATTTTTCGGAGGGTCACACTGTGACGATTCCTTAAGGGGAGAAATACCTTTAGAATTTTCAAAAAAATCGATTTTTTTACATATTTCGCAAGTATGATACCCAAAAAATATACTGACCAAAGAATAACTCGAAATATTGAATACAAACGAATGGTCGTACACAATGGAAACGGGAAAGGGACCCCTAGCAATCACGAAAAATTTCATTTTTTCCGTAAAACAACTGTCAAAGTGACGATAAAAATAACGGTCAATGGAAGTTGTTTTTTGCACAGAAGAAACTATCGAAATGATCAAAATGACCGTCGAAATAACCGAACCGAAAAATCTTACCGTTGCTTTTTCGTCAGCAGGACCAATAACTTACCGTCACGATGACCCTTTTGACGGTAAGGTTGTTTTGACAGTAAGATATTGATTCTAGCAACGAAAAAGTAACTATCACATTATTTTTGTTTCGTCTTTTCCAAGGTCATTTTTACAATTTCCGAAAGTTACTTCTGTGCAAAGAACAACTTTTGCTGAGCGTTATTTTTATAGTTACTTTGAAAGTCGTCGTGATTGAATTGAATTTTAAGAGATCTTACAACAGCCAATCATGGAAGCAGCATTCCGTACTACTGATGCATCATTGGTTGTCGTACGTGACGCTGGTCAGCGATAGCGAGGGGCATTTTGTGAAAATGACAGTAATGCGAAATACCTCAAAATGCATTCGGACACCTGATATTCTGCCGGCAGTACTTTAAAAAGTTGCCCTTCGAAAAAGTTACTGACTGTCAACTATGTTCATGTGAAACCGTTTCATTCGTGCTCTGATTGGCCCTCGCTTCGCGCGAAAACAGAACAAATAGGGTAGAAGTACCATTTTTGGCCATCTTAGGACCCTTTGTGGCCACCACTTGTTTTATTTGTGGCCATACTTATTACACGTAAATTTCGAGATGGCCACAAATGGTGCAAAAGTGCTTTGAACGCTTTAAACATTATTTATTAAATAATTATGTATTTCAAGCCCAGCATTGTTCAATGTAAAATTTGCTTCAGTTCGTGAAGAATAATGTCATGTATTAATTTAATTAGATTGATAGTATGATGAATTAATATATCCGTTTTTCATGCGGCCATTAATGGTACAGTGGCCACAAACGGTGCGTCTACCCTAAGGCCAAGTTCTTATGTTTTCATAATGCAAGAATGACAGTTTTTCTGTCAAGAGGAGGAAGAGGAGAAGCAAGAAGAATTTGGTAAAAGGACGCTGCAGCGCCCTTCAAAAACTAGTGACACGCAGCTGCGCGTCCGGTTTGTCTAGTCTTTGTACTTAACATTTTAAGTCCATGTCATGTACTTAAAATGTAAAGCAATAATACAAACAATACAACAATGCAAGCAATATTTTATTTGCTTGTAAGCAAAAAATATTTATTCATTTATTTCTATGTATACGGGACAAGCCCTTTTTACAATATGATTTGTACATGTATGCCATTTACATGCATGTAGGACCCGAACAACGGCAACGGTGATAAGTTACTGAAGGGCAGAAATAAAAATAAAAATTTGTACAAATTGTATTTTCCAATGCTTCAACATGTTATTATAGTAAATACACAACAAAAAAATCATTAAAATCGAGAAAGAAAACGTCTAAATATTTAAAAAATGATAATAATCTAGGTGGGATGCTAAACATCCTGCCGTGCATCAAAGGGTTGAAAGATAGGGTGAAGACGCCAGTGAAGGGACGGTTAAGCAATTCTACCATTTCAGCCATCCGTAACTCTGTAATCTTTGCTCAGATTCGAAAGTACTTTGGACCATTGGATTCGTTAGAATTTCTCTTTCGATTTGTATAATTATAAACGACGTTTGATTTATGATAGAGTTTATATCACGGTTTGAACACGAAAATACGGAAAGTCCTAGTGAATGGACGACTTGCCAATAAATGGACGTTCTTGCCAATGCCTGGACGCGTGATAATCAGTCTTTTCATGTACCGATCTTGACTTCCGACACGCGGAAATGATTCTCTGAAATTTCTTTTATATAATAGACTAATTTTCAACAAAGATTTTAATAATATATTCGCTTTGAAAGTCTTATTTTAGAACCGACGATTATCGTCGCACCTCAATGTTTGGTTTGGTGTTCCAAGATGACAGGGCTCGAGCGCGAGAATTTGTATCTTTTCTTCAAAATAGTAAACGTTGAAAGGTCATCTAATGAGTAAACAATCACTCTAAATGTAGAAGGAAACTAAGAATACACCTGCCGTTGGTATATTATCCACCACATTCTTAATAATTAGCTTATTGTGCTAGACCGTCCATTCATTGGCAGGTGTCCATCCACTGGCATGTTCACCCTATTTGGATATTTGAAAATTTGATTTTGAAGAGAGAGAAACTCTCTGACTTTGGTGGAAGCCGCAACGGCAGCAATTTTCGCATATACAATTCCATAGCAGGCCGATATAGTCTCTCGAGCCTCCGAAAAATATCGAGGTCAAATACGAACACCCAGCAGCCGCAGCAACAGCAGCAGCAATGACTTTGGGAGTGATCGATTGCCGCAGCTCGTTTCCCAAACGGAAGACGAGGTGAACCCTATCGAACAGCGCTGCTATATGCCGACGGCGCTGTGCATTTAATGATAAATCGTATATTGTCGGAAACGTGAGGGCGATCAGAAGCAGCCAAAGACCGCACACCAACGTAGTTCATCCACGCAATCCGACCGCCCACGTTTGATAAATCAACGATTCAACCAAATCGACGTATACGCACTTTGTATTCTCAAGTGTATTACGTAAACACAAATTATCTCCAGCCAATCGAGTTTTATGATGCCAACGGCGCAATCATATTTTTCCGCAAGATGAATAACAATCGGAATATTATATAATATGGGGCATTCCATCTCATTTCGACCTCGATTTGACCTCGACCTCTTCGATTTGGCTCGTCATTTATTGTAGGCTTAGATGGACCCTCAATTGCACAAAAAAGTGTTTTTTTTCTATTAACATTTTTTTTTTTTAATATATTTTTAAAGTTTCATATCGAATGCTATAATTTGAAAATCTGAAAGAACGCTGAAAAATACTTTGTTCAATACCAAAACATTCTAGCTTATAGCCAAAGTGGGGTAGACTTTCTTTCATATAGTTTTAAAGCTTTTTTTATTCATTATTTTTTTTATATTCAAGAAAAATTATTCTACTGTTCATACGTTTATTTATGTAAAACTGGATTTTTATGAATTCTTTCAGATTTTTTTACATTTTTTCAGATTTTTCTGAACAATGCAAATTGTTTTTACAGTGGAACCTCTCATAGCATACATAATGCGGGGACATGTACGCTAAGTGAAGAGCGAATCAGGCACGCAAAACGTTTGTGCCTCTCACTCTCTCGCGCAAAATCGTCCAATCACAGCGCTGATACGTGCCCCTCCATTTCCCAATGAACGCTACGAGGGTGTACGCTATAAGAGGTTCCACTGTATGTGTTTTTTTTTATGTGACATATCGAATGCCATATAATTTGAAAATCTGAAAGACTTCTGAAAAATGCTTTGTTCGATATTAACATTTTCTAGCTGATAGCCAAAGTGGGCAAGAGCTTTCTTCTCATAGTCTTTAAACTTCTTTGATAAATATTATGAATTTAAACAAAAATGCTTAAAAACTATAAGAAGGAAAATCTTCTTATAGTTTTTGATAAAAAAATCCACACCAATTAGATTTAACACCCTGGATTTCTAACAGTGTTATAACGACAATTTTAGTAAGAACAAAGGCAATCGATAGTGCTGCTGGACCAAACATGAAAAAAATGTTATCAAGTAGACAAATTTGAAAAACGACAACGATATGAAATTTCGCAAAAATCGTTGAAGCCAATGACAAAATACACTGAGAGAACAGTTTGTTAACAGTTAATAAATACAGTTTTTAATATCGCGAAATGAACCACTCAGTTATTATTACTAAATCTTAGTTGAGCCAAAAAGATTTGTTAACTATCAGCAAATGTAACTGAGCTTCATTTGAGCCAACTAAACGTCACTTAGCTCAACCAAGATTTGGTAATAACAACTAAATGGTTCATTTCGCCATATTTAACACTGCATTTGTTAACTGTTAACAAACTCTTTTCTCAGTGTAATTGCCCCGGTTCGCCCCAGTCGATGCCGCGCTTAAGGGGGGGGGGGGGGGGGGGTAGGGTATTAAAATTTTTTTTTTGGCATTTTTATTTTATATTTTTTACTGAATGCATAATACCTCAAGAATATTGTGTCAAAATTTCAAGACAATCGGAGCGAAATTGACGACGTTATGATTATTTTTGTACTCGCGGATTGTTATGCCTTCGCGGCCCGAGCGCCAATTTAAAGCCTTTTTCCCACAACTCACGTTTTCAAAGTCGGTGCCCATCGTACCGTCAAAACTACTGCACCGATCCTTTTGAATTTTTGCATACTTGTTCTGTACATGTTTTACGAGGTAACGCGGAAGAGTTTTTTTAGAATTTATTAATATTTTTTATTTTACAATAGCAAATAAGCCGATTTTTTTCCCGAAAAATCGCATTTTTCCCTTTGAAGTGTTCCCAAAAATTGAAAAATCAAAATTTCAAAAAAAACTCTTCCGCGTTACCTGGGGAAAACAATTACGTAACAAATGAACTGTGGTTTTTTAATTTCGGACGATCCAGTACCGAGTTCTGATGGGCACCGCAATTCTACTTTTTTCCGAGACGCTTCCGAGTAAATGCCGCCATTGCTGTATTTTTTAATATTTCTTCATGAAAAAATTACACAATATTCTTCGAATGTTATACTTTGATGTACAATTGGTTTTATGAAATAGATTTTAACAGTGTCGTAAAAAAAATTCACAAAAACGTGCCTTTTTTGCACGAATTAACCCTACCCCCCCCCCTCTGAGAGTCTGAAAAATTACCGATCATCCTTGGTGAAAGCTATCATCAAGGAGATGTACGAGTACAGAGCATTGAGGACATACTTAAAATTGTATAGATCTAATTCGTACATTTTCGCGGCTGTAAAGTGTGTCGGCCTCCGACATCGCAAAATGACGACGCTGTAATTAATGATGAATTCCTTGGACAGATCGTACCAATTACATTGCTCGAATGCTTCGCCGATGTCTCGGCAACAGGCAGTAAGATAATCGCCAGCGTAGAACGATAGGGCGATGTTCAACAATTGTACAGTCATCAGAAAGAGGTACGGATATCCTCGTTTGAAACGAAGGGCTTTGATATCGGCGGTGAATGTGACGACTGAAAACGATAATGGGTTAACAGATTCAATGTCATTGACAAATCGTACGTACAAATAGAAAAAAAAATAGTTAAGGGCTTATGCTACTGTAGAGTCCGAAAAAATAGGCTGTTTTCGGGATTTAAAAAAAAAAACTGCGATGTAAATCGAAATTAAAAAAACGGGTGTTTATCATACATGTCAGTGACTGTATACGATAATGTTTTTGAAGCGATTCGAATCAAAATAGCGGTTGTGCAACGTTTCTGCGATGACGTCTCCGTTTTTCCAAGCTCCACGACCGGACCGATTCCTCAAACAATTATGTTCCGATTCACTTGAAATGTTGCACATATCTTTAAAAATACATTGTCTTCGACACACCGTAGGATTTTCTCGATATTTGGATTTTTAACAAAATTGCGGACTTTTAAAATGAAAAGTGCAAAATTTGCCTAAAAAATCGCCACAAAATTGTTAATAACAAACGAACTAAGCAAAAGAAAAAAAATCCTACGTAGTGTCGAAGACAATGTATTTTTAAAGATATGTGCAAAATTTCAAGTGAATCGGAACATAATTGAGTAATCGGTCCGGCCAGCTTGGAAAAAGTAGTTTTGAGATAAACGCGTTTAAAGATGTCTTCCTAGGACATTTTTCCCGGCCATTATCTTTTAGGACATTATTTTTGAGGTCCCAAGGGACCTTTTAAAGCAAAAAAAAATCGATATTTCGAAAATTCTACAATGGAATAACCCCTTAAGTCACCCAAATCCAGCGGCCACCGGCTGTCAAATAAATGTTTGGTTCGAGCAACACACTTTTTTTCTTCTTCAACTGTTTCTCGGTTCAATTATATGTTGTACGTGAAAAAAACTATTGTTAAGCTGACTCAACAATTTACCTGGCAGCCGGTGATTTTGTTGAACCGCTGAATTTGTTGAACCAGCAAATCTCTTTTCTCATTATACGGTATGGAAAAAAAAAAAGAAAAAAACATGTAGACTTACCGAACATGCACAGGTAAATTTGTTCAATGACGAGAGAAGTCGTAGAGAAGTTATCGAATGATATCCGAAGATCGTTGTTCAACGCGAAAAGTTGATTGTGTCTTTCAACGAGCTGACGAAAGATTTTGCGCCTCTCCTTGTGATCCTTGATCAGTTGGAAATTGAGACATTGCGCTTTGAAGATTTTATGCTGGGCGGAGAGGTGCATAAAGAAATTCCAAAAGAGCGCCTTGGTACTCATATACATGAGTAAATATATGGCGCTCGTGATAACTGCCAGAATCGCGTTAACCATAATCAACGGAGAATCATCGGGGAATGCGCAAACAGCTCGTTTATCGCGATCTCGGAGTACGTCGATGCTTGGAAATTTAAGAATCTGAAGAACCACTGTGAATACAAGTACGACGAACTGAAGACCGAAGATCAAACATCCGCGTTTGTAGTGTCGTATCATGATCTCGCGTTCTTCCGAATTTGTCACCGATGACCAATCGTGAATCATAGATTTGATCAAGGAAACTTTTTCCTTGCGAGACATTCGAAAGACAAATTGAAATATGACCGTAAAAATGCGAAACACGGTAATTTTGAACTCGGTGCTTCCGAATTCGTACGCGGGACACTTTCCGAGAGGATTGATCACTCGTGATGTCAAGATGCCAATCTGTTGTCAAAAGAAAAATCGGATCAAATATATCGGAGGACCATTCGACGGATCAAGGAGTGTCTATTCTAGCAAAGCCGAACACCGAAGAAATTACCGAAAAAGCACTTAGTGCCTTTCGAACTTTTAAACTACCGAGATTTTGGTCGAAAGCACCGAAAATTGTATCTGTATCTGTGATACTCCGACTCCCCGGAGGGTTGCGGGCTCCCTGGTACTCGTCTCTCTCCTTCCTTCCTTATCCGTTGTCGTCGGTTCGATTCTCGAGTCTGGAGCTTCATCGCGCCCCGACAGGTGTCGGCCTCGGACATACGGCTATAGTCGTAGTTCGTACGTCCTATAGCCGGAGCTTCGTCATCGTCCGTTTTGCCTTCACCTACGGGACTTCAGTCTCGGGAATCGAACCCATGACAGTCTCCCAGTCTTTTTGGTTTACCAGACCAAGGCGCTGGCCCTTTCCTTTAGACCTACTTTTTAAGGTGGATTCCGAACCACCGGGATTACAGTAAAAGCACATAGAAAAATCCATCGGTGCCCGACCCGGGAATCGAACCCGGACCCACTGCGTGTGAGCCCGCGTCCGAAACCACTCGGCCACTGCTCTCCCCGAAAGCACCGAAAATTAGTGTTAAAAATTAGTGTCTATATTAGTCATGAAAGTACCGTGCTTTGTCGCTGCCGCTCGTATAAAACAAACCCTGAAGCACGGCACTTCCATCCCAAGCGGACCTGAGCAGACGTCGATACTGATTTTTAGTTTCATTACCGCAATACAACCAAAGAGTCATCTTGCAAACCAAAGAGTCATCAAGCAAAATTAACAAAATGGCGGCTAAAATACGAAAAAAAAAAAATGCGTTTTTTTTCGGCGGCTAAAATACGAAAAAAAAAAAATGCGTTTTTTTTTTTTTTTTTTTTTCGTATTTTAGCCGCCATTTTGTTAATTTTGCACGTATATAAAATATTCTAGTTAGGTCGGTTCCTGAAGACATACTGAACATGAAACTATTTGATTTTTTTGTTTCAGACCATCCGTCGGGAAGATTTCACGACCACGGCAACGGTACCTTCTTTTCGAGGCGTTGGCTTTAAACATATTTTACGTGTACAAAAAATGAATAAAATACATTTAAAATTTATTTTTATGTACTTAAAGAGTGTATTTATTGAAAATTTTAAACCCCATATCGATATCTTTGATAGTATTCTCAGAAAAAATTCACGAAAATAGCGTTTTTTTCATGGTTTCAAAGTAGAATCCTGCCTTAACACTGCTCACCGTGATTGGTGTGCACCTATATAAACACCGTCTTGGTGTTGATTTTAACACCGGATTTTTAACAGTGTAGCTGTTAGTAACGTTAGTACGTTAGTAACAGAGAAGCAACGGGTGCTGATAACCGATGGCAGTTAGTTAACAGTTGTTCTTCGGTTTCAACTACGCTTACTTACGGTAACCGTATAGGAATCCTGAAATGTGCACTCAGTCTTTTTATGGTCCCTAGCAATCTAAACAACCACCGTTTTACCGTAAAAACAACCGGGTGTTTTTTTGCAACAAAAAAACCGAAAGTTGGTCGTAACGACCGTAAAAAACGACTACACTGAAAAATGTTATGCGGTCGATTTTTTTCGATTTACCATGGACAATCGAAAAAAACAACCCAATAATATTTTTCGGGTGGTTGTTTTCGCGGCCGATACAACCGATTTCCGATTTATTTTTTGCAAAAAATCACCCGGTTGTTTGACGGTGGTTTTTACGGTGAATCAGCTGGAAACGACGGGTGAAGGTCAAAATAGCGAATGACCAAAATAACGAATGGCTAAAATAGCGAACACAAAAATGATGAACGTCTGAATCTCGAATGGTTATCATAACGTAATTCATTATTTAAACCATTCATTATTTTGATCATTCGCTACTTTGACCCCCCATTTTATTAAAATGCAGTTGAAATAGCGAATGATCAAAATAACGAATGGCTTAAATAGTGAATTCCGTAATGATAATCATTCTAGTTTCAGACGTTCATCATTTTTGTATTCGCTATTTTAGCCATTCGTTATTTTGGTCATTCGCTATTTTGACCCCCACCCGAAACGACGGTGGTCAAGATTGCTAGGGGTTATCTCATGGTTGTTGGTTGCTTCAACGTAATTTTTCAGTTCGTTTTTGTTCCATAGCAACCGATTGCTTTTTAGTTATTGAAAGGTGCTTCGGATCCGCCAGGGATGACTCAAACAAACGAATATTCGGTGCTTTTTTGCTGCTTTTTACCAAAATCTCGGTGTTTGGAATATTCGAAAAGGAGTCGGTGCTCACCGGTGTTTTTTTTTTTTTGGTGACTGTCCTTTGTTCTTTCGGTGCTTTTTTCAGAGCACCAACCTGCTAGGGTATCGAGGATTGAATTAGCAGTAATAGCAAAAACGAGTTGAATTACCTGAACAAATGTAGTGGTCCAGTAGAAAATGGATGTCGCAATTGTGCGACTCTCCATTGGCCATATACCCGTAAATCTCATACAGTCTTTGTACAGGAAAAAGATATCGTTTTTTCGGTACACCATTTTATTGACCGATCCAATCGGCAGAATCACGCGTCGAGATAAAAGGTCGATTTTTTTCCAATTCTACGATGCTACAACCGAGCTTTCAGGATGGAAGAACATAAGTGCGACTGTTTTCCAGACCTTCGTGGCGAGGGTGTCACAGTAATGACTCGTTTTTTCATCGTCGACATTCTCTTTTTTTTTCGTTCGTAACAATGTATCGCAGAGATAAGATCAGCATGTAACAGCTACAATTATGGTAAGTTAGAGAATTTTTCTTTCTCGGTCAGTCACTAATTATCGCTTTGTCGAGGCACCTTTAAATAAATTATTGAAATTGATTTAAGGTAGGAGAGGTCAGGGAAAGCGGATCACCTGAGGAAATAATGGCTTAAAACCCGCAAAGTTTATTTTTACCGCTATCCACTCAACAATTCGATTTCAGTTATCGATTTTGAGCGTCGGCAAAAATAATCTTGGGGGCAAAACGGATCAGTCCCTCAAATCCGACAATGCATGTTTTTGTCTACCAATGGTTTATTTAGGCACGGCAATTTCTTCACTAAAAAATTGCAACCGGATGGTTTATTTCGGCATTTCGAAAAAAAAAAAAAATGTAATAAAAATAAAAAAATTTGAAAAAATTTGAAAAAATTCATACGTATTCTGAAAAATGAACCAATCATTTTCATCGAAACGAAAAAATGGTAGCTTAGCGGCCACACCGGGGTAACTAGTTACCCCAGGCTGAAAAATCTAGTCGTACAAGACATATGGGTGTTTTAAAGTAGTCCTTGCGCCTGGTGTCGAGTTCGCATAAGTTTTCGAAAATTGGGAGGAAATTGCAACCACATCTCGATAATATAAAAATCTGAAAAAAATCATGCATGTTAAAGACGTTGAAAAGATTAATTTTGCATAATAAAAATTCCAAAATGTTATTAACAAATTGATGAAAAATAAAATTGTTCAACAAATATTTCGACAACCTAATTTTTTTCTTTCAATGAAAATGATCCGTTCTATTTTCCGAATATGCATGAATTTTTTCAAATTTTCGAATTCACTTTGAATTTTGTGATTTTCCCCATGTTAAAAAACGCAAAATTCAAAGTGAATTTAAAAAATTGAAAAAATTCATACATATTTAGAAAAATGAACGCATTATTTTCATTGAAACAAAAAAATTAACTTATCGAAGGATTTGTTGAACAATTTTATTTTTCATCAATTTGTTAATAACATTTTGGAATTTTTATTATGCAAAATTAATCTTTTTAACGTTTATAACATGCATGATTTTTTTCAGATTTTTATATTATCGAGAAGTAGTTGCAATTTCTTGTCAACTTTCTCGAATTTATGTTAATTGAATACTAGACGCAAGGACTACCTTAAGACTTCTAACCGATTGTTTCATGTTTGTTGAAGAGTTCTTCAACATTTCTAATGATTTTTATCGGTCGATTTATAGATGGCGTTCTAAAAATAGTAAAAATTCATAAAAACGGCTTTTTCAGAAAAAAAATTCATTACTCGGCCATTTTTTAATATTAAGGGCTAAAATTTTAAGATTGTACGCACAACATATAACACTACCATAAACAATAACAGTATCCACCTATCATTCAAAAAATATATTTAGTTTGCAAAATGACTGGAGGGAAAAATGAAAAAAATGACAAATCATGAAATTTCTAATCTTTCTTTATTATTTAACTTTTTTTCCGAGTCTGGGGCTAACTAGTTACCCCGTGTGGCCGCTAAGGGTTAATGTCGATTAGTTTCATAATGTAACCTCTGCGAGGAAGCAACAAAAGGTTTGAACCCGGAACAGAAATAAACGACTGGAAAACATAATGTCACAGGTCAAAAGTCGATAATATCTTGAGAGTGAAAAATCGTGACTTCAATTCGGAAATTCGTCGTCCTTCGTCCTCCGTCGCGAGTATCTCGACAGTTCGTGCGGATTATTTCAGTCTCAAGAGGTCGCGGCGGCGAGTGCGGTGACAAAACAAATTCAATGTGTCGCGCGTTGCTCGCGCGCGGCTCTTAATTTCACCGAGTTTCCGTGTAAATTCTATTAGCACTTGTTATCCGCACAACTCCGCAGGGACGATAAACACCGCGCGGAGGTATGAGATGCGCGCGTGCACACCGCGATTAAGGTAGTCCTTGCGTCTAGTATTCATTTCACATAAATTCGAGAAAGTTGACAAGAAATTGCAACCACTTCTCGATAATATAAAAATCTGAAAAAATCATGCACGTTATAAACGTTGAAAAGATTAATTTTGCATAATAAAAATTATAAAATGTTATTAACAAATTGATGAAAAATAAAATTGTTCAACAAATTCTTCGATAAGTTAATTTTTTTGTTTCAATGAAAATAATGCGTTCATTTTTCTAAATATGTATGAATTTTTTGAATTTTTGTAATTCACTTTGAATTTTGCGTTTTTTAACATGGGGAAAATCACAAAACTCAAAGTGAATTCAAAAATTTGAAAAAATTCATGCGTATTCAGAAAATAGAACGGATCATTTTCATTGAAATAAAAAAATTAGGTTGTCGAAATATTTGTTAAACAATTTTATTTTTCATCAATTTGTTAATAACATTTTATAATTTTTATTATGCAAAATTAATCTTTTCAACGTCTTTAACATGCATGATTTTTTTCAGATTTTTATATTATCGAGAAGTGGTTGCCTTCTCAATTTTCGAAAACTTATGCGAACTCGACACCAGGCGCAAGGACTACCTTAAGGAGGTTGGAGCGCTACGCACTTGATCGCAATTTTAAAAAATCGATTACACAAGTTTTATGAATCAATTGGCTATAGTTTATAGTGATTTGTATCAAAATAATTGTTCTTGACCAGGGAAAAATTAAATTGTAACAAATTTGCATAAATAGTAACCGATTTACGGAAACTTTTGAAAACGTAATTTTCATTCTGTTTTTTCGAAGAATTAACCGTGTTTTTTGTTCGATTTTCATTTACCGCGACTCATTCTCTTCCTTGAGAGATGCTTTACGCATTCACCGTCGAGATATTTGACAGTATTCACCGTTTAAACATTACAGTCTTTTGTCTGCCCATCAACAAAATTTCTTCGTAAACAACTATCTGTAATTTTAAAACGGTAAATACTGTCGAATATCTCGACAGTGAATACGGAAAGCATCCCTCAAGGAAGAAAATGAGCCGCGATAAATCAAAACCGACCAAAAAACACGGTTTATTCTTTGAAAAAACTGAATGAAAATTACCTCTTCAAAAGTTTGCGTAAATGAGTTAATATTGTAACGAATGTAGCTGACTACTACTTATGAGACACACGTTATGACAATAGACAAACGAATAGATGACCGACTTCACATCACGAGTGACAGTCGACAGTCTTGGCTAGAGATTGACAGCGCGCGGACGTGTCAAGGATCGCGGTCGGGAAATAGAAAGCATTTGTAATTAATAATATCCGCCCCAACAACAAAGATCCCGTGTAATCATTTCGGCCATCCGTAACATTGGTGTCAGAAGTGTTTGACGAATTCACGTAGGATATTTTTCGCGAGTGATAGTGAAATAAAGAAGCAACATTAAATTGAGACCTCGATGGCTCACACTGCGAAGAAACGATGTCAAAATTGAGAACCTCGACGGCTCTCACTGGGGAACGGAGTAATGAGAAAATTGAAGTCTCGATGACTTCCGAATGGAAATAAAGGAAATAGAAAATTGCGATCTCGATGACGCTCCGTGATGACGAAATAAGAAGTCAACTCTGGATCGATGGAAGGACGGATTGAGATGCAAAGGACTCTAACAGGCAAATCGAAATTACGTATTGTTTTTCATTCGAGATATTTGTGAAAGTATTGAGTAATTTGTGAGTGATTCTTCTCTCTCGGGTAGATGATATCGTAGAGTCGAGTTGTAGTTCGGGTAGAATATAATTTTTTTGGAACCTTGGACGACTTTTTGGTGAAAAGCGCCCTGGAGGGTTGCCGGAGAATTGTGTTGATGTGGTAACTGCTGGGTAACGAAGGGCCAGAGTTACGGATCGGGGGACTGTTGGCCTATGAGAGGTTTCGAACAGTGACCGATTATTTAGTGTCGTTTTATTGAGGAATCAATCGGGTGAATTGATTTTAAGATCGAAAATGTCGACGAGAGAATTAAAAAGGGAGAGAATAATCATTGAGGTTGTATTGTCCCAAGTTTGGCTAGTGATTGCGGAAGTCTACGCGATTAATTTGTATTTCACAGGTATCGTTGAAGATACTGTGAAGTGGTCAGAGTCCTTCCTGCTCAAATCCTTCCAACTGCCAGAAAGAAATGGTGAAAGAAAGAAATGAAAACAGAGAAGAATAATGAATACCACGAAAGAACAATGAATTGAACAAAATATTTAATGATTGATAAGAAATGGACTTAGTATAAGATAATATGGAAGTATTTAGCTCGGACTTGACAGAATAAGACTGGTATAGGAAGAAATGAAACTATATAGAATTGTAAACACTGTTCTTCCCAAGGTTTTTGGCCATGTTTTTCCTTGAGGACTGGGACGAATGTCAGAACAGTGTAGGCTATTGAATATTGGACTGATATTAGGATGATGGACCGTGGCACATCTTAGGGTGGTTTAGGAGTTGCCGGGGCGGCAACTCAAAGGGAGGGGAGTAGTGTAACGAATGTAGCTGACTACTACTTATGAGACACACGTTATGACAATAGACAAACGAATAGATGACCGACTTCACATCACGAGTGACAGTCGACAGTCTTGGCTAGAGATTGACAGCGCGCGGACGTGTCAAGGATCGCGGTCGGGAAATAGAAAGCATTTGTAATTAATAATATCCGCCCCAACAACAAAGATCCCGTGTAATCATTTCGGCCATCCGTAACAATATTTATGCAAATCCGTTGCAATTTAATTTTTTCCTGGTCAAAAAAATACCTGGCAATACGAATCGCCATTAAAAATAATCGACAGGTGCTTAAAACTGTGTCTAAATTATTTAAAAAATCAGCACTCTTTTGACTAGTGTGCAGCGCTCCAACCTCCTTAAGGGATCGTCACAATGTGAAAAAAAAACAAAAAAAATCGATTTTTTTTTTTTTTTTTATCGGATAGTATACACGGTTATAAACATTCTGTTAAATTTTTTTATCGAAATTCGAATTATTTCGGTCGCTACAGCCTTTCTTAGAGAAAGGGATTGCAGCGTGACAGTGGTGTGTGCAAACTTTAAACGCGTTTTTCTCGGAATGTTGTTTTTCAAAACGGTGTCCACTCTCAAATGAAGAGTTATGACGATATCGATTTCAAATTTTGAGAGAACATTTCTGACGTCATTCTCCATCGCGCTATGAGAGCTTTTTATTTATTTATTAAATCTTCCTATTTTTTTTTTACGAAAAACTGTCGAAAAAAAGGGCTAAATTCGATAATTTTCGTTCAAACCGCCGCCATTTTGTCAAATTTCAAAAAAAAAAAAAGCTCTCATAGCGCGATAGCGAATTTCCTACAGATTAATAATCTTTTTGAAATTTTTAGTTCAGATCAAAATTGCGGCCGCAATCGTGGACATAATGCAGGACCTTTTTTGTACACGAGCTATTTAAACAATTTATATCATTATTATACATTAAAGAAATGCACATAAAAAAAATCATTTTGTATTCTTCAAGGATGTACTTATTTATTTAAAAAAAAAAACCAGACCAATTAGTTCATTACAACTTAACAAAAAAAATTCGCGAAAATCATTGATTTTTCGGAGGGTCACACTGTGACGATCCCTTAATTTCACCGAGTTTCCGTGTAAATTCTATTAGCACTTGTTATCCGCACAACTCTGCAGGGACGATAAACACCGCGCGGCGGTATGAGATGCGCGCGTGCACACCGCGGTTAAACGAGGTGAATCCACACGGAGGAGTTAACGAGCGATTATCGCAAGCGAGTTGCAGAGAAGCGACGGACGAGGACGCGCGGAGCGCAGACGACATATACCGTCCGCCGGATGGGCTCCGGGTTAGTTGGGCGTGCCAATCTGTGCAAGATTTTCCGGAAGCAGTCATCCGCGATAAGACGCGCCCGCGCTCGCGACACAACTCGCGAGCGGCTGCTGCACGGCGCCCGCCGCCTCCGCCGCCCCCGCGGCGGAGAAATTCCGCTCCGGTGCTCCGGAGGCCGAGGAGAGAGGGGACGGAAATTCACCCAAAACAAGCGCATATATGAGGCATTCTTTATCAACTGGGCCACTTTTTTCGGTCGACCTCTTGAACATTTTTTTAAACTCGTCAATTCGTTGGACTATTTGAGATGGGTGTCTGCGATTTTTTTTAGATTTTTAAGGTAGTTCTTTTAGATTTTTTTGAGATTTTCAAGCAGATTTTTTAGTCGATTTTCAAGTCGATTTTTTTTTAGATTTCTAAGGTAGGGTGAAGACGCCAGTGAAGGGACGGTTAAGCAATTCTACCATTTCAACCATCCGTAACTCTGTAATCTTTGCTCAGATTCGAAAGTACTTTGGACCATTGGATTCGTTAGAATTTCTCTTTCGATTCGTATAATTATAAACGACGTTTGATTTATGATAGGGTTTATATCACGGTTTGAATACGAAAATGCGGAAAATCCTAGTGAATGGACGACTTGCCACTAAATGGACGTTCTTGCCAATGCCTGGACGCGTGATAATCAGTCTTTTCATGTACCGATATCGACTTTCGACACGCGGAAATGATTCTCAGAAATTTCTTTTAAATAATAGACTAATTTTCAACAAAGAATTTAATAAAACTCGCTCTGAAAGTCTTATTTTAGAACCGACGATTATCGACGCACCTCAATGTTTCGTTTGGTTGTTTTCGCGGTCGTTAAGACCGATTTCCGGTTTATTTTTTTGCAAAAAAAGCCACCCGATTGTTTGATGGTGGTTTTTACGGTGAATCAGCTGGAAACGACGGTGGGGTTTTCGGACTCTTCTTGATGGGATAAAAATCTGAAAAAAGTTAAGTATATTGGAGGTGCTTAAGAGAGCGATTTCGCATAATACTACTTCCAAAATGCTGTTAACAAATTGATGAAAAAAAATTGTTTAACAAATCTCACGTTTACCAGCGACCGGCCGAAGAAACGACTGCTGAAATGCAAATAAAAAACCGTTGAAAAGAGGCAAACGACCATTGAACCAAGAAACGACCAACCAAAAATAATTTGTATGATCGTTTTCTCGGTCGTTTGCCCCCTTTGACGGTTTTTTTTTTTTGCATTAACGACCGGTCGTTTCTTCGGTCGTTTTCGAGGTTGCTGGGATTGCTAGGGAATATTTTTTTCATCAATTTGTTAATAACATTTTGGAAGTATTAATTATAATAATAATTATATATTGGGCAATTCCCTTTTATTACATATGTTTTTGTGTGCAAGTGGACTGTGCTGTGGCTGTGTGTTTGTGTGTGTGTGCTGGGATTTGCGGGTGAAGGTCAAAATAGCGAATGACCAAAATAACGAATGGCTAAAATAGCGAACACAAAAATGATGAACGTCTGAATCTCGAATGGTTATCATAACGTAATTCACTATTTAAGCCATTCATTATTTTGACCACTCGCTACTTTGACCCCCCATTTTATTAAAATGCAGTTGAAATAGCGAATGATCAAAATAACGAATGGCTTAAATAGTGAATTCCGTAATGATAATCATTCTAGTTTCAGACTTTCATCATTTTTGTATTCGCTATTTTAGCCATTCGTTATTTTGGTCATTCGCTATTTTGACCCCCACCCGGATTTGCAAGACCTTCGAGCACCTTCTTTAGGAGGTGCTGAAGAAAAATCTGAAAAAAATCACAGACAGCCATCTCAAATAGTACAACAAACGGATGAATAAAAAATATATATCTGGGAGGTCGACTGAAAAAAGTGGCCCAGTTGATAAAGAATGCCTCATATACAACGAAGATGATGAGGAGAAGGAGGTAACCGAGTCGGTTGGCGAAGGAGTCGAATATGCAAACGGCGCCGTATGTCGGAGGTGTCGGAAGGTAGGTACTACGTGGCGACGAACCTCGAGAAGACGGCGAGAGGTGCCGCTGGCTCGGACTGAAATTAGCTAACTTGAGACAGTAACAAACCGAGGCCAGACACTGGCGCCAGATATCAGAACGACTAAGCTGTTATGTTGACGCTGCCGCGCGAGCTTCGTCGGGGCTTCGGCGTGTATGTGGATTGCGGCCATGTCCGTTTCCACCGAGGGATATTATAGGCAGGAGTTGAGAAACGAGAGTGGAGGTCTGTTAGGATTTCGAGGAGGGCGGAACGAGAGAGACGAGGCGGAAACGCGAGAGGACCATGGGAGTCTGGAAACTTCCAAAGTCACTTACTAGGAATTTACATTTGGCCCCAGAAGCGGCGCCGTAGATGCGCCGCTTCTAGTTGCGGCTCTGTCTCCGCCGGCGCTGCGGCTCATCACTGTCTCTCAACGAGCGCATCTCAGGCGCGTCGAGAGCTGCTGCTGCTGCTGCTGACCTCTGATACTCGCGGCAACGGCGACACACTGCCTTCTCACATTAAGGTAGTCCTTGCGCCTTAAGCTGAGTAAGTTCGCATAAGCTGAGTTCGCATAAGTTTTCGAAAATTGAGAAGCAATTGCAACCATTTATCGATAAATATAAAATTCTGAAAAAGCATACATATTAAAGGCGTTGACGAGATGAATTTTGCATGATAATAATTCCAAAATGTTAAGGGGCTGCTGGAGTAGATTTTTTTACCGACATTGGACGGTAAAACTAGAATTCCGCAATTTACGCTTTACGTCGTTATAACGCTACATAGTATATACTTCAAATTTTACAGAGATGTTATATGAACCACAACGGTTCGGCGTAGATTCGATTTGTGGTCGAAAACTAACAAGAAATAGAAAAATCGTATATTTTGAGCCGATAGAGATCTTCTTTATCGGCTGAAAGTTTAATCAAAAACACGTGCACGCAGTTTACGCTTTACGTGGATTCAGTTTCTATAATCGACATTTCGCCAGTTCTGAAATATTCAGAAAACATCAAAGAATTGGCGTAGATACGGATTTGGCACGTTTGAGTTCCTCAAACGATTATATCTTACAGCAAATGCGCTGTTGACATTTCAAACGGCCATATTGGTTTTCGGAGATTTACAAATATACAATTTTTCCTATTTCTTGTTAGTTTTCGACTGAAAATCGCATTTACGCCGAACGGTTGTTGTTCATATAACATCTCTGTCAAATTTGAAGTATTTCTGTAGCGTTATAACGACGTAAAGCGTAAATTGCGGAAATCAAGTTTTACCGACCAATGTCGGTAAAAAAAATCTACTCCAGCAGCCCCTTAAGGATGTACGAACGCCAGGCTTAGTGTTAGATTAGGTTCTGGAAATTTTACATTTTATTCTCAAGATACCATATTATGTGTCTGTAAAATATCAAGGCCACTTATCGGGCATTTGGGCGAGAAATTATTTCTCAATAATGAATCATTTTACATGGATTTCACAGCGGTCATATATAGCAAAACCGGCATGCTCGTACTTCAACTCGAAAGTTCGTACAGATGGAAGTTAGATGCCGCGGAAAGAAACTATTTAATACATGAATTGAATATTATAGATTCCAATTATGTTTTGCTAAGGGCATGTCATCGGCCAATTTATTAAGAATTATTGAAATAAAGCGACGGATTGCCACGAATCTCGACAATATGGCGGCGCCCTAACCTAGTCCGACTTCTAACTATGGAGTCAAATCAGCAATTCAGAAAGGGAATATGCTTGTCAAAAT
The DNA here is from genome assembly GCA_964034905.1 of Itoplectis maculator. Classification (NCBI taxonomy): domain Eukaryota; kingdom Metazoa; phylum Arthropoda; class Insecta; order Hymenoptera; family Ichneumonidae; genus Itoplectis; species Itoplectis maculator. The sequence goes on from OZ035865.1 coordinate 2,261,224, forward strand.
GTGTAAATAATATTCTTCTCGAGTCAGAAATTATCTTTATAATTTTTAATAATATTAACTTATATACGAGTGCTGCCGACGCTTTTGTTTTGAATTTTTTATTTGAGATGTTGTATTGACTAGCACGCCGCCCTCCTACATCCTTATGGTAGTCCTTGCGCCTTAAGCTCAGATGGCATAAGTTTTTGAAAATTAAGAGGGAATTGCAACCATTTCTCGATAATATAAAAATCTGAAAAAATCATTCATATTAAAGGCGTCGACGAGATAAATTTTGCATATAATAATTCCAAAATGTTAAATTGTCAAAAGTCATCCTCGACGCGCAGAATATTCTTTATTTTTATTTTTCATTCCGCAAATATATTTATTAGCTATTCTGCATAGACTTACGCGAAAAACAATAACGCAGAGATTGCAAATGCTCCGAGTTATGATAGCAAACAAAGCGTTGATGACAGCAAAGAAATTAAAGCTGCCTCAGCAAATGCTATTTGCTTGGATAGCAAATCAAACGTAGCAAACTATATTTGTTACCGCAGCCAAAAGATATGTTGTCGCTATTTTAGCAAACAAATTTTGCTGCAGTAGCATAGAGCCTGCTGTAGTAACACGAGTTTTTCTCTCCGTGTAGAGCAGCGAGAAACGACAATCTTTTAGCCGGGAAACAGCCGTATTTTTTTCTAGAAGGTATCGACTGCGAAGCGTGTAAAAATCCTAAAAATCAATCTTGATTACTTATTTAAACAGGACATCTCGACAACGCGACAATTAGTCACTGGCCGAGAATGAACATTCCTTGACTTGTGACAATTGCGAAACACAAATTGCTTGTGACGAAAGCGAAAAACAGAACGTCAATAGTAAAAAAAAAATTAGTCATAACTTTCGTACCGTCGCCACGACGACATAGAAAAACAAAAAGCAGTGTCATCTTGCTTCACTTTCGTTCGAACGTGGAAGCACACGATAGAGAGAGTTACACTGGCCAAGAATTGTGGCATTGTAAAATGTAAAAAATGGCTTTTTATCTCGAGATGCAAGGCTACAAATAAATTTGTCGAATAAGAAAAATGGTTTACCGAAAAAACGACATATTTTTCCTGTACAAAAAATGTCTGCGATTTATGGGTATGTGGCCACTGGATAGCCCCACAATTGTGGCGTCAATCTTCTTCTGGGTAACTACGTCTCTGCAGGTAATTGAACTTTTTGCCGCCACGGCCAATTCAATCTTCGATACCCGCGCAAAAAATGATTAAATTGTATTTAAATTGTAAGTATGTAAAAGCTGATGTATTGGAAAAATACAGACTTCATTATACTTCAAAAATTCAATTCCTTAAATATGTGGGTACGTTTTTAGGGTAAATTTGCCACTAGGAATCTAAATCTGAGGTCAATAATTTGATAATTTATCAAATCTATGATTTATAAATTGTAAATCCTATGTTTTCGAAAAAATTGAATCTCTGATCGCAGATGTAGATTCCTAGTAGCAAATTTACCCTAAAAAAGTATCCCTACAATTAAGGAATTAAATCTTTGAAGTATAATGAAGTAAGTATTTTTCCAATACGAGAGCTTTCACATACTTAGAATTTAAATACAATTTAAGACTTCGACAATACTTTTATTTTCATACTTCATTTTTTGCGCGGTTAGACACCAATTCTTCCGTCGAATGTCGCTCTGATATATTTGATCCGACTTTTGTGCAACAGATTGGGCTTTTAATATTGCGTCTGATAAACCCTTTCGGAAAGTGTCCGGCTTACGAATTCGGAAGTACCGATTTTACATTCACCGTATTTCGCATTTGCTCGATCACACTGCAATTTGGTTTTCGACTATCTCGCAGTCAGAAAATTTCCTTGATCAAATCCATGATCAACGATTGGTCGTTAGTCACAGATTCGAGACAACGCGAGATCATGACGCGACACTACAAACGCGGACATATGCTCTTCGTCTTTTACATTATCATCTTTGGCTTGACAACGGTTACTCAGTTTTTGAAGCTACCAAGCATCGGGCTTCTCGAACATCGGGATATACGAACTACATGCGCATTCGTCGACGATTCCCCGTGGATAACGATTAACGCGACTCTGTCGTTTGTCACGAGTGCCATGACTTACTCGGTGTATTGGAGTACCAAGGCGCTTTTTTGGAATTTCTTTATGCACCTCTCGGCACAATATGAAATCTTGAAGATGCGATATCACGATTTACAACTAATTGCGGATCACAAGGAGAGGCGCAAAGTCTTCCGTCGACTCGTACAGAGACACAACGACCTTTTCAGTCTGAGCAGAAATCTCGAGATATCGTTCAATGACTTCTCCACGTTTTCAGTCTCCTTTGACCAATTTTACGTTTGCACGTTCGGTAAGTCGAAAACTTCATGTTTTTTCTTTACCCTGCATTTTTTCTATCGATCATGTTTAAGGGGTTATACCACTGTAGAAACCGAAAAAATAGCCCTAGCAATCTTGACCACTGTCGTTTCCAGCTGATTCACCGTAAAAACCGTCACCGTTAAACAACCGGGTGATTTATTGCAAAAAATATACCGGAAATCGGTTGTAACGACCGCAAAAACAACCGCCCTAATAGCATATTGTGCAACAAGTGCGTAAAGTAGGTTATTTCCGCACGAGATGCACATACTATTTTTTTAAATAGCGGTGTGTAAACGAGATTTTTTCGGGGCGATTTCGCGTGCGTAAAGTACTCGTTTTCCGGCACGAGCTTTCGAGTGCCGAAAACGAGCACTTTACGCGCGCGAAACCGTCCCGAAAAGTCGAGTTTTACGCACGCTATGGCAAAAAAAAATGTTATTCGGTTGTTTTTTCGGTTGTCCATGGTAAATCGAAAAAAAACGACCGCATAACATTTTTTAGGGCAGTCGTTTTTACGGTCGTTACGACCAACTTTCGGTTTTTTTGTTGCAAAAAACCACCCGGTCGTTTTCACGGTAAAACGGTGGTTTTTGAGATTGCTATGGAGGCTGTTTTCGGGAATTTTCTTTCCACAAAAACTGCAATGTAAATCGAGATTTACAAAACGGGTGTTAATTATACATGGCAGTGACTGTATACGATAATTTTTTTTAAGCGATTCGTAACAAAATAGCGGTTGTGCAGCGTTTCTGCGATGACGTCTCCGTTTTCCCAAGCATCCGTTTTCCCACAGCCGGACCGATTCCTTGAACAATTATGTTCCGATCCACTTGAAACTTTGCTCATATCATTAAAAATACATTGTTTTCGACACTACGTAGGATTTTTTCGATATTTAAATTTTTATCAAAATGGCGCACTTTCAAAGTGAGAAGTGCCAAATTGGCCTAAAAAAATCGTCACAAAATTGTTAATAACAAATGAACTAAGGCAAACAAAAAAAAATCCTCGGTAGTGTCGAAGACAATGTATTTTTAAAAATATGTGCAGAATTTCAAGTGAATCAAACATAACTGTTTGAGTAATCGGTCCGACCAGTTTGGAAAAAGTAGTTTTGAGATAAACGCATTTAAAATTTGTCTTCCTAGGATGCTGCGCACCAGGCGGCCGCGCACTAAAATTCGAAAATCGAGTACTTAGAAATCATTCCCGGCCATAATCTTTTGGGACATCATTTCTAAGGTCCCAAGGGACCTTTTAAAGCAAAAGAAGAACAAAAGATTTTTCAAAAATTCTACATTAGCATAACCCCTTAAGGGGGGGGGGGGGGGGGTAGGGTATAAAATTTTTTTTTTTTGGCATTTTTATTTTATGTTTTTTACTGAATGCATAATACCTTAAGAATATTGTGTCAAATTTTCAAGTCAATCGGAGCAAAATTAGCGACGTTATGAATATTTTTATACTCGCGGATTGCTGTACCTTCGCGGCCCGAGCGCGACTTTAAAGCGTTTTTCCCACAACTCACGTTTTCAAAGTCTGTGCCCACGTACCGTCAAAACTACTGCACCGATCCTTTTGAATTTTTGTATACGTGTTCTGTACATGTTTTACGAGGTAACGCGGAAGAGTTTTTTTCGTATTTATTAATATTTTTTATTTTACAATAGCAAAATAGCCGATTTTTGTTCCTAAAAATCGCGTTTTTCCCTTGAAAGTGTTCCCAAAAATTGAAAAATCAAAATTTCGAAAAAACTCTTCCGCGTTACCTGGGGAAAACAATTACCTAACAGGCAAGAGAGAGCAGCAGTAGACTTAGAGGGGGCTGAAACTGTGGATGAAAGATCGGATAGAGAAATAGGAGAGGAGGAGATGGGGAAGGCCTTGAGGAAGATGAAAAGAGGGAAAGCAGCGGGGGCGGATGGAATAACGGCGGAATTTCTAAAGGGTTTACCAAAGGAAGGCTTACGGGAACTAAGAGAGATACTCAATGATTTTTGGATGAATGGTGACATTGGAAAAGGCTGGGAGATAGGTCGAATTTTTCCGATTTTTAAAGCAGGTGATGTAGATAAAGCGGCTAACTATAGGGGAATTACGTTATTGAACACGGGATACAAATTGTTGGCGACCATCATTGCGATGAGGTTACGATGCTGGGTAGAGGGAAATGATAAATTAAAAGAGAGTCAAGCGGGCTTCAGAAGTGGGAGGGGAACCCGAGACCATATTTTTGTTCTGAATGCCCTAATAAATAATAAACTAAAAAGGAAACAGGGAAAGTTATATACAGCATTCGTGGACTTCAAGGCAGCCTTTGATAGTGTCGATAGGGATGTGATGCTGGAAAAACTAAGGAAAATAGGGGTCACAGCAAGGATGAGGAAAATGATTGAAAGGATATATAAAGTAACGGAGAATGAGATAATCATGGGAGAGGGGATCTCTGAGCGCTTTACAACGGTAAGGGGGGTAAGACAAGGATGTCCCCTTAGCCCCACCCTATTCAGTCTCTTCATAGAAGATATGGACGCTATTTGGGAAAACAAAAACGAGGGGGGAACAGTGATTGGAAAGGAGAAGATATTTGCTCTTAAATTCGCGGACGATATAGTGCTGGTGGCCGATCATGAGGAGGGGTTAAGAAATATGTTGGGAGCACTGGAAAAATATGTACAGAGGAACAAGCTGACGGTAAATATAAATAAGACAAAGGTAGTTATTTTTAAAAAGGGGGGGAAAACGAGAAAGGAGGAAAAGTGGCAATATAACGGGAAGGAGTTAGAAATAGTGAAGGAATATAAATACCTGGGGGTTTGGTTCTCAACAGGTAACACTTTTGAGAAACATATAGAGAGGGTGGGGAAAAAAGTAGGAAAAGTGATAAATGCAACATGGGGAATTGGCAAAAGGGGGAAAATAAATAGTCTGGCAAGGAAAGTATATATGATGGAAGCGATAGCGAAAAGTGGGATGATGTATGGAGCGGAAGTATGGGGTTGGAAGGAAAGAGTACAATTTGAAAGATTACAGGCAAGGTACATGAAGATGACGATGGGCCTAAGTAGGAATACGCCAGGGTATATTTGGAGGATGGAAGCGGGAGCAAAAAATGTAGGGACAGAGATATGGAAAAGGGCAGCCGGGTACATAGTGGAGGTAATGAGAATGGATGATAGCAGATGGCCAAAGAAGTGTTTAAATGAGGAGATGAGGGGAATTTTAAATGGGGAACCAACAAAATGGGGGGCACAACTAGTCAAGGCAATGGGAGAGGTGGGGGAGGGAGAAATGTGGAAAATGATAAGAGAAGGGAATATTATTGCGATAGAGAAAAAGATTGAGAGGGGATGTAAGACTAGAACGGAGCAGGATATACAGCGGGACTGGTGTGGAATAGAAAAGTCGACGTACTGTGAGGAGTACAGAAATAGGAAGACGAAAATTGGAGGAGAAGAGTATTGGGAAGATAAAACGATAAAATGGGAACACAAAGAGGCATGGGCGCGGCTGAGATGCGGGAACATAGGTAAAGAAGGAAATAAGGGCTTTAAAGATAATAAATGTAGAGCATGTAAAATGGAAGTTGAGAGCGTGGAACATGTGTGCAGTTGTAGACAAGCAAAGAAGGAAATGAAAAAGGAGGTGGTACAGGCGATGGAGAGATGGTTAGGAGGCTTAAGAGGTACTGCGATAAAAAGGAAAATAAATGAGTGTGTATGTGAAAAACCGATTGTGGAAGTGTGTGAGTACATGAGAGAATTTGAAAGAACTGTAAACAGAATGGAACGTGAAGAAAAGAAGTGATAACTGAGATGGTGGGAGCAAAGATTCATAATATGGAAAATGTAAAATTGCTAGTTAAAAGGAAAATGTTTTGTCAGGGGGGGGGATTGTGTAAAACCCTTGCGGGTGTACATGGAAAATAAAGAACTACTACTACTACAATTACCTAACAAATGAACTTTGGTTTTTTAATTTCGGATGATCCAGTACCGAGTTCTGATGGGCACCGCAATTCTATTTTTTTCCGAGACGCTTCCGAGTAAATGCCGCCATTGCTGTATTTTTTAATATTTCTTCATGAAAAAATTACACAATATTCTTCAAATGTTATACTTTGATGTACAATTGGTCTTATTGAATAGATTTTAACGGTGTCGTCAAAAAAAAATTCACAAAAACGTGCCTTTTTTGCACGAATTAACCCTACCCCCCCCCCCCCCCCCTTAAGGACATTGGATCTGTCGTCGCGTTATTATAATTATTATTTTTTCAGTCGTCTCATTGACCGCCGATATTCAGGCGCTCCGTTTGCGGCGGGCGTCTTCAAGTCTTATGTTGGTGGCGATATCATTGTTGAGCCTCGTTGTGTCCTACTACGTTGGCGAGTATCTTACTGGCTTCTGCAAAGACGTCGGCGAAGCATTGACGCAATGTAACTGGTACGATCTGTCCAAAGAATTCATAATTAATTACAGCATCGTAATTTTACGATGTCAGAGACCCACGAAATTTACAGCGATGAAAATCTGCAAATTGAATCTATACAATTTCAAGTATGTCCTCGATGCTCTGTACTCGTATATTACATTGATGATAGCTTTCACCAAGGACGAACCGTAATTCATTTTCAATATACCTATGTAGAATTATAAAAGTTGTGAGTTGTATGCTGAATAAAAAACATTTTATAAACTCAAACTGTACTCGAAGCGTACATTGAAAAAATTTCTTTTAAACGTATCGCTTTCTGCAGGATTTTTCTTATTCTCGACTTTGTGATAAATGAAAGTTCGCTCGGAAGCATTGTGCATAATTCTACATAGAAACATTTTTTAATGTTTCGCTTAAAGGGTTAGCTAGGTTTCAAAATGTTTTAAAATCGTTTTTTTGTCCTCTATTAAAAAGTGCATGGGCCATCATTGCTGTCGATATAACTCGGGCTCTGATTGGTCGAGGGCCGTGACGACCGACAGTTTTTGTTTAACAGCCCGAGATTTGACAGTTTGTCGTAATGAGCGCTGCAGTGCTGTTTAACCTCCGGTCGCGCGCATAAGCGCGCGTATTTGTTTCCTAGTCTTATTAAATAATACAATATGTCTGGAATATTCTCCCAAAATTTCAAATCGATCCGAGTAAAATTCTAAAAGATAGAACCCTCGGAAGTCCCACCCACCTATACACCCACCTAGCGCTTCAAAACTTTAATTAATCGCGTTTTTCTCGAAACTCTATTTTTGAAGTCGGTGGACACGATTTCTCGAAACGTTATAAACCGATCCTGTTCAAATTTTGCACACTTCTTCAAAATAACATTATCTAGTGCTTGAGCGAAGGATTTTTTTATTATTACAACTTACTTTACGAGGCAATACATAGTTAAAATTTGACGAAAAAATGGGATCTTTTGTTCACGACTCCGCCAAAAATTCAAATTTCAACATTTTTTTTTCCTTCGTTCAAGAACGAGATCTATTCATGTACTAACGGAAAATTTTTGGTTTTTTAATTTTCGATGAACCAGTCATGAGTTATCGTGTCCGCGACGAGAGCACTTTTTTTTGCAAGGTCAAGGGAAATGAGCTCCCAACGGCTGAATTTTCGAAATTTTTAAACGAAAGTTTCACGAAGTACACATGAAATATGTATATTTGATATGATAAATTGTTTAAAGAAAATGTTTCATCAGATCTATTCGAAAAAAAAAAAAGTAAAAATACCCTTTTTTGAGCCTCTGAAACCCACCTAACCCCTTAATCGCCGTTAATTATGGTGCTGACTCTATAGAGACACGAATTTTCACTAACAGGACAAAAGTCAAATTAAGTTGATACACAGATAAGAAGCAGAATACACAAAACATCTCACGATGTTGTTTTCTATGGCAACTTTTGAATTTTAGTTGGCAGCAAATTTACATCGCATTGCGGAAACGACTGTAAATAAACCATTATAAAAAAAGGACGTGGTGCAGTATGGATGCAGCACACACAGACAGAGAAAGCCATGGACGAGTGCAACGAGAAAGCTCCGCACAATCCGCGGTCAGTGCAGATGGTAGTTCTCGCAAAGTTCATTCGCGTTTAGTGTTTCCCATCAATAGTAGCTACCGCGGTATATATATACCGCTATCGGCGGCGGCAGCGGCGGCGAACTATATCCGACCGAAGCGCAGACAACGGACAGTCAATTCCGAGATTGGTTTCCATTGGAATTGGAAATGAAATTTGTTAGACGCCGAATGCTCGCAAATGCTCCGCGAAAAGAAGCGCACAGACAGGTTTTTCTCGGGCGACGAGAAACGGGTGTTTCTCGTCTCGAGTCACCGGACACATCGTCAATAAGTACAGCACACCCGACCTGGCCCGCTCGCGGTCAATCTTTTCCTCCACAGACGCGACGATCGTCATCGCAAACAGTCAGTTGTTTGCGCCCGATTCAATCGTCACGACGGATTTTACGAATATTTTCAATTTTTCTCTTTGCTTTGAATTTTGTGATTTTTCACATGTAAAAACGAAAAATTAAAAGCTAAGAAAATTAAAAAATGCATACGTATTAAAAAAAATGAACAAATCAGTTTGATCGGAAAAAAAGTCAATTTTTCTCTTTGCTTTGAATTTTGTGATTTTTCGCATGTAAAAAAATTAAAAATTAAAAGCTAAGAAAATTAAAAAATGCATACGTATTAAAAAAATGAACAAATCAGTTTGATCGGAAAAAAAGTCAATTTTTCTCTTTGCTTTGAATTTTGTGATTTTTCGCATGTAAAAAACGAAAACTTCAAAGCAAAGACAATTTAAAATATGCATACGTATTCAAAGTAATGAACGAATCATTTTGATCGAAACAAAAAAAATTAGGACACCGGCAGTTTTGTTGAACAATTTCATGTTTCATCAATTTGTTAAAGAAAGAAAGTTTTTTTAAAGAATAAACCGTGTTGTTTTGCTCGATTTGGATATTTCACGGCTCATTGTCTTCCTTAGAAGATGCTTAACGAATTTGCCTCATAAATAATTTGTAACAATTTTCGTTGAAGAATTACAGCTGTTCGTTTACAAAATATTTTTATAGATGGGTAAATAAAAAGTTGTCATTTTTAAACGGAGAATTTTATCAATATTTGTGAGGAAAATTCATAAATCATCTTTCAAGAAAGACATTAAGACGTAAAACATTCAAATTGAACAAAAACCACGGTTTATTCTTTTCAAAAACAGAATGAAAATCACCTTTTTAAAAGTTTGCATAAATCGGTTAATATTTATGCAAATCCGTTGCAATTACATTTTTCCCAGGTTAAGAAAATACCTGGCAATACAAATCACCATTCAAAATAATCAACAGATACTTAAAACTATGCAAAACTTATTTCAAAGTCAGCACTCATTTGACTAGTGTGGAGCTGTATAACATCCTTAAACCAACTTAGGATTACAGTTTCATCTTGGTTACTTTTAGTTCTATAGCAACCGTTACTCTGTCAATCATGTTTCGGTTGTGTTACGGTAATGAAAATCAACCATGCAATGACGGTTGTTTCTAAGCGAGCACAAAACAACCAGTATAGGTAATCGACGGTAGTTCTGATCCGCTTGGGTCTTTCGACGCTTTTCCACCCGGTCAGTCGGTCGCCGTTATTTTTTCGTGATTTGTCCGTTGGCGATCGGATTGAATAATAAATGTTTAACAATGGTGAGAGACAGAAGTGGGTCGAACATCACTGCGCGTCTGCGCAGTGATGTTCGGTACGTGTCTCGCGGCGAACGGCAAGACCTGCCCACCGATCCGTCCGACGCACCTCGCTCGAACGCCGAATTTATTCCTTGAGACCGCGAAAATACTCACCGAGAGCTTTTCACGCTCTCCGGACATATTTTTGGGCGACCGTGGGAGTTTTTGCCTCGCCACTCGACCAGGATTTATACGCTTCGAAGAGATTCGCACGAACATCCTCGAATGCGCGGCGGTATATCTTTCACCGGCCGAGAAACGACCGTGAACGCCCGCAATGATTTATTTACTCGTCGCTCGGGTAGATTCGCGCGCACGCGGCCAACCGACTCACCGTTATATATCCCTTACATCACCGAAAAATCCCGCGGTTTCTCAGTTCGCAAACACTTGCGCTTCGCACGCGCTACGTGCCTTTTGTATTTTTCGGCCCGCGGCGATACACATCTCGACCGATTGATCCAACATGTTTCTTCAACATTATTATTCAAGGTGACCCGCGACTTCGAATTTCGTCGATCCCGCACTTCCCATCCAACACTGCGGAACTATAGTCGAACAACCACAGATTTTTTCCTTCATCCGCGATTCCATATATGGAGAGAAGAAACTGATAATTTTTACCATATATCTAGTAAAAAGAAATAATGGTATATTTCCTGATACAGGGGAGCCACGACGCCACCTATCAAGAAGTACGAGAACTTTGAAAATGCTTGCCACGAAATATGGTAAACATTGTCATATATAAACAAGAAAACGAATAAAAAATAAAAAATAAATTTAAAAAAAATCACTCGACAGTCCAAATGTAATTATTGTATTTACCTATTTATATCTGTACAAATTAATGTTAAAACCAATCACTGGAAGGTGAAGGACTACGGTCGATGGCCAGTTAATAATATATGTATAAGTTTTATTGATAATAAAAACGAAGTATCGTTAATGTAACAAATGTACAATATATTGTTAATAAACACTTACTACAACTATTGTCATATATATAGTAGAAATTCTCATAATTCTCGTACTTAATACATGGCTCCCAAATACCAGGCGCATTGGTAATTTTTACTACCGCGTTTGGTAAATTTTACCAGATCCTTCTCTCCGTATACGGTATTGCTAAGCTAACGATATATGCATTGAAAAAAATCACGTTAGAAAGCTCATTTTCACTGATTTTTTAGGATTTTTTTTTTTTTTGAAGATTTGATTAGAACTTAATCAAATTTGGACATCATGTTATTTATTTTTCGAACTTTTGTAATTTTTTAAAGATAATTTCACCGGAAAATAGCAGCGTTACGCACTGATGTCCACTGAAGGTCGTAAGTAGAATTCTCCAACTGCGGGACGTATAGCCATTCCAGTTTTCGTCCGAAATCATTAGGGTTTTTTTTTTTTATTAATAACTAATATTCTAAATGACCATCAAAATTTCTGCATCTTCAAAAATAAACTTTGTCAAAGTGTAGCGCCGCCACATTAGTTCGGAGAGGAAAATGTCTAGGGACTTTTTTGTTCCTTTTTTAATTCCCCGATGGCGCATATTTTTGAAAAAAAAAAAAAAAAAAAAAAAAAAAAAAAAAAAAAAAAAAAAAGTGAAATTAACACGATCTCAGCAAATTGAAAAATTTGTCACGCTATATCTTTTTAGTTGTAACTCGGAGAGAAAAACGTGTAGGAGGTGTTTTTTCTTTTCTCATTTTGAAGTGGCGCTTATTGAGTAATAATAATAATACTCATGCTAGGGGTAGTTATTTGTACCCCGAGCACAAACTTTAGAATTATTTTAACGACACTATTATTATTATTATAAAAGATGAAGTTCGATTTCGATCGATTGGTTGAGGCCGTTGTGGCTTGCGTAGACACGATCGATGGTTTAGATTCCGATCCCGTGGCTCAAGGACTTTTACTACCGATCGCAGAGTATCTTGGAGTGAAAAAACATAGATATCGAGCACTCCGTGCGAAGTTGATGTTCAGTTGGAACAGAAACGAAAACTCTTTCGTTGACAAGGTGACCGAGGGAGTTCTTTGTAAGAATTTGAGTGGAAAGTTGTCACTCACGTCGCTTGAAAATTCGGAGAGTACGTACGGTCACAGTACACCGGTGAACGAGAAGTCTGCGACTTTAAAGACGTCTACAAAATCGCGTAAAAAATTCGTACCCGCTATTGGCGTTATAGACGTCCAAACCGCGCGTATAGCGAAAGGCGATGTCGTCATCCCGGATTACCTTCATCGGGAAATTCGCAAGAGAGCACCGGGTTTAAAGACAAAAATAACGTGCTCCTTAACCTTTAACGGTTTCAAGAAGAGTGCAAATGCGAAAACTTGTAAGGTGAAAAATACAAATTGAATTATCGCGCGAATCCGAATAAGCACGTGACCTCGGTGCGACAATGTGAAAGAGTAGGGAGAGAAGCAACGAGCCCGAGAAATTAGTAAATTCGGTCTCTTTCGCTCTGGGGACGACGAGGCGACAACACGTATAGCCGACGCAGCTCCAAAGACGAAGGTGCCGGGACCAGCGAGGCAATACCCACGTGTCAAACGTCCCAGGATCGCGCTTGGCCAGCCGATCAACTCCACAATTATCGGGGCATCCAATATTCTCTTGATGGACTGCGAGCCCCAGAGCAAAGGAAAGAGCCAACGAGGGATTTCGACCGACTTATTCTCGAAGATGAGTAACTTATAACTTCTTTCTCTCACTCTCGGAATCAACAAGCTAATGGTCGGTCACAGATGTACGCGAATTTATAATTATTGAATTTGAATGAAGGAGAGAGTGATTTGTGTGTTGGTGTGTGTGATGACATTTTGATGATGAATGATAAAATTTGAAACAAGTAAATTGGTAAAATGTGAAAATGCGGAATGAAAAGTGACAAGGAAACAAAAATTGAAAGCAAGAATATATATATAATGTATTTTTAAAATGATATTTATTTATTTTTGTTATATTATTTGTGTCCGTGCTATATAAAAAGAAATCATAGAATTCACAAACTCGGAATAAGTTCTGGGATTAAGCATTTTGTCGCCAGCCGAAATGCCGATGCAAATTTAAATTCGCGGATTGCTTGGAAGGTCAGCGTACCTTGATAAAGGTATATGCGAAAAACAGTGTGCCAAAGCACACGTTTCCGCTGAATTACCAGTTGCGCGGCAGAGAGCGAGCTAGAATCAAACGGCGATTGCGACATCAGATGCCCTCGCGCGTACACGCGCGGCAATACGCGAAAATCGACGATGAGTTGGCAAAGCGTGAAGGGAACTTCATGTTCACTCGATCTTTGGCGGTCCACCAACAAGCTCGACACGAAGAGCTAGCGAAAAATGATCTCGATGCCGATGACACGCTCGACATAATGAAGAGGATATTGGCTGTTGGCTAGCAACAGAACTGAATTCGTAGTGGTGTTGGCTACACAGTCACAGTGACACATTCGAGTCATAGTAGTGGGGATAAAGTCAATCGATCTCTGGCGCGTGCACTCGTCACATCGATAGCGTTGGGCCCGGCGCTGTGGATGGTGGGGGGAGTGCTCACGCCGAGACGAGAAAAAACAAAAGGGTTTCTTTTTTAAAAGCGTTTAAGATTTCGAGCTGTGCAGACGTGCTATGTAGTGAGTGTTGTGAGCAGAGCGGTCAAAGGATTATCGAAACGTTGGTGTGTGACGGAAAGAGGACCCTTAACGTGGACACGGATCCAGTAAGGGCGAAATCCTCCGAATTAACGGAAGAGAGGACCCTTGACGTGGGCGCGGACCCAGTAAGGGCGAAATCCTCGGTGAGAGCGTTTGGGAGATAGCGGAGGACCCTCATTGTCACGGGCCTGCTCCCGGTGAGGTCGAAAAAACCTCCAAGTGTTGTGAAAAGTGTAACAAATTGTGTGGGGTTTTTTTATGCCAATGGCTTTTTCCCCAAAACCGAGCCAATAAACAAAACGATCGTGAGGCTCAAACGAGCATTTTTATTTTTGTGTATTATACCTGTTTACCTCAACATCATCCTTACCAACAATACCGGGACGACTTCGCGTTGAAGGAGTTTCGACGATACATTGGCTGAGACAAATCACCAGCATCCCTTCATTCAAAGGTTTCTAACGCCATTCACGATGTATCTCGGATGCGACGAGCAAATCGAATTTTTGAAACAGAATCGAAGTTTTGATATTGTACTTCGACGCAACAGGCTCCGTTATAAGGAAACCGTACAAGGAGTCAAAGAGAATATTCTTGTATTTTGGGGTGGTTGAAGTCTCGCACAAAATACTACCCGTGCTTCAAATGGTAACGAACGACCAGAGGGCCAAATCGATCGCGGGAATGTTATCGTTTTTTTTCAAACGCGTGGGATGAAGCCGGAATAACTGGATTACCTTTCCAGTACGTTGTCGTCGACTGGTCGTCGGGCGAGATAAACGCTTTCATGTTCGCTTGGAATAACACGGACGTCTCGGGACATCTGATCGCGGCCTATAAGGAGCAGACTGAAGGAAAGGTGATGACGTACACAACAATTCACTTGTGTTACGGCCACTTCATGAAAATGATGTCAACTTTCCTTCAAAAAAATCAGATCACGGGTGACAAAAAAAATGTCGTGATGGAAGGAGTGGCAGCTCTATGTCACTGCCGAACCCTCGACGAGCTGCGCGAAAAAGTGATAGCTTTCGCTACAATTCTCCTTGCGCAAAAACAAACAGAAACGGTCCAGTTTTCGGTAGACCGTCTCGTCACCGATAGAGGCTTATCAGTGGCTTGGGAGATCAGCAGACCCGACTCTGAATCAAGCGAGAACGGTGATGCTGAAACCGTCGATGGCGATCATGAGAGGATGGGGCCGGTGTACGCATCAAGTCCGTATTTCCGAGAATTTGAAGCTTCGTTGAACGAGCTGAAAAAATCTCTTGAAAACGACTTCGACGAGAGAGATGAAGAAAACGAATACCGATGCGAGGTTTTCGTGAAATACCTCCTGACCAGGCTACTGTCATGCGCGCCGCTGTGGACTGGTATGTTTATAAGGGATGTATCGTCGAAACTCCTTCAACGCGAAGTCGTCCCGGTATTGTTGGTAAGGATGATGTTGAGGTAAACAGGTATAATACACAAAAATAAAAATGCTCGTTTGAGCCTCACGATCGTTTCGTTTATTGGCTCGGTTTTGGGGAAAAAGCCATTGGCATAAAAAACCCCACACAATTTGTTACACTTTTCACAACTCTTGGAGGTTTTTCCGACCTCACCGGGACCAGGCCCGTGACAATGAGGGTCCTCCGCTATCTCCCAAACGCTCTCACCGAGGATTTCGCCCTTACTGTGTCCGCGCCCACGTCAAGGGTTCTCTCTTCCGTTAACTCGGAGGATTTCGCCCTTACTGGATCCGTGTCCACGTTAAGGGTCCTCTTTCCGTCACACACCAACGTTTCGATAACCCTTTGACCGCTCTGCTCACAACACTCACTACATAGCACGTCTGCACAGCTCGAAATCTTAAACGCTTCTCCAAAAGAAACCCTTTTGTTTCTTCTCGTCTCGGCGTGAGCACTCCCCCCACCATCCACAGCGCCGGGCCCAACGCTATCGATGCGGCAAGAGCACGCGCCAGAGATCGATTGACTTTATCCCCACTACTATGACTCGAATGTGTCACTGTGACTGTGTAGCCAACACCACTACGAATTCAGTTGTGTTGCTAGCCAACAAGGGATGTTTCCATTCCCCATTTCACAAACGCTATCGCCGAGAACTCGTTCAAAGCGCTCAAGGAATCTTTATGCGAAAAAAAGATACACATAAAAGCGGGACGAGTCATCGACAAAATGTATGAGGACGTTGTGCTGAAGACGAAGGAATTGGAAGTAGGCCCGTCGACTCGGCATATTAAACCGCGACAAGAGAGGAACATAGAAGTTAACGAGAGCGAGTTATTTGCGGCACAGCTACCGCATCGAGAGACCGATACAAGCGTATTGGACTACCTTCAACTCGAGCATTTGCAAGATCGCAAAAACGAGGAGGATATCCGGAAATACGGAAAAGTCGGGCTGGAGCTCGCAAATTCTCAAAAAGAAGGTAGCGTGACTGGAAGCGATGAAAACTACGAACCGCCCGGTTATGTCACGAAATAAAAAAGGAAACCAAAGCGTATTGTTGATGAGCCTAACGACATGGACGCGAGTAAAAATTGGTGCAGAAAACGGACGGCTCCGAAACGCAGATCGAGGTACGCCGATGGTTCCATCTTGAAAAAGATTAAACTGAGTCGAAGTGTAGAAGGAGAGTGGAGTGTAGTGAGAAATGACGAGGCCCGAGACCGTTTCCAAGACAATGATTTTCGAACGAACGGGACGGTGGTATTCAAAAATTTCTATTTTGCACCCGAAGCTCCGACAGATTATTTTGTAGGTATCGTGCCGAGAAGCCCGACAAATCTCGAAAGTTTTCGCACCCTCCGAGGCGAAGATTACAACAGTTTATTCGGAAAAGCGTGGCTTACCAATATGGTCATCGACTACTGTTTCAGCCTCGAGCTTTCGAGAAGTCCGTAAAGCGATCAGTTCGCGTACGTAGACACCGAAGTTGCTGGGACGTTCATTCGTGACGGGAAGTTTGCAGAGATGTGTAGCGAATTCAAGGCAAAGTGCGTAGACGAATGGACAGGAAAAATGGCGATATTTTTCCCAATCAATGTAGCGAACAACCATTTCATTCTGTTTTACGTAGATATCATAACGACTTCGACGTATCTCCTTGATCCGGCAACAAGTGACGTCAACTGATACCACAAAGTGTTTCACAATAAATTCGTGGAGATGTGGCACTATGTCATGAGTTGCAACGATCACTTCAAACGAAGTTCCTGTAGGTATCCTGTCAGAGCGGACGGGTACAATTGCGGAACCTTGGTGATACACTACATTCGAGAGATCATAAGTAATGGTGAGATCAGCATTCGAGCGATAGATCCCGATGACTTGCGTGAAACGCTGCAACACGAGTGCGTTGCGAGGTCCCTCGATGTACGCAAACTGTGCATAATGTGCGGCTGCGCGAAAATTCGACGACGAGGCCTGAAGATCGCCTGCAGTTGCTGCAACAGATGGGCTCATAGTAGATGCTTGGCGTATCTCGAGAAAACCGAAGCAGAAATGCAAAATCGTTCATTCGTGTTCACGTGCGTGCTGTGAACAAACTGGGAAGTACACCGCATTGACTAACAAGAACGGAGTTCTAGACGGAGTAAACTACTCGATAATAATCGAGTGCTGTTAGTTTTAAGTTCTATGTAAATACGTTTTTTACCATGGTATAGTTTGTAATTATGCTATTTTTAAGTTCTATGTAAATATGTTCTTCATTCAGTGTATATTTTGTAAATATGTAAATATGTCCTCCCGTAATACCTTTATTCGTCGTGGTGAGGTTTGCGTACTCCAGCAATCCCAAGAGTTATGTCGACGGTGGCGTTGCTACTGAAAAGGATTCCTTTGCCGAACAAGTCTTAGTGGATAGGAGTCAGACAAAAAAAGGTATATAGGTTTTGCTCTACTGTAGAGGAAGCTTTGTTTTCGCGAAACAAAAATGTTTTCGAGATTTTCATGTTACAATTTTCAATAAGTGGGTGTGTGGCTCAAATTTGGACCACACGTTAATTGTGATTGACGAACGCTTGAAAAAAAAAAATCTGGGGTAACCCGCCACTAGATAATCAAAAAAGGAACGGAAAAACCAGATGTTTTTTTTCCCTAGGAGTTGATCTGGCCAAGATATCGCCGGATACAGTTTTAAAATGGCAAAAAAAATATTTCATCGCCCTTAAAAAAAATCCGAGGGAATGCGCCACTAGAGAATCGAAAAAGGAACAGAAAAGACATATGTTTTTTTTTTTCTAGGAGTTGATCTGGCCAAGGTATCGCCGGACAAAGTTTTAAAATGGCAAAAAAATATATTGCATCACCCTTCAAAAAAAAACTGGGGGAACGCGCCACTACAAGAATCAAGAGTACTACAAAAAAGTCCTTCGACATTTTTGCCTTAGATCAATATTCTAGTCAGGAAACGCGGACAAAGACAAAAGGACAAGGCAAGGAAAATGACTCGCCGCACTCGTATCACAGACAGCACTCGCCTTCGGCTCGTGCTGCTGTGATACTCGTGGGGCTCGTACGATCAACTTCCCAACCTGCGTATAATCGCTTTCTCGCCCTTGTATCGCAAAGTACTATTACAATACAATTAAAGCACATTATAAAAATTACCGTATCAAAAACAAATTCGACCTTGCACTTGTATAGTACATTTAATATACCAGTTTATGAATAAAAATTTCCAGTACATGTACATTCAATTTCTAGTCATTTTTTTTTCTCAGTGTAGATCGGAATGAAAATTTAATATTTAGTGGCTCTCGGTAGAAAAGCAGCGAAAAAGCGCGAAGGCATATTGCGAGAGCGATGCTCATCCGCGAGATCGGCAGCGCGAGCTGACTCGAGCGTAGTATCGGACTGAGAAAATTGGGAAGAAAAGGAATGAGCGGGGAGCGGTGTCTGCTGCCCGATGAGCTCCGACAGAATGGAAAAACGCGCGGCGCGGCAGCGCGCGACGCTTACACGTGATTTATCTTTGATGCAATAAAAAGCTGAGGCTGCGATCTACCGCCTCGGTCGCCCCGCGCTGCTCTTCGTTCGGTATATGATGCATAGTGTTAATAACGTTCGTTCGCTCGCGACGCGTCGCGTTCCATTCTCGCGGGGCTAATACCGCGAGCTCTGTGCGCTGCAGCAGTCTACGCGCGCGCTCGACACACGGCGGTACGTACATACCTGCTGCTGTCTCGCATCTGCCACACCGTTCAACTTTTAATATGCCTCGTTTCAGCGATTATGCACGCGACAGCCACGAGAGATAACAATTTCATTTTTCATTAATTTGTTGATAACATTTAGGAGTGTTTTCAGCACCTTTAGTATGCATGCTTTGTTTCAGATTTTTATATTACTAGGCTAACCACACGCGCTGGCGCGCGTGCCCGAGATACCTTTGCGTTGCTGCGCTCTTATAAAGCTTTAAAAGGGTGAATCGCAACTGAAAATCCCTTGTTCAGTTACTTTTGAAAAGAAAAAGAAATTTGTCGTTTTGCTTGTCAGAAATGCTAGATCTGGCCGCCGGGCCGAAAACCGCCAAATCGGGGTCACGAAATGTATTTTTTCAAAATATCGACTTTTAACCTATACCATCGTTCTCAAATCGCATATTCTACCCCTGAAAACACTGGTTACAACCCTTTTTTAGTTAATTTTGAAAAAAAAAAGTTTGTCGAACAGTTTGTCAGAAATCGTAGATCTGGCCGCCGGGCCGAAAACCGCTCAAATCGGGGTCACGAAATTTATTTTCTCAAAATATCGACTTTTAACCTACACCACCGTACTCAAGTCGCATATTCTTCCCCTGAAAACACCGGTTACAATCCTTTTTTAGTTGATATAGAAAAAAAAAAAAATCGAACAGTTTGTGAAAAATCGTAGGTCTGGCCGCCAGGCCGAAAACCGTCCAAATCGGGGTCACGAAATTTATTATTTAAAAATAATTAACGTCTGAATCTAAAATAGTCATCAATACGGAATTCGCTATTTAAGCCATTCGTTATTTGAATCATTCGCTATTTTGACCCCCACCCATAATAATATTGATTATTATTATTATTATTATTATTAATTATTACAACATTTATAATAATAATATAAAAAATATTTATTATAATAATAAATAATAATTATTATTACAGTAACGAAAGAATGAGAAAAAAAATGCTGTCGTGTGAAAAATACGTCTGTACACGCGAGTCGCGAATTGCTACGAGGTCAATAACTGGGTCGTTTACTTTGCTCACGAGGAGCCACGTGTAGGCTACGGCAAACGCGACCCTCTCTGCGATGTACGATCCGTTGCCGAGCTTTAATGTCCTACCACGGTAGACAATGAGGTATAAAGTACATACGATTCATAATGTATGCAAGTACAAACGACTCGCGAGGCTGCACACATACACACACACACATTATAGCGTACGCGCGTCGCACGGGGGCACAGCCACTTCTGTCGTCCGCTGTACAATGGACTCGGGAATATGGGTCATCAATGAAGTACACAGTGTGAAGTACGAGAACTCTGTACTGCCGCTGCTGCTGCTGCTGCTGCTGCTACGGCTTAGGTTTGTTCCCAGGAGACAAGAAGGACGTGCAATTTGTATATAGTACCAGCGGTATTGTGCCTTGGAGCACTTTTCATTCGGCTCGCGCCGAAATCTCTATTTCAACGCTGTATCCGCATTACAGCTGCGTTTCTGGTGAAATTATTTGACCATTTATTCTTTTTCCCCATTCCTCCCCCGATTTTCATATCGTATTTAAGGTAGTCCTTGCGCATTAAACAGAGTTCGCATAAGTTTTCGAAAATTGGGAGGGAATTGCAACCATTTCTCGATAATATACAAATCTGAAAAAATCATGCATATTAAAGGCGTTGAAGAGATTAATTTGACATAATAATAATTCCAAAATGTTATTAACAAATTGATGAAAAACAAAATTGTTCAACAAATCTTTTAACAACCTATTTTTTTTTATTTCGATGAAAATGATTAGGATATTTTTCTGAATACGCATGAATTTTTTCAAATCTTCGAATTCACTTTAAATTTTGCGTTTTTTTTTTACATGGGGAAAATCACAAAATTCAAAGTCAATTAAAACATTTGAAAAAATTCATACATATTCAGAAAAATAAACGAATTATTTTCATTGAAACAAAAAAGTTAGGTTGTCGAAAGATTTGTGAAGAATTTTATTTTTCATCAATTTGTTAATAACATTTTGAAATTTTTATTATGCAAAATTAATCTTTTCAACGTCTTTAATATGCATGATTTTTTCAGATTTTTATATTATCGAGAAGTGTTTGCAATTCCCTCACAATTTTCGAAAATTTTTGCGAACTCGATACCAGGCGCAAGGACTACTTGAAGGATGTTATACACCTCCACACTAGTCAAATGAGCGCTGACCCTAAAAAATAATTTTTGCGTAGTTTTAATTATCTGTTGATTATTTTGAATGGTTAACTGGTTATTTGTATTGCCAGGTATGTTCTTAACCTGGAAAAAATTTAATTGCAACGGATTTGCATAAATATTAACCGATTCGCGCAAACTTTTGAAAAGGAAACTTTCATTCTGTTTTTCAAAGAATAAACCGCGTTTTTTGTTCGATTTGGATGTTTTACATCTCATTGTCTTCCCCATCTACAAAAATATTTTATAAACTAACGGCTGTAATTTTTCTACGGAAATTGTTACGAGTTATTTATGAGGCAAATTCGTAAAGCATCTTCTAAGGAAGACAATGAACCGTGAAACATCCAAATCGAGAAAAAATACGGTTTATTCTTTAAAAAACGGAACGAAAAGTATATATTCGAAAGTTTGCGTAAATCGGTTAATATTTTTGCAAATCGATTGCAATTAAATTTTCCCCAGGTCAAGAACATACCTGACAATACAAATCACCATAAAAAATAATCAATAGATGCTTAACCCCTTCGGCGACATTGACGCCATATGGCGTCATGCATTTCCCGATTATTATCCAATTATTTTCCGATCGGCTTGATTGATTTTCGTGAAATTTGGTACTCGGGGGCTTTAAGGGTCGCTGATTACGAATCCGAACTCAAAATTTAGAAACAAAAAATAGCAGACTCAATATAAGAGATACAAAATGTGCGCACGATTTCGTCTGCCGCCGAAGGGGTTAAAACTATGTCTAAATTACTTTAAAACATCAGCACCCATTTGACTAGTGTGGAGCTGTATAACATCCTTAAATAAAACTCTATTTTATTTGTGTTTTACTTAAAACTTTGCGCGTCGACTGTAAATTTCAGTAATTTGAAAGGCGAATGCACAAAATAAACTCTAAACGTTTGAAGAAATGTTGTTAAATCGTTTTATTGATTCAACGTACATCCTTAAAAAATACGAGACACCGCTTAGTGGTGAGCGGCGGCGGCCTTCCTCATCTGGACAAGGATGTTACCCAGCTCTTCACGCTTCCTCTTGGCACGGATGTGGGTTCCCAACTGCAAATTTGTATTAATTGTTACAACGTATTCCGCACGTCGGTAAATGTATTCATACAGAGACGAGTCGAGCAGAGTACAACTTTACTTCTCGTCACTGAGTACAGAGATGTCAGTTGGTCGTTACTTTTAAACACACACTTCTCTTTATTTATCTTATAATTGGCTTATTATTAAAAGTTTGGAAAGGTGGCCTACGTTATATAACTCAATGTTTTAACTTCACATAAAATTCTTAAAACACATTTTTGGCATTGAGTTTAATGAGAAAATATGTAAAAAGTAAATGTAACGAGTAACGAGTAATGATGAAAGTAGCGATCGTTACTTTTGCTTGTTACATATACTTTTTACATATTTTTTCATTAAATTCAATGCCAAAAATGGCTCTTGAGGATTTTTTATAAAGTAAAAACATTGAGTTATATAACGTATATTCCACCTTAACTAAACTTTTAATTATACGCAAATTATAGGATCAATTTAAAAAAGTATGTTTTTAGAAGTAACGAGCAGCTGAAATTTCTGACTGAGTATAATGCGTTAAACGAATTCGTATTAAAATGCAAAAGCATTGGCAAAAAAATGTCATAAGAATATCGTTCTTCCCTTGCCATAAAAATCGGTGCTTAAACATATCGCTTATGAATCACTGTCAACTGAGCACGCACACGTTCGCCATGGCTGTACTGAAATACTGGGTGCAGGGGTTCCTCCTCAGCCCAAAATTGGGTTCAACGCGTTAGAGAGAAATAAATAAATATCGAACGGTATCAGGGCTATGATACTACTGGCTCTTCGGTGGTTACGAGCATTTGGAACTAATTAACTCAAGTTAGTGCGAAGACGGTCGACAAGAACATTTTTTTTGGAAAATAATGAACTCATTCTGAGAATTATTCGTACAACAATTTGTATTAAAATGCAAAGGCATTGGCAACAAAATTCGATGAGAACATCGTTCATCTCTGGGCATAAAAATCGGAGCTCATATACAGAGTGGCCCAAAAGTTACAGGAAACAGGGTTAAGCAGCCAGTACTTCATAACTTTTGGGACAGCCTGTATAACGAACAGTATCAGGAATATGATATTACTGATTCTGTGGTGGTTCCGAGCGTTCAAATTGAATTAACTCGAGTTTGTGTAAAGACGGTCAACAAGAAAATAATGAACTCATGAGCGAATGAATAATGATAATGTTTTTTTGGAAAATAATGAACTTATCCTGAGAATTATTCGTTAAACAATCTGTATTTGAATGCAAACATCGTCTCTGGCCATAAAAATCGAAGCGCACATGTATCGAACAGTATCGGGACTACGATATTACGGAAAACGTCCCGACTTCCAGTAAATAAGAGTAGCGGCAGTGCCTCTTCTCACGCAGCATATTTCTCTTTAATACTTAGCGTTGAGACGCAACTGCGTCTCTTGATTATTGACTTTTCGGTTCCGATTCCGATCGTTTGGACCGAGCAAGTTCGAGTTTGCGCAAAGACGATCAACGAGCAAAATGTTTATGGAAAATATTTACAGAAAATGATGAACTCACCCTCCTCTTAAGGAATTTCAGGGCTCGCTTGTCCTTGGACACTTTGAGCAACTCCATAGCGCGCTTCTCGTACGGAGCATGTCCGGTGACCTCACGGATCAGATCCCTGACAAATTTGCTGTGTTTTGTCTGACGCTAGACCGGAAAATGGAAAAAGGTCATTCAAACGAGGAAAAACATTGCCGTCGAAAAGTTTCGAGCGACAACGACGCTGACAACAGATTAATCGGGGAAGGTTAGAGGTTAGGATATTGTTGGAAATGACTTACCCCCTTAAGACGAGCGGGTCGGAGGGCAACTGTCTTTTCCTTTTCCGACTTGTTCTTCGCCACGCGGATTTTCGTCGTTTTGTGGCCCTTGTTGAGGCCAATGGCCAATTCGTATCTCGGAGCCATCCTGGAACAAACAACACACACCGAGATTGTAGGTTACGTCGATATCTCGGATAAAGTGAATTATTACGGAGAATCACGTCGCAATATTCATCAGCACTGCCTCCGGAGGCTCTTTATTTTACGGATTGATATTAGTCGAGAGCCGATGGCGAAGGATTACTCGGATATTTCGAGATTATTTTCACGCACGAACCTGTGACGGAAGAGTACGCACGCTGAAAGAAAGATGGTCCGGCCCGCCGCGACGTGACTTGTGCGCAACAGTCGCGCGCCGAAACGAAGCTACCGCAGCGCCGCCTGGATTAATATTTGAATCTTACACATCCACGCAAAATCATCACTGTCAGAAAAGACTGAACATTTTTATTCATAAACTCATAAATTAAATTTAATGGACAATTGTGATATAAAATGAAGGTCTCTTTGCAATGAAATTAGAGTAGATTAACAAAATTCAAGTACTTTTACAGGAAAATTAAAGCGAATTAAATTACTGTACCAGAAATAAATTTGACATCGCACTTGCATAGTGAATTTAGTGTACCAGTTTATGAATGAAGACTTCCAGAACATGTGAAATGGTTCAGAATTTTTTAAATGATTCTTCCGACTCAAAATAATAATCATGATTTTTTTTCAAAATTTTCAAACCAAGTTCGAGTACGCTATAATTTTTTTTTTCTTTTTTTTTTTTTTCAAATATTTTGAGGGCCGTAATTTAAAAATCTGAAAAAATTCTCAAAAATCCGACACAAAACATGAACATTTTTGTCACTAATTTGATGTTGTCCAGGATTTTTCTTTTAATTCGAATTTTTTTCAATATTTTATTTTTCTGTTTTAATTATTTCAACGGATATAATTAAAAAGTAAAATATATTTTTTTAATATTTAAAAAAAAAACAAGAGGAAGAATCCTGGACATCACTAAATTAGTGCCTAAAATCTTCATTTTTGATACCAGTTTTTTGAGAATTTTTTCAGATTTAAAAATTATGGCTCCAGAATTTGTTTTTTAAAGTTATAGCTTTATCAAATTAAAAAAATTACTCAAATTTGCAGTGATGTAAATTCACAAACATTTTTTACAGTGTGAATGTTCGAAAAGCACTCAATGCTTTTTCGGTGATTTCTTCGGTGTTCGGACTTGCTAGGAATGCTTCCTAAACAAAAAACAATTGCTGAAAAATTGCAAGCAAACTAAATATACATCAGGAATGCTTTGGACAATGGCTTTTCAGACGAACCAAGTCAAAACAAAAAGCCATTTCCAGATCTTATGAACAGCAGGAATCGTTGGGAACTCTTTTTTCGTAAAGGAACAAAATCGAGATACGACTTTTTATTTTTTTTAATCGTTTATTTTCCGATACAAAAATGTTTGAATATTATATCCAAGATCTCCTCGGAACTAACGTGGCCGGTGATCTTGCCGAGCTCTCGCATAGCGTTTCGAATTTGTTGCGCGGCTATCACCATATCGTACTGATCATGCGAACTCGTACGCAGATATTCCGTCAGATATTCCAGGCAATCGATCAGATGAGTTCTGTGCCGCGACTGACTTATCGTTGGATTTTCTCGCGCGGGATTTCCGCAACTGAAACACACAAAACGAAGCGTTTTGGCAATTCTGCACTTGGGATATATTTTTGTCGCCGTGTCTAGTGTCACGAAAAAAACGCGACTTTTGCGTCACTATTAGAGTCACAAAAAGTAAAAAATAAAAAATGGTAATTGAATAAAAATAAATAAATAATAAAAAAAATAAAAACGCAAATTCTGCTCTGGTTTTAATATTACAGTGTATTTGGCATTGTATGAAGACACTGAGAACAAAATTCTGAAGTGGCACCTCCGATTCTAAGGCAGGAACATTTTTTTTTTAATTCTTTTTATTAAATTACCATTATTAATTTTTTACTGCCTGAGAATTGAAGGTGCCACATTGGTATTTTTTTCTCAGAATCTTCATGCAATGTGAAATACCTTATCAAATTATTAGGACTAGAATTGAAAGTGTGTTTTTCGTGAAAAAAAAATAGTTTATTGTTTTTTCTGCGATAATTTGACTTTCGTCAACATCACCGGAAAGAGAATGAAAAATGAAAAAGTTACTGTTACTAAGAATTAAAAAAAATACCAATACTGTTAGAGATAGAGTGTATTTAAAAGTGTATTTCAGAGATATAGTGTATATTTAAAAAAAAACATAAAAAAACGTCAATTCTGAACAGTGCCCTTTAAAAATCTGAAAAAAAAATCGCTAACACCCATCTAAAATAGTGGAACAAACTGGCGAATTAAAAAATTTATCCGAGAGGTTTTTAACAGAAAAAAAGCGTTATTAGAATTTTGCGCGCCTATTGAAAATAACTATAAGTATCCAATACAAACACAACACAGGTTGAAAGACCTCCGTCGATAGTCTCGCAAATCCCAACACACATACACTCAAACAGTCCACTTACACAAAAAAGGCATTGCCAAATATATTATTATTGTTATTATTAACTATAAATCACGAGAATGTGTGATTTTAGGGAAAAACTAAAGGTAAAATGGACTTTGTGTGACTTGAATGGTGACACAAAAGTCACGTTTGTGTGACCCTAGACTCGGCGTATATTTTTGTTAAGGAGGTCCAGTCATATAGAGTCCATTTCGCATAAATGCGAGAAAAACGAGAAAATAATTGCAACCACTTCTTGATAGTATAAAAATCTAAAAAAATTCATGCACATTAAAGGTACTTAAAAGATTAATTTTGCATAATAATAATTGCAAAATGTTATTAACAAATTGATGAAAAAAAAAATTGTTCAACAAATTTCTCGGAAACCCGAATTTTTTTTTAAATGAAAATGCTTCTATCATGTTTCTGAGTACGTATGAATTTTTTCAGATTTTTAAGTTCAGTTTGATATTTGCGTTTTTTTTTTCATACAAAATTCAAAGTGAATTTAAAAATCTGAAAAAATTCATACGTACTCAGAAAAATAAACGAAGCATTTTGATTGATAAAGAAATTTGGGTTTCCCAGGAATTTGTGCAACAATTTTTTTTTTCATCAATTTGTTAATAACATTTTGCAATTATTATTATGCAAAATTAATCTTTTCAGTACCTTTGATGTGCATGCATTTTTTCAGATTTTTATATCATCAAGAAGTATTCGTAATTCTTTCTCATTTTTCTCGAATTTATGCAAAACGACTATACGACTGGACCTCCTTAAGGGGCTGCTGGAGTAGATTTTTTTACCGACATTGGTCGGTAAAACTAGAATTCCGCAATTTACGCTTTACGTCGTTATAACGCTACAGATATGCTTCAAATTTGATAGAGATGTTATATGATCAACAACGGTTCGGCGTAGATTCGATTTTCAGTCGAAAACTAACAAAAAATAGAAAAAATTGTATATTTGTAAATCTCCGAAAACCAATATGGCCGTTTGAAATGTCAACAACGTATTTGCTGTAAGATATAATCGTTTGAGGAACTCAAACGTGCCAAATCCGTATCTACGCCAATTCTTTGATGTTTTCTGAATATTTAAGAACTGGCGAAATGTCGATTATAGAAACTGAATCCACGTAAAGCGTAAACTGCGTGCACGTGTTTTTGGTTAAACTTTCAGCCGATAAAGAAGATCTCTATCGACTCAAAATATACGATTTTTCTATTTCTTGTTAGTTTTCGACCACAAATCGAATCTACGCCGAACCGTTGTTGTTCATATAACATCTCTGTCAAATTTGAAGTATATCTGTAGCGTTATAACGACGTAAAGCGTAAATTGCGGAATTCTAGTTTTACCGACCAATGTCGGTAAAAAAAAATCTACTCCAGCAGCCCCTTAATACGAAAACTTACATTTCGCGGTAACGCTCGGTCATAGCGTCCAGCAGATTCTTTATTCCCGCTTCTTTGGCGCAGGATATCAAAACTACGCCGCGGCTATTTTCCAGGCTCTTTTTAGTGGCCTCGTCGATAAGATCCGACTTGTTGACGACCACCAAGCAGTTAGTCGATAGTCCGCCGCCGTGGCTCATCACCGAGTCTCCCAGTTGCAAACCTCGGACGTAATCGCGGATATACTCGTCGATGTTTTTGCTGCGACTCGCCGCGTAAACGCTCGCGTCTATCGTGACAACGATCAAGTCAGCGTATTTGGCGTAATCCTTGGCTCTCCTTATGCCCTCGGCTTCGACGACGTCCCGCGTGGATTTCGCGAGACCCGCGGTGTCCGCGAGAATCACCGGATATCCCGATATGTTTGCTCCAAGTTCGACGATATCTCTGGTTGTCCCGGCAATAGGCGTCACTATCGCAGCGTTTCTTTGCGCCAAGATATTGAGGAGGCTGCTTTTTCCGACGTTCGGTTCGCCTATAATTTGAGTTGCCGTTTTTTAATCGATTAATCGAAGTATCAATTTTTTTGTCACCAATTAAGGGGGAATATACACCTGGAAACGAAAAAAAAAAAAGTAATTTTCGAGAATTTTTTTCAGGGTTTCTATTGGAACTATCAGATTGGAGTTTTTCTAGTTAAAAACATACTTTTTTAAGAATGTTTTCAATTTTTTTCATTTAAAAAAGTTGCAAATTGACGGAGTACTTAGTAGCGTATGGAGCGTCGTAAAAAAACCGTACCCAGTGGCGTTTCGTAAAAATTCATCTGAGACGAAAAAATCAAATAGGATATTAAAATAAATACTATTATCTAGTTTTTGTCATAGCCGATTTAAAAAATATCGATTTTTGACAAAATGGCGGCCACTTCGACTCAAAGTAATGATTTTCAAGACAAAATTTGTTCGTATTTTGCACAAAAAAAAACTAAGAATCGCAAAAAAAAATCCTATGACAAAGACTAGATAATTATCTATAAAATAATAGATAATTATGTATAAAATAATTTCAAGTTAATCGGTTCAGTGGTTAGCGAGATATTTTGGGTACCAGTGGATTTTACGACGCTCCGTACATGACTAAAGTACTCCGTACATTTGTAATTTTTCTAAATACAAAAAATTGAAAACATTCTTAAAAAAGTATGTTTTTAACTAGAAAAAACTCCAATCTGATAGTTCCAATAGAACCCCTGAAAAAAATTCTCAAAAATTACCTTTTTTTTTTCGTTTCCCGGTGTATATCCTTCCTTAATTGTTAATGATAATACTAAAATAATGTTTTTCTTTTTTTTTCTCGTTTTTCCTTCGCGAGTTGATCGCCAAAGAAAGATTGTGCACTCACACACGGGCAGATTGTTGCCTACGGATAGACGCGAACATAAATGTTCAAATAAACTTATGTTCACTTATGTTCCAATAAACCATAAATGAACCATTAAACCATTAAACCATAAATACCATAAATACCATTGGTATTGGTGGTACCATTGGTTACTATTTGGTGGTATGGTTTTTTTAATTTTTTATTTAATGGTTTATAGTTCATTAATGGTTTTATGGTATTATGGTATGATACCATAATACCATAAAACCATTAATGCCATAAAACCATTTATAGTTCATTAATGGTTTTATGGTATTATGGTATCATACCATAATCCAACCATTAAACCATTAAATAAAAAAAAATAAAAAAATCCGGCACACGTACCTATTATGACCGTTCTCGCGCCGTTTCGCAGTATTTCGCCCTTCCTCCCATCCGCGAGATGCTCCTCGATATCTTTGGCCAATTGCTCGAGCGTCTCGTTGCATCTTTTCATCACGTCGCTCTCGATATTGTCGTCTTCGCTGAAATCGATGTACGCCTCGATATCGGCGAGTGACCGAGAGAGAACTTTCCGCCATCCGTTGTACAACTTGCTCAAGCTGCCTCCAGCCTGAAGCAACGCTTGTTTCCGCTGCTGCTCGGTTTCCGCGTCTATCAGATCGGCCAGACCTTCGATCTCCGTCAGATCGAATTTTCCGTTGTCGAAAGCGCGTCGCGTGAATTCGCCGGGTCGAGCCGGCTGAAATTTTAATTTCGCCAGGGCGCCCGTCAACGCCGCCAGAATCGCGGGCCCGCCGTGCACCTGAAACTCCACGCTGTCCTCGCCGGTGAACGAGTTCGGTCCTGTGTGCAAAAATATTCGCTAAAATAATTTAAGGTAGTCGGTACACTCCCGTCAAATGACAATTTCGGGGAAAATTTCGAACTCTTCTCGATGGGATAATTATCTGAAAAAAATCAAGTATGTAGAAGGTGCTGAAAGTATTGATTTTGCACAATAATAACTCTAAAATGTTATTAACAAATTAACGAAAAAATTAATTTTTCAACAAATTTCCCGGCAACCAATCGATTTTTTCTGATGGAAATTATTCATTCATATTTCTGAATACGTATGAATATTTTCAGAATTTTGTCTAATTTTTTTAAATAGCGGTTTTCGCCCCTCATTCCGCTTAAAAAAAAAACGGAATTCAGAAAAATTAGACGAAATTCTGAAAAAATTCGTACGTAATCAGAAATATAAATGAATAATTTCCATCAGAAAAAAAAACAGATTGATTGCCGGGTAACTTGTTGAAAAATTCATTTTTTCGTTAATTTGTTAGTAACATTTTGGAGTTATTATTGTGCAAAATCAATACTTTCAGCACGTTCTACATACTTGATTTTTTTTCAGATTATTATCCCATCGAGAAGTGTTCGAAATTTTCTCCGAAACCGTCATTTGACCGGACTGTACCGATGCGACTACCTTAATGTAGTCCGAGCGGTACAGTCCCAGGAAATGTGAGATTCAGAGAGATTCAGGGAGAATTTCAAACGTTTCCCAATCGGATAAAAATCTGAAAAAATCAAGCATATAGAAGGTGTATATTGATAGATAGAAGGGATATATTAACAAATTCATTTTTTTTGTATTGTTCAGAAAAAAAACCCAACAACCTTACTTTTCTTTGTGATGAAAAGAATTTGTTTTTTTTTTTAATACGTATGAATTTTTTCAAAAATTTTACTAAATTTTTACTAAATTTTTTCTAAATTTTTTTAGTGATTTCGAAATTTCGTGATTTTGTCGAGCTATTTCTGGCAAATTTCAATATCACGAAAAAATTCTGAAAAAATTCGTACGTATTAAGAAAAATAGACAAATTATTTTCACCAGAAAAAAAAGTTGGATGGTGGTGAGTTGGCTGGTGGTTCCATGACAAATAAGTATCTAAAATTCAGGAATTTCCACACATTTTCCACAATCAAAAAAATCCAAAAAATTCTGATAAAATTCATACGTATCCAGCAAAAATAACAAATCATTTTCATTTGTAAAAAAAAAAAAAAGAGAAAAAAAAAGTTAAACAGTTTTCTTCTCATTAATTTGTTAACAACATTTTGGAATTGTTATAATGCGAAATCAATTTCTTGAGCACCTTCTATATACTTGATTTTTGTCAGATATGAAACCCATCAAGACGTGTTATCGAAATTTTGACTTTTGCGTGGAATTGACCGATAAGTAATTACTATTTACCTGGAAACCATAAACAAAGTCCCTTGTCTATTACTTCTCCCGTGTCTGGATCGTAAATTCTGCTCAGATGAGCTTTTCTAGGCTCGAGATTCTTTATTTTGGTCATTTCTTGGAGAGCCTTCAGGGCTCTGCTCCCCGACACTCTTACAACAGCCACCCCACATTTTCCTTGTCCTAATGAATAAACGAAACAAAAACGTGTGTCATTAGTATAAAATATAAAATATAGTATAAAAATATTAAAATATAAATAAAATAATTTAAAAAAACATAAAAAAACTGAACATTTAGTGTTTTTTCTGAAATGCAAAGAAAAATCATTAGAAATTGATTAAAAAAAAAAACAAAAAAACGAGCGTTTTTGTGCAAGTAAAAAAAAATCAGAAAGTGGCACACATATCGCTCGATAAATTCCGAAAAAAAAAAAAAAAACAAAATATAAAAAAGAACAACAACTAAGGTCATAAGCAGACGATACTTTCGCCGCTTCGACATAAACAGACGCGCCGCAGTCGTCGACGATTCATTATTTGGAATCGTAAAGCTGATATGAAAATATTCACTGAGAACACATCGAGAAAGCGACCGCGTCCAAATCGTTAGAAATAAAGAAATTGTTCTAAAACACAACGCAAAATAATGGGCAATTGATTTAAAAAAAACGAGAATTTTTGTGCAAGTAAAAAACTACAGAAAGTGGTACATATATCGCTCAATAAATTCCGAGTAAACGAAAATATAGAAGATCAACAACTCTGGGAGAGTCATTCATAGTCATTCGAAAGGCAAGCAGACGGCTAGCAGACGATACTTTCGGCGCTTCGATGTAAACAGTGGACGCGTCGTACGCGTTCACAATTCATTATTTGGAATCGTAAAGCTGATTTGAAAATATTCACTGAGAACATATCGAGAGAGCGACCGCGTCCAAATCGTTAGAAATAAAGAAATTTTTCTAAAACACAACGCAAAATAATGGGCAATTGATTAAAAAAAAAACGAGAATTTTTGTGCAAGTAAAAAACTACAGAAAGTGGTACATATATCGCTCAATAAATTCCGAGTAAACGAAAATATAGAAGATCAACAACTCTGGGAGTTAGTCATTCATAGTCATTCAAAGGCAAGCAGGCGGCTAGCAGACGATACTTTCGGCGCTTCGATGTAAACAAGTAACGCGTCGTACGCGTTCACAATTCATTATTTGGAATCGTAAAGCTGATTTGAAAATATTCACTGAGAACACATCGAGAAAGCGACCGCGTCCAAATCGTTAGAAATAAATAAATTTTTCTAAAACACAACGCAAAATAATGGGCAATTGATAAAAAAAAAACGAGAATTTTTGTGCAAATAAAAAACTACAGAAAGTGGTACATATATCGCTCAATAAATTCCGAGTAAACGAAAATATAAAAGATCAACAACTCAAGCTGATTTGAAAATATTCACTGAGAACACATCGAGAAAGCGACCGCGTCCAAATCGTTAGAAATAAAGAAATTTTTCTAAAACACAACGCAAAATAATGGGCAATTGATTAAAAAAAACGAGAATTTTTGTGCAAATAAAAAACTACAGAAAGTGGTACATATATCGCTCAATAAATTCCGAGTAAACGAAAATATAAAAGATCAACAACTCTGGGAGAGTCATTCATAGTCATTCGAAAGGCAAGCAGGCGGCTAGCAGACGATACTTTCGGCGCTTCGATGTAAACAAGTAGACGGGTGTCGTACGCGTTCACAATTCATCATTTCGAATCGCAAAGCATTTAAAAAAATATAATATTCACAGAGAACGCATCGAGAGCGGCCTCCTGAAAATCGTAAAAAATAAGGATGAGTAAAACATTGTGATAATAACCAGAGGACAATGCGTAGATGGTCGAAGCTGCTGCTGCTGCTGCCGCTGCTGCTGAGCCGCGTTCATCGGTCGAGTAAATCCCGCCGCCAGTATTCGCTGTGCGCGGCCTGAAACGCGCAGCGTGAATCCCGCGCTTCGCCGATCTGAGCACTTTCGGTGTAAACATTGCCGAGAAAATCGCAGATCGCTCGACGAGATCCGAGCCGACCGATCGGAGGCTCGATCGGAGGAGCGTCGAGAAAAAGCCGAGAAGCGAGAAAAAGGTGAGTATTCGATAAATTCAATAGCAAGTAGCCAAGTCCGAGGCGAAGGTAGCCGTCGTCGCAGGCATCATGGCGCTTTGCTCTCGGCCGAGACACTGTGCGCACTTTGGATTCGCGATTAAAATCGTTCCTATAAATCTACGGACGAGCGCCCAACGAAATCGCGCGTCGCGAACTATTGAGAAGACCACCGGGAAATTTCTGTAAAATTCATGAATCTACGTTTTCGCAGGTTCGGAACGTTTTACGGACGCCAACGCAGCGAGCAGCGACGACGACGAGTGTCTCGATAAAAACTGGCGGGATTTTTGAAGCGTTCGATGTGGATTCCATCGACGATCGATTAACCCAGGTAACAAATATAGTGAAAAACATTTGTTGCATCTTTCTACTATAGTGAAAAAAATTAATTGGATATTACTATTATAGCGGAAAACATTTGTTGCATGTTGCGTCGTTGCATTTACAATAACTCATACTTATTCAAATGTCAGGTCACTAGATACCTTATTGTTATTTATTTTGTTATTGTTATTGCTCAGATGGACATTAGTAAGCCTAGTTAAACAATCCGATTGGAACCAATGCAATGGACAAAAATCCAATTGAATCCTATTAGAACCGATTATTTTTCAATCGGAATTTCTAAGCAGGGAAACCATTACGATCAATCGTAATACAAAAGTTAAAAATCGGTGTCCAAAAGTTAACTTTGGACATCAGATACCTTATAGTTATCATTCATATTGAATAATCGATTGTCATCATTCGGATAACGTAAAGTTTTGTGCTGCCTGGGATAGTGAAAAACATTTGTTGCATCTTTCTACTATAGCGGAAAAAAATCATTGGACATTACTATTATAGCGGAAAACATTTGTTGCATGTTGCGTCGTTGCATTTACAATAACTCGTATTTATTCAAATGTCAGGTCACTGGATACCTTATTGTTATTTATTTTGTTATTGTTATTGCTCAGATGGACATTAGTAAGCCTAGTTGAACAATCTGATTGGAACCAATACAATGGACAAAAATCCAATTGAATCCTATTAGAACCGATTATTTTTCAATCGAAATTTGTCCATTTGATCGCTTTCTATATGATTCAATCGGAATTTCTAAGCAGGGAAACCATTACGATCAATCGTAATACGAAAGTTAAAAATCGGTGTCCAAAAGTTAACTTTTCGACATCGGATACCTTATAGTTATCATTCGGACAGACACTGGACACCCGATTGTCATCATTTCGATAACTTAATGTTTTGTGTTGCCTGGGATAGTAGAAATGCCTTTGGATACGTAACTTTTGTATCCACCAAATATAGATTGTCAGACATGACGTTGAGCTTTTATATTAACTCGGACAACTCAATTATATGTGGATTGATTTAGACGAATTTTCCGCAAATCCAAGGAGATATATTGATATGGGATATTTTTGGGATGGGATATTATAGTCGTAGGATATTTTCGCCTGGGAGATTATTGTGGGGATCAAATGTCGGGTAACCGATAAAGACCACCGGGAAATTTCTGTAAAATTCATGAATCTACGTTTTCGCAGGTTCGGAATGTTTTACGGACGTCAACACAGCGAGCAGCGACGACGACGAGTGTCTCGATAAAAACTGGCGGGATTTTTTAAGCGTTCGATGTGGATTCCATCGACGATCGATTAACCCAGGTAACAAATATAGTGAAAAACATTTGTTGCATCTTTTTACTATAGCGAAAAAAATTAATTGGATATTACTATTATAGCGGAAAACATTTGTTGCATGTTGCGTCGTTGCATTTACAATAACTCATACTTATTCAAATGTCAGGTCACTAGATACCTTATTGTTATTTATTTTGTTATTGTTATTGTTATTGCTTGGATGGACATTAGTAAGCCTAGTTAAACAATCCGATTGGAACCAATACAATGGACAAAAATCCAATTGAATCCTATTAGAATCGATTATTTTTCAATCAAAATTTGTCCATTTGATCGGTTTCTATATGATTCAATCGGAATTTCTAAGCAGGGAAACCATTACGATCAATCGTAATACGAAAGTTAAAAATCGGTGTCCAAAAGTTAACTTTTGGACATCGGATACCTTATAGTTATCATTCGGACACCCGATTGTCATCATTTCGATAACTTAATGTTTTGTGCTGCCTGGGATAGTAGAAATGCCTTTGGATACGTAACTTTTGTATCCACCAAATATAGATTGTCAGACATGACGTTGAGTTTTTATATTAACTCGGACAACTCAATTATATGTGGATTGATTTAGACGAATTTGCCGCAAATCCAAGAAGATATATTGATATGGGATATTTTTGGGATGGGATATTATAGTCATAGGATATTTTCGCCTGGGAGATTATTGTGGGGATCAAATGTCGGGTAACCGATAGAGAATACAAAATAATTTTTTTCACATTGATTTGTTTATTGTTTAACATTGTTTTTATTTATCGAAAGTACTACAAACGAAAGTAACATATCCGAAAAATTGTGAAATATATTTCAAGAACAAACGAGTCTGCAAAGTAGAACCTAACTCGGACAACTCAGTTATGAATTGATTTAGACGAATTTTCCGCAAATCCAAGGAGATATATTGATATGAGATATTTTTCGGATGGGATATTTTGACGGATATTTTTGCCTGGGAGATTATTGTGGGGATCAAATGCCGGGTAACCGATAGAGAATACATTTTTTTTTAATTGATTTATTTATTGTTTAACATTGTTCTTTTTAATCGAAAGTACCGGTGTAAAAAAAATCATGAATTGACGTTTTCGCAGGTTCCGCACGTTTTACGGACGTCTCGAAAAACTGGCGGTGTTTTTGAACGACTCGATGTGGATTCCACCGACGATCGATACCAAAACTGGATGTTTTTTTTCTCTCGTAAAAAAGACGAAGCTTCCTGAGTGCCGATGAACGGATAGAAACGTTAAAATTGACGCGTCTTTGCCTAATTAAAAATGGACGAGGGCGAGAAGAAATTTGTGACGAACCGGGAAGTTCAGGACAGATGCAAAGGGTGGCTGAAAACGCAGTCCGAAGTGGCTTATGGGACGGACAGAGGCACCAAGAGAGACGCGGAGAGCGAGCAGGAGGAGTGCTACGAAACGGATTCCGAATTCGATTCGGTGTCCGAATGCGGAGCCAAGAGAAGAAGGGTCGCAACGCAAACGAAACACGAAGTTCTGAGTCTGAGCTGCAAATGGAAAGACTGTCGACTGCAGACTTCGTCGATGGACGTATTTGTGAAACACGTGGCCTATCACATACCCGATCTCGAGATCAAGAAAAACGAGGATAACAGCGAGGTTTACGTTTGCCAGTGGAACGATTGTTTCTACGAGAGCGACGACAGCGGCGATATTGCTCGCCACGTCAATTATCACTCCTATCACAGTAAATTGCAATGCATAGGAAGCAACGTCCGCAGCAGGATCAAACTACCCGTAAATATAAATGGAACATTTATTTTTTTATTCGAATTTTTTTTAGTTTTTTCGTAACAAGTTGATTACCGTAGATTCAGAGTTGCAAATTCCCGTCAAGGGGAAAAATACCTTTAGGAGCGTAAAAAATAGGTATTTTTCGGGAATTTTTTTTTAGAAGGGATAAAATAATCCGATCATTGTCAAATTTGCACATGAGTTTCTTATAAGTGTCAAGTTTAAGAATTTTTTTTTTTTTGGGATGACGTTATTAAGGGTCTTCGGACACCTGTCTTCGGCGACATCGAAAAGTGCTGCAGTTGACACTCTTTTTCTGTCGATCTGAAAACGATTTAATAAGTGTCATTCGTTTACTGACATATTAAGGGGAAGGATGTACCTAAAAAATGATGAAAAAGTTCAAAATTGAAAATTTGGGAGCCTTCTTACTCCAAAGGTCGAATTTTCGACCATTTTTTCGACATATGTGACCCGAAAAAAAATTCATTTACACGCTACCTTTCGAAATGTAGGTATATCCTTCCGATAATATTATTACTGAGAGTAATCTCTCAAAATTTCATCCAAATCGGTCAATAACTTTTTGAGCTACAGCACGAGCAGTTTTTGTAAAAGTAGTTTCGAGATAAACGCGTTTAAAGTTTCAACTCCGATAACTCCGCAAATATTCAATATTTCGAGTTTTCCTTTGGTCAATATATTCTTTGGGTATTACACTTTCGAAATATGTAAAAAAAATTAATG
>OZ035865.1:3661395-3749572 GCA_964034905.1 Itoplectis maculator
CGTGTAGAACAACCTCGACCCCCTCTTCCCCCCCCCCCCCTCCCACCCCCTCGTTTAATTATGTGCACTCGGGGGGAAACGAGAAATAATGATGATGTGATTTCCAGGCGCCCGATCTACGTGTGTAATGACGATTTTGTTTGAAGGTTTTTTATTTTGATTTTTCATTTTTTTTTTTTGCTGAGGTTCGCCAAGGTGGAATTTTAATTCGCGGTTTTAGATTCTAAATTATCGCGTTTGGGGTGAAGTGGGAATTGACTTTTTTTTGTTTAGGCGTTGATTGCGATGCTGAAAATTCGAGGCTCGGGTATTGAGATTATTTTGAACTCAGGTTGGGTCGGTTGGGTTGGCTGGTTGACTTTTCCTCTTTGCCGGCGCGCGAATAACAGCCGGCAGGTATAGTCCGGCGTTTCGCCGATCCTAATTTACGAGCCGGATCTAACAGGCGCCTTTACGACTTTCCGATAGGGTCGTTCTCGCCCGGACGAGACGCCAGGCCGCGGAATCTCCGTCGTCGTTGTCGTCGTCGTCGTCGTCGTCGCGCTGCTCACCCCGAGGGCTTCGGGGCTTCCGACGAGAATGGCGCAAAAACCACCAACATTTCGTTTGTTAACGAGTCCGAGCGTCGAATTTGCATCGACGTTTCGGCTCCTTCGATTTTCCTTCCGGGTGGTGTATATCGATTTTTATGCACTGAAAAAAAAAAAAAAAAAAAAATAATAATAATAATAAAAATAATAATAAAAATAATAATAATAATAATAATAATAATAATAATAATAATAATAGTAACGCACCGTTGAATTATTGATTATTTTGTTTCCTGTCTATAAAAAAATGCACCCACTTCTCACGAGTCAACTCTTCCTTGAACGATATATATATATATATTTTTTTTTCTCAAATCGGGACGCGTCGAATTTGCCCGGAAATTTCGTGAGACGTGTCCGCCGGAACGGATCCTAATGTTTATCAAAACGCCAGACGCACAACCGGAGATTCGATGAAATTGAAAATTTTTTCCTCCCGCGTGTTCCGCGTGAGCGCCGACGATTTTTCCCTCTCGCCCCGTGAGTCGTCATCGTCGTGATTTTTTTTTCCTCACTCTCTATCGTAGCCGTCGCCTCTTTTACTT
This sequence comes from Itoplectis maculator, assembly GCA_964034905.1. Classification (NCBI taxonomy): domain Eukaryota; kingdom Metazoa; phylum Arthropoda; class Insecta; order Hymenoptera; family Ichneumonidae; genus Itoplectis; species Itoplectis maculator. The sequence continues at coordinate 3,662,531 of OZ035865.1, forward strand.
CCAGCCGGAGGGGTGTTAAATTCCCTGTGAGATTCGATTGGCCGCCGTCCGATCGTCGAGAGAGAGAGAGAGGTGAGGGTCTGGATTTCCGGACCGCAAACGCTCTCGCGAGATGAGCGACGATTTTGCGGTTCTTCCCAATTTTTTTTTTCCCACTCTTCTATATCATCAATAAAATACAAATAAAAAAAAATTCCAAAAATCGTGCGTTGTAAAATTAATAATGGAAACACATTGGACTTGGCCAGGGATGAAAATTAGGGGATGTGAGTCGATTCGGTTCGCAGGAGGGAAAATCGAGAGTCTTATCCGAACGGCTTTGGGTCCACCATTCGCAGATCGAGGGTGTCCGCTCGCTCGCTCGCTCGCCCAGCCGGCTATGGGGTTAGGTCGATGGGGTGCAGGGGGGTGGGGGGAGGGGGAGGGGGCATCGAGACGCGGGAAAGCCAGGGGAGGAGGGGGGGGGAGGGAGAATTTATAGCGTCTTTCGCGAGCGGTCGAGTCGAGGGTGGTCGGAGTGAGCGAGACAGAAATATATATAAGACGCACCGTAGCAGAGCAGCAGAGGCAACGGCATCAGTGAGGCAATGTGGCCGCGCGCGACCGACCCCTGCTCTCCCTTTCGCAGACTCAATGTTTTCCGCAGGGAAAGTCGGAAGTCGGAGTCGAACCTCCCCCCTCCCCCCTCCCCTCCTCGCGCCAGGAGAACGAGCTATAGGGAGCAACAGAGAGAGAGAGAGACGGTGAGAGTCGGGAGCAGCTAGCCAAGGTTTCCCGGTGGCCAAGACTCGGCCGCGTCTCCCATACGTCTTGCTAACAGCTCGACAAAGTTTCGTCCTTCAACCCCTAAAAAAAAAATTCGAAAAAAAATAATTCCCAATTAATTCAGCTGTAAAAAAAATCGCAAAAAAAATTGCCAGTAAAATTTTACCAAAGGTCTGAAAAATCGTTTGTCAATTCTTAGGGGTTGAGGGGGTGGCAAAGGGGTAGCAGGGTTAAGGGTGGACAATTGGAGTCCGGTATTGGGGTAGATTTAGTTGGACGAACGCGGGTCCCTCCATTTTCCGAATGGACTTCTGACCCGGCTATCCTTCGGCGCGTTCAGGACTCGGGGGATGCTTTTTATTAGGCGCTCCGCGCGAGGATCACCCTGTATATAAACCACCCCCTCCCTCCCCACCCTCGCAAACCCTCTTTCTTCGTCCTCCTCACCCCTCAGGTCCACTGAGTGAGCCACCGAGTGGCCTGTCTGTGTTGGTGTCGCGTTTTTGTGTCTGTGGACGGATCTGTGGCCATGTGGACCATGTATGGGGGTTGTGTATGGGGGTGTGTATGGTGTATATAGTACTGTACAAGGGATGCTGTGCGTGGAAGCCCGGAGCTCCAGTGGCCATGTTCGTGGGGTGGCGGTACAGCCCCATTCGGCAAATTAACTGCGTTAGAGCCCCCCACCCCCCACCCCCATCCCTTCCCATCACTTTCACCCCCTCCCCCTTCCACTGTAGCCCAAAGCCGGGGCATTTTTTACACGCTTTTCACGCGACCGGCCATTTTACGGTGAATTATTTTTTTTTTTTTTCATCCCTTACCCAACATCCCTTCAGGGAGATTGTTTTTTATCCACGGATATGGCAGTCGTTATTTCGTCTATTTTCGGTATTTTGCGACCCTTACGGACAGGGGTCAACTATGGCATCGTCTGTAGGACAGAAAGACGGAGACAGAGGGATGGAATAAACTTTGTTGAATAGGTGATCACGTAAAACGTGATTTAGCAATTTGGGAAGCGATTCCCGGAGTCGGTCGCCAATCGCCGTCGACGACGAAGCGTCGGCCGATCTTAGTTCAAATTGAGTATAGTCCAAGTCTTACTCCGGGTGAACCACTACTAATCCAATTCCCCGAGATCCCGAGACGTCGAGTCGAGAGAGACGGACGTGGACCAAGGGGAGGGGGTGGTGGAAGGTGAGTGGTCTCTCAGGGGGAGGAAGCAGCGGTGGAGAAGGGGTGGGGTACACTGGGCGAAGGCAAAACAGAGTCCAAGTGGACGAGAAGGAAAGCGAAAGACGGATAGATACGCCAACGAAGCGACCAACAGTCGAAAGGGAAAGAGAGCGAGGGAAGGGGAAGGGGTGGACAGGAGGGGGGGGGGGGCTGAGGGGGGAAGGGGTTGGGAGAGGACACGAAGGTATAATATCGCCTATGCAAATAGCCTTTGGACTTGAACCGGTTGGATATACTTTAGGGCTCGTCGTCAAAGTTACCCAGAGCAGCGAACACAGAGCAGCAGCAACCCTGGAGCCCCAATAGCTATATGTCGACTATACCGAGTTATATATACGTAACCAGGACTTCGACTGTATTTTCGAGAGAAAAAAATTCCAGCGAGTTTCAACGTTTGAATTTTTCTGGATTGCGTTTTAAATAATGTTTTAACTGAACATTTGGGGAATGATAATTATACGTACACCACTACTGAGTTATATATACGTGATTAGGACTTCGGCTGTATTTTCGAGAGAAAAAAAATTCCAGCGAATTTTAACGTCTGAATTTTTCTGGATTGCGTTTTAAATAATATTTTAACTGATCATTTGGCGAAACTTTGGAAATAAGAATTTGAGTCTGGTGTGAGAAAAAAATAAATAAAAAGGGAGGGAAAAAAAAGAACAAAGGTAATTCGCACGATAACAAAGTGGAGTGTTGGGGGAGGGGGGAGGTCTCGGGTTTTCCGACGCGCGCGTGGAAAATATACATCAGCGAAACGAGAACGAAACACCGGAGTGCTGTCTCTCCCTCCCCTCTTTCTTCCCTCGAAGCGCGACGCCAGCTTCCCTCTCTCTTTCCTCTCTCTCTCTTTCTCTCTCCTCTGCTCGGTCCTCAGTTCCCGAGACAGAGTTCACCCTTCTCACAAAACTTTTCGCAGTCGCCTAATTTTATGGCTCGTTATTTTGTACCTCGCGTTGCTTATTTCTGAGGGGGATGGCTTTTCCGACCAAAATGGACAGAGAGAGAAATGCGAAAGTTCGGACACATTATTACAGAATTTTCGAGGTCGAAAAGTCCAGAAAAAAATGCTCGTACGCGAGACGAGGGTTGAAAACGGCAGAAGGGGTGGGGGTTGGGTGAGGGGGTTGGTCGTGTGTGGAGGGAGGGGAGGAAAACGAGTAGAGAGCTCGGAACGGTCAGAGGGAAACACTGTCAGAAAAGATTGAACATTTTTATCCATAAACCTCGTCAATAAAATGTAACGTACAATTGTGATATAAAATGAAGGTACCTATGAAATGAAATTAGAGTAAATTAAAAAAATTAAAGTACATTTGCAGTAAAATTAAAGCAAATTATTAAAAGTACTGCACCAAAAATAAATTTGACCTCGCACTTGTATAGGAAATTTTACTATACCAGTTTATGAATAAACATTTCCAGTGCATGTGCATTAAATTTTAAGTAATTTTTTTGTGAACACAGAGAGAGAGAAAGGCAAAAGGATCGAGGATTGGAAGGGTGAGAGAGACACGAAGGGTGAACTAAGGGTGGAAGTCGGCACGATCGGGACTGCCGGGGTTAGCCGAGACGAGGGTAGGACGTTTGAGGTCAGTTCGGGGCGGTTTTTTCGACCCCCCGGCTGCTGCCTTCGTCGCTGCCGCTGCCGGCTCGCTCAATACCGGAGACCACGCCGCGCGCTGACCAATGCCCGGTCTCGACTCCCCACCACCGTCGCCCGCTGACCAGACCGGCGATTGGTGGAAAATCTCCCTCGGGACACACTGCTACTCTCTATCCGGCAGGACGAGCGACTCGGATCGGGGATACTATGCTTCCTACGCCTGTCTCTCTCACCCTTCGACCGAACCACCCCCTTCCACCCCCTGCAACCCCCCTCCCCTCCCCCAACCCGGTCCCGGGACTCGAGCGTCCCGCTTCTGACGCCAGGACCGCGTCCCGCTAACTAACCGGAGACCGAGGGCCGATTATGCAACGGGTGTCCGGCATTTATTTGACCCTTGTTGGAAAATTCATAAATTATTTTATATCATTTTTTTTATTGGAGTAAGAAAAAACGACGTTTTCCAGGAGTTTCGATTTATTTGAGATGTTCAGGGTTCGGAGAAATGAGTTGGTTTATGATTTTATATTATTTTTTGTGAATCGATGAATTATTAAAATTGATACATTATTTTAGAATTTTTTGGTGTGGTGAAAAAATTATCAATTTTTTTGATCGACTTTTTCCAAGAGTTTCGATTTATTTCACACGTCCAGAGTCGTAGGCGATAATAAATGAATTTTATATCATGTTAAATGAATTGGCAAATAATTGTATATCATTTTTTAAATGCAGTAAAAAAATGATCAATTTTTTCATCGACTTTTTCCAAGAGTTTCGATTTATTCCAGACGTCCAGATCCGTAGGCGAGCCCTGATAAATGATCGTATATCATGTTAAATGAATTGGCAAATAATTTTATATCATTTTTTAAATGCAGTAAAAAAATGATCAATTTTTTCATCGACTTTTTCCAAGAGTTTCGATTTATTCCAGACCTCCAGAATCATAGGCGGGCATAGGGTTAAGGCTGATGGAATTAATAACGAGACACCCAGTATCCCGGACGAGGAGAACGTCGTGGCCGCGAGTTTGCTCAAGATGATATCGGGATATCCTTCTCACTCCCTTCTGGCCCTAGCTGAGGGGGGTGGAGGGGAGGGAGGGATCAGCAGCAGCAGCAGCGGGGCGACTATATCAAGAGACCCAAGCAGCAGCAGCCTGGCCGAGCTTTCGTTAGATTTCCACCGAACCCCCTCTTGTGTCCCTCCGAAGCAGATGGGAACTTGAAACTCCGCCAAAATTCGGATCGCCAGGCGCGTCCTTCTCGACCTCCCAGAGGTCCGCCCGGCGTCGGACTTAAAGACACCTTTAAAGTTTTGGAAACTCGATCGGTACCAACGTTATAGACATCCGCGGAGGAGATCGCAGACGTTGAGCGGAATCCGCGCCAGTGTCACCGCAAACTGGTCCGAGAATCACGAGAACTCGGCTCTGCCGCTGCGCAGCGTTCGGCGACGGAAACTTCACCGCAGACAGAAATTGAAGTTTCCCCGCTAATTGGGATTAATTGCCGCCGTAGCTTTGAAATCTTCGCCGCCGGTCCCCCGAACTTCATTCGACCCTTCGCGGCGGACTTCAGACACTTCGACGGCCTCGCGGCGTCTTCGCCTAAAAAAAAAAAAAAAAAAATTGAAAAATAAGAAGACCGTAAAAATCCAGAGACTCTGAGTGCTCCGCTTCGCCTTTTTATATTCGCCACTCTTCGCCCGGAGGGGAAATGAGGAGCGGGAAGCGGATGAGTCGGAGGAAAATTAAATAAAAAAAATAAAAAAAAAAAACAAAAATTGAAGCTGAGGTATAAATAAGGTTCGATCTGTCCGCCAACGCGAAAAAAAAAAAAAATCGTTCGCCAACTTCGCTCGACGTCCGTAAAAGCGACGTCACTGTCCAAAACGTGACGAAAAAAAATTAAAAAAAAAATTCTAGCTGAGGAATAAATAAGGTTCGATCTGTCAACTTGAAAAAAAAAATCGTTCGCCAACTTCGTTCGACGGCCGTAAAAGCGACTGTCCATCTTCCAAACCACGATTTTCCCTACAAACCTCAACTAAAAAAAAAAAAAAAAAAAATACACAAAAAAAAGGCCAAGTGCTCTGCTTCATTTTTTTTTTATTCCACTCGTTCTCCATCCGTCCGTGGATCCGCGGCAGTCGTTGAGCCGCGAGCCGCGTTATTTGCGGGCAGGGAAACCGAGGGGAGGGGAGTGGAGGGAAGAGGGAGGAGGGGGGTGACGGTTCGGAGGCTGTGGGGGAGGTGGGAGAGGGAGGGGAGCGGGTTTACCGGGGCTCACCCGCGGGACCCGGGATCAAAGGAAGAATTATCAGGGTTCCGAGCTCGCGTCCGGGATTTCGTCCCGCAGGAGACTTACCACATGTAAATAAGGACACAGAGCCTCCTCTGTGTCCTCCCTCCCTCCCTCCCCCTCCCTCCCCCCTCTCTTCCCTGCTTCCTGTGCAACGCTATCTACATACCTGCCTCTCCTGGTCCTCTCGACCCCCTCCCTCCGCCCTCCAGCGACCTCTCCACTCCCTCCTCCCTCCCCCCTCCACCCTCCGATGGCTCTGTGTAAGCGCGCCTCGATTCTGTCCTGCGTAAATAACATTTTTCCGATAGCGACGGAATAACTCCGTCCCACCTGCACCGAGGCTCATGGGTAGGGGGGAGGGACCGGGGGGGAGGGGGTGGGCATATTCCCGTATAAAAGTGAGCTCTTTTCACCCCTTTTAACTCTCGAAATACCGCCGAGGTCCATACACATCGCAGTTGAACCGAGAATTAAAAAAAAAAAAAAAAATACACATCGTCCCCACTGACACGAAAACGAAACACTGAATATTTTCCACAGCCGGACAGAAACATTTTTCGGTCTTTCCGCGGAAACGCGAATGAAAAGCTGAAATAAAAAAAAAATATATATATATACTGTGTATCTAAACAACGGTAGTGATAAAAAGTGCGGAGCAAACGTTGAATAGAGCGTAATAGAAGGAGGAAAAAAAATAGGGTTGGTGTGTATTTTTTTTTCCAATATGGCGGAGCCCTCGTTGTCCATCGTTTAATACTACCCCTCGCGGAATATCCCGGGGGATGAAAACGGGTAGGAGAGTTATTTTTGTTTTCCTGCCTTCCTTCGGGTTTCCTTTTTTCATCCCTCTTCATCCCTCTCACTATATATACCCCTCTCTCTTTCTCTCTCGGTGCCCAGCATATTCGTTGCGGTGCGCTGAGGAAAGACAAGCTTCTTTTTTTTCTCTCTCCCTCTTTCATCCCTCTCATCCCCCTCCCTCCCCTCTCTCTCCATCCCACTGGCCTCCTCCCACTCGTGAGCCGGCTCCGCGTTTCAAAATGTATGCAAAAGACCGGAGCACAGCTCGCATCCTAACGCGGGTACAATCCCGCCAGGAGCGGCGGTCTCGACGACCCTCAACCCCTTTGCACATTCGACCCCCGGATACCCGCCATTTTATTCCTCGGTTTATTTCCCGAAAAAATAAATATATATATTACGAAAAATTACAGGTTTATTAATTTTATTAAAAAAAATTCATTACGCTTTTTTATTGACATTTTTTTAGGGGTTGAAATTTTTAAAACGACCCTCAACCCCTTTGCACATTCGACCCCCGGATACCCGCCATTTTATTCCTCGGTTTATTTCCCGAAAAAAAAAATATATATTACGAAAAATTACAGGTGTATTAATTTTTTAAAAAATTCTATTTTTTTTATTGACATTTTTTAGGGGATGAAATTTTTGAGGGAGGAGATTTGAGGCGTGACTGTACCTCGGGGGTCCGGCCGACCGCGGTAGTTACCATCGATTCGTGGTCGCAACTGTTTCCCCGTTTAAAAAAAAGAGGCGAAAAAACAGGGGCGAAAAAAAATGTCTGGTCGCCGCGACATCTTTCTCGACATATATTTCTGTTTGTCCGACCCGTGTAACGCGGGGGAGAATATTCGCCCCGTGTGTTGGGTGTAGTTTTTCTCGTCCCTCTCACTCCTCGACCCCGACGCATCCCCCCTTCCCCTCTGGGCTGTCTGTGTATCGATATCGAGCCGCACACATCGGGCGACATTATTCGAGCCGCTGCGGAGAATTCGATTTCACCGGAAGTCGCTTTCTCTCTCTCTAACAATCTATCTATCTATCTATCTCTCTCTTCGACCGTTTCGGTTGCGAATTGCGTACAAATATTTTCGTAGCGCGTCTCGATTCGAGTGGATCGAATGATAGGGGGATGAAATAATTGTTGCGAAATAGAGGAATTTGTTTTGGTATTTTTTTGTTGGGACAATTTTGGTATTTTTTTTAAATAGACAATTTTTATTTTTTTTAAATAGACAATTTTTTTTTTGTGAGTGCGAAGAGTTGGGAATTCGAGAAGCGAAGCACGCACAGTCGATGAGGGGTCGCGTCGCGAGAGCCGAGGATGAGGAAAGCGAGACGTCGCGGTGCGTCGGAGGAGGGCAGAGAGACAGAGTTGGAAATATACGAAAAGCGAGAGAGAGACGAGACTTTTATTGGCTCCGACTCCCCTCTCGTTTGCCTCGCAGATTTTCATATGTTTTCATCCACTCGGAAAATTAGAATGCCGCCCGGCGCTGTACGCTACAACCGCCTCCTGATACACTGTAACACAAATTCGTTCCATGCATTTTTTTGTCCTCTCCCGGACTCGATCCACCCTATTTTCCCTCGCCTGTTCCGAGTCCCGACAAAGAATTTCTGGGCCACCTCGTGACAACCCATTTGCCGACTTTTACACATTTATTTATTAAGCCTGAAATTAAATTGACAATATTTTTTTCGACAAATAAAAAAAAACGAATAAAAAAAGATTAATTCGACAGAGTTGCGATATTTCCAGACTCGAATTTCCATTTATTTATGAAGACTGTAAGAAAATTACCAATATTTTGCCAATTTTCCAGAAATAAAAAAACGAATTAAAAAAAATATTAATTCGAATCGGAGCAGCTGCGATATTTCCAGACTCGAATTACCATTTATTTATGAAAACTATAAGCAAACTTAATTGGCAATATTTTTCAAATTTTCGAGAAATAAAAAAACGAGCGAAAAAAAAAGATTAATTCAAATCGGAGCAGCGGAGCCTTTGTCTCGAGGGTCATCGGAGAGGCCGAAGCCGGGCTGTCGAATTGAGGAATGAAAAATGGCTTTCAGGGTAGTGAAGGGTGCGGGGGCGGGGAGGGGGGGGGGGGGGGACACGACCGCGACAAGCGTGGAGGACGTGGGCGGGGGGGGGGGGGCGGCGTCATCTTGGAATAAGAAATCGTACATTTATACGAGGGGCCAGCGCGCCGTGCCGGGCATTATCTCTTTTTTAAGGGGGTTGCTGCTGCTGCTGGATGTACCAGGCGGTCGCGGAACGACGAAATCGTTTCGGCCGAGGACACGCGCATAAAAAACATATTTCGAGGTCTCGCCGGAAGCGCGGAGGACACGGACCGGTCCGTCGACGTAATATATCGTCGGGGGATCGATGCGGAACGTCCCGGAATCGGAGAAAGAGACGAAAAACACGACAACTTTTTGTCTGCGAATTCATCACCCACTGATATATTTTTTTTACATCGATACGAACGTAAAAAAATTCTTTATCACTGCATTTCGATGCTCATTGATTAACCAAAGATGATTAAAAAAAACTTTATCACTGCAATTCGATGCTCATTGATTAAACAAAGATGATAAAAAAAATATTTAGCACTGCAATTCGATGCCAATTTATTAACCAATGGTAATTAAAAAAAATCTTTATCACTGCAATTCAATGCCCAATTTATTAACTAAATATAATTAAAAAAAAATTAATTAAATAAAACCGGAGAAAAGTGATGGAATCGAAACGAGTGACAGTCACTAACCTGACGCGACGCGTTGCGTGCGAAGTCTGGCCCAAAACTGGCTTCACCCTTTCGGTCCCACGTTCCCCGAGGACTGAAGGGACGTGGAACTGCCGCATCGGCATCTGCGGTACGTTTTTTCGAGGGACGATCGACCCACGAAGGCAGCTATAGGTGCGACATCAGGTAGTTCACGTAAAAATGTCCCCCCTCCCCAACCCCGTAAAAATCGCGACTCGAAAATGCGAGGAAAAAAAGAGGACGAAGGCTCAGTTCGGTGGCTCGAGAATTTTCGCTCGATCCATTGGGCGTAGGTCAGGCAGAAGTCGATCCACGAAGCGAAAAAAAAAAAAAAAAAAAAATTCGCAGAAAAATCGGCGAGAGCTAAACTCCGGCGGATATGTGATAAAAATTGACTGGAGGACCGAAGGGATCGGGGGGAAAAAAATGTCTCGAGGCCGCAAATCCTGAGAAAAGGGCGCAGGAACCCTTCGGGAGTCTCTTGGAGCGTTTTGTCCCGTTTTGCGTCGTTCTCGCTCGGCTTCCTCGTATCCTTCGTCCTCTGAGCCTCGAAAATTCGTCAGAGCGACGATGAGCTTCGAGCTGAGATCGGACCAGTCATCCAGGGTCGATCAGAAAAAAAAATGAAGTCGGTTGGGGCGTCCGATGAACTCGGAGAATTTTTTTTTTGACTCTGTCACGTTGCACTTTTATTTTCCATTTATTTTTTAGTCTGACTGCTGTTGATTTTTTTTTCCGTTGTTTTTACGTCTCGTAAATTATTGATCTGCAGAGGGACAGATGGTTTATCCACTGAGAGGAGGTGGAGGCGAGTTCGGAGGGCTTTTCGTAAGAAGAGCGAAATCTCCGAGGAGGGATCACGAGGCCGGAGTTGCATGTTATGGCGGAGCAGTGAAGACGAGGGACGAGAGATACGTCTGCGAATTATCCGTTTGTTGAACGACGAGAAGCTATGAAAGGATAAAGGGAACGAGAGGCAGGAGGAGGAGAGGAAGGAAAATGTTGCGGTAATGCGGACGACGCTGGGAGGAGACGAGAAGCAGCAGTAGCAGAAGCAGCAGACAGAGAGACAATTTTCAAAGCAAGTTTCTACGGGAACCACCGGGAAATTCCCTTTGCAGCGTCCAGGCGATATTTTTCAAAGTACTCAGTCGCTGCTGCTGCTGCTGCTGCTGCTCGTGGCGAACGAGAGGAGAAGGGATAAAGAGAGCGGAGCGAAGACGAAATCCGTACAGCGTGCATGATATAAGCTCACTGCGAAAGATTCGTCCCTTCTGCCACACTTTTGCTTCGCCGACGCTTTCGCGACGCAAAAATCGCAATTTAGGAGAAAAAAAAAATTGATTTTTGCGTTTTTCTCCTCGAATTTTTTATTTTTCGGGAAAATGATCGTGATTTTTGGAATCAGCGGAAAATTTCCCATCGGATAGGGTCTTTAAACTTTGCGAAATCGAAAATTTTTTTTTCATCAAATTTTGGGAAAAATGGAAAGGGGTACCCCTTCAAAAAATTTGCGATTTTTGAGGGTCAACTTAAAAAATCTGCAAAAAATCGAAAAATCGAGATATCGCGTTCAGCCTTCCAGCATTCTCTTCGTTGAAGTGTCTTCTTTCGAACGCAAAAAGAAAATCCAGATTCCATCCATCCAAAAAAAAATTACATCGATTCTAGTGAAGCTTTAAAATTCGCAAAAAGTGAAAAATCTTTTTTCGCGTTTTTCTCCTCGAAATTTTTATTTTTCGGGCAAAAACCGGTCATATTTGGAATCAGCGGAAAATTTCCCATCGGATAGGGTTTTAAAACTTCGTCAAATCGAAAATTTTTTTTTCCGCCAAAAAAACGTAATATTAAAATGTTGTTTTTTCTTTTCTTCCATTGGAAAACGATTTCAGAGCTGGTGTCTGGTGGTTTATCGTTCGGTTCGCTCGTGATATACGAGGTTTCTCCCTTTGTGCATCGCCGGGTCCGCAGGGAGAGAGAGAGAACGCACGCGCCGAAATGGGCCAATAGATATGCAGCGTGGACGTTGCCATTTTTGCGTTCGCCTGAAATTTTAATGTACATCGTTGTCGTGGGAGGGTAAAAGCGAACTCGCCCTCGGTGAGCGCTGAAGGGACGCGAGACCGGCGGCCATTACCTTCGATTTCGAAATAAATTGCGTCCCATAAACAGGGCGGTCCATAAGAATACATACGACCGGCTTATCCGTGGCTACTTTTCGTCGAACTCCTCCGCTTTCCTTTTTTTTTATACCCGCTCCACTCTCCGTACCATCCGCGTTGCTGTTGCTTCTATATATACGTGACAAGTTCACCCGCCGAGATTGCGAAAAAAAGAAAAAAAAAAAAAAAAAAAAAAAAAAAAATTGCTGTTCCCGTTTCCCCATCGATCGCTTTTTCCGCGATTTATACTTTTTTCCCAATCTTCCCTTTATTCAAAATACAAATAAAAAGGTTCTAATTTTCCAAAAAAAAATCATAAATCAATCTCACCGCTAGCCACTTATTTTCCACCCCCGGAAAAGCTCCGTCATCCCCTTTACCAAATTTTCACCTTCGCGATTCGAGAGTTCTGATATCTCGGATGAGATGCGAAGCGCGGACAGTGGATTTGAATATTTTTGCGTCGTGTCGCTCGGCGCTGGAAGTGGGTGAAGGGCGAGGAGCGGAACGAAGGGCGCGAGGGGGGAGGGGGGGGGTGGTTTAAAATGGCCGCTGCCGCGCGCAGATAAGAAGTCCAGGGACGAACCGGGTGCGTAGTCCGAAGGGCTGCGGAGCTCTCGTCGCGTGGCCGACGAATGGCCCGTCAGACCTCTCGTAAATCAACCCCCTGGTTGAGGACATTCGTTTTTCTCCGTCGCTGTCGCGCGTCCCGCTGGCACCGAATCCTCCTCCCCCTCCCTCTCCTCCCCCTCCTGCGGTTTACCACCCGGGAAAAGTGGCCAACGAGAAATCCTCCGCAACGGAGTTCGAGAATTTATCGGATCCGCTGTATCCACTCAACCCTTTTCGCGTTGCTCGGTGAAAAATGGGGTCGTTGACGAAATTTCAAAAAAAAAAAAGTGTCAAATAATTAGCGAATAATAAATTCGATCATCAGAGGAGATCGAAGGGCCACCGAAATAAAAAAGATTCGTTGAAGCGATTTGTAACAAAAATATTTATAAATGTATTAAAAAAAGGACTGTGTCCAATAATTAGCGAAAAATAAATCGATCCTTAGAAGAGATCGAAGCATCATCGAAAGAAAAAAAATTCGTTGCACCAAAGTCGTATAAAAAAATTTAGTTACACTCGTTTGTCGAGCGTCTCAGTATCCGAGCCCCGAAAGAGGCTTCGTTATAGGTTCGAAGGGTTGTTTCCCCGAAGCAGCCGCCAACCTCGCAACTTTTCTCGCGTCTGCTTACTAGAGTTACCAATCCCAGGTATATAACGTCGCGCTTCACGAGCCCATCGCGCACAATATCCGCAAAGGGCCGCCACGAAGTGAAAGGGTTGCACAGGCGTAAAGGGCTGCAACCGTTACGCAAAACTACCCTTCGCGTCCCTTCCTCTAGATCCTTCGTGAAAATTTTTAAATATCCGAATTAACCCCCCAGCGATCCTCGGAAGGGCCCCGAAAATTCTCGGAGACCCTTCGCCCTTACCTGAACAATCCTTCCCCATTATTTTTCATCGAACCTTTTTTGCATCTGGCGTCGTCGATATAATGTTTCCCCCGCGTCAAACGCAAATCCTCTCTCTCTCTCTCTCCCTTCCTCCCTTAGCCCTTTTTCTCTCTCTCTCGGCATGTAAAATTATGTTAATGGATTATCCTTCGGGCACCGGGGAAAAAAAGGGCTCTCCAGGTACCGAGATGAGAAGAGCCGTGTGTGCTGAGGATAGGAAAAAGGGCCGAGGGGGGAAGGGGGGAGGGGGCGAAGGGCGCGAAAGCCTCGCGCCGCGTTTTTTGCGTCCCTTTGAAATTTTCCTCGCGGATGTAGGTCGACATTACGCATACGCAAAAGTGGATCCTTTACCTGAAACGAGTACGTGCTACACGTCGACTGGTAAACGTGACCGCCCTACGTCACCTACGTTATATATATACCGCTATATACCGATATATATATAGGTACACGAGCCTATTTCCCTATACGTGGACTCGTGAATTTTCTACATACATATTATATACATAGCAGTGTCGCATATATAATTCACTGTGGGGCGTACATGAAAAATATATATATGTGTATGTTATATATATAGGCACATGTATATATGTTCAGTCATGGTGCGTTATGGCGATGGGATCGACGACGACGACGACGTCAGCGAAGGGCGAAAGGGATGCGCGACGACGACGAGAACGACAGATGGGGTTAAAAAATAGTGAAAAGGATTAGGGATGCGGCGAGCTATCGATCCAATAAGCGTCCCGAACAGTGGAGAATTCGGAGATTTTTCGGCGCACTTTTTTCGGTTACCCGCGGGATTTTTTTTTGTCTCGCGACTCTCGACGCGAGGATCTCGTGCGACCCTTGGGATAAGCTACACCACATACACCGAGCGACTCGAGAGGGTCTCAGGGCTCTTCTTTGGAAATTCTTCAATCCGATTTTTTTTTCTCTCTCGCAGCTCGTTCGAAAAAGGCCGAAGGGGGGTCTTACACGAGATTGGCGCGGAATTAGAGCGGGTTTAGTGTCGTGACACAGCTATCGACAGGTCTCGATTATCTTTTTTTCATACATTCAGTGTGTTTGGGTTGCTTAGGATTTTTCGTGGTGGAATTTTCGAATTTTAATTTTTTATAGCTTTCTCTGTGAAAAAAAAAATTAATAAGAGCCACGATTGGCAGGAATCGAGGTCTCGCTGCTCATTTTCTCGACTCGATGACATCTCGATTCGTTTATTTAGCTGAATTTCCGAACTTTAATTTTTCACAGCTTTCTCTGAGAAAAAAAATAAAAAATAAAAAATAAAAATCACGATTGGCAGATCGTCGATGACTCGATTGCTAATTTTCTCAACTCGATGACACCTCAATCCCTTCATTTAGCTGAATTTCCGAACTCTAATTTTTCACACCTTTCTCTGTAAAAAAAAAAAAATAAAAATAAAAATAAAAACCACGATTGGTCGTCGAGGACTCGAATGCTCATTTTCTCGACTCGATGATATCTCGATTCGTTTATTTAGCTGTTCGCGGCTGCGGCGGCGATTCGAGTGGATTCCACTTGGCGGCGTAGATCGGCCGAAGTGCCTTTCCCGCAGCCGCCGCACCAGCCGATCGACCCTTCAACCCCTTATTCGGGGTTGCAGCCGCCGAAGGGCCCGCGGAAGGCGTCGGACCGCGAGGCGTCTCGCGCTTATTTCACTTTTCCGTTATCTCCGCTGCGAGAGGCGCGGCGCCCCGCGGCCCGAGATTCCGATCGGTTACGAGGATTCTTCGTCCCGTGTATTTCGAGTGTGTCTGCCGAGGCGCGACTGCGGCGGCCGATCCACCGCGCGGATAATTCACGAAGCGCGTTCGTCCGGATTCGAGGGCTCTCCGAGATCCTCGCCGGCTGATAAGGTATTCAAAGCGTTTCGGCTATTCCGAGGGTAGAGCTTTGGCTTCAACGGTGCTAGTTTTTTTTTTTTTTTTTTTTTTTTCTTCGTCACTGCTGGTCGATTCACATCCGACGAAAAATTCACGTCTCAGACCCGGAGCCCTCATCCCTCAACCCCTCTCCACCCTTTTTGGGGGTAGCTTCGTAGAAAAGCACAATTTCTTAATCACCGATGTGTGACTCTTGTTTTTCAAGACTCTTATTTTTTGTCTCACGTCAGACACGAAAAAAAAACAATAACCTCACTTTTAAGGGTGAAAGTGGAGTACTTGCATCGTCGAAGGGGTGCATCGATACAATAAAAAAAAGTGCACTGCCAGTGCAACCTGTGCAACAGATCGGAGATCGTCGGATTAAATTCGTGAAGGCAAAAAAAAACACACAAAGTGAAAAAAAAAATGTCAAGGGTCACAGTGGGAATCAGATATCGTCTATTTTGGCGTCGTTATTCGGTCCTCTTTGTCGTCGATTTTCACGGCTGCCACCGGGCGCCCCTGTTTTGGTGTCGGTTTTCACGTTTTTTCACCCAAAACCACCCCGACTGACGTTCCCCCTCCCCCTCCCCTCCATTCAGGGCCCATTGTATAGGCACTCGACCGCCCGAATCGCTCGTCGCCTGTGTCTGGCTGGTTGCCCCGAACTCCTGTTCTGACTCTCGACACTTACGCGTTTCTCTCGGTTTTCTGAAAAGCCGAGGCCCAACCCCTCGACTGGCATTACACGCCAGACACGAGGGACTTGGAATTTTATCGCCGCACGCACAGCACTGGCACAGGTTCCGTCACTGCAGGTACATCGACCGCCTGTAACACATCGACATTAATCTCCCCCTCGTGGAAAAAAAAATCATACCAAAGTGTGGAAAAAATTGGGAAAAGTGAATTCCGGGATATCAGGTGCCATTGACGTCTCCATTGATCGATTAATAAAAAAGACTCTGATTAGGATTTTCATTTTTTTTTCCATAATGTGTTCATTGATTAATTAACAAAAAATAAAAAAATTCTGATTAGGATTTTTTATATTTTGTGTCTTATGAGTCGAGTTAAAACAGCTGAAAAAAAAATCCATCAGACTCCGAACGCGTGGGCGGAAAATTCTGGACTGGTATATTTTTTTCGCTTCGACAGACTGAAAGAAAAAAAAAACACATAATGGAAATGTGAATCGATGCTTCGGCAGATAGAGCGACGTAATAAGATGAAAAAGTTGACTCCCGTCACGTATCCCACATTATTGTCGACTGGAAAAAAATGTGTGTGGCGAGGAAGGAGGGAAAAAGCCAGGTGCCGAAAGTACGGAATTAGTTGCGCCGCACGTACGGAAAATTGGAAACGTCATCTGGGCTCCACACGTGTCATAGGTTCAACCCCTTTTCCTATTTTTTAAATTTAAGATTTAAATTACAAAATGATATTATTATATCAAAAATTATTAAGCATCATAATATGAGCGCGTGCGATTAATTATTCAGGACCAGGTAGCCGAAAGTTTCGGGCAGAGGCGGCGCATTCGAGCGCAATTTCTCGCAACATCCTTCGGGCTGTGCATACGTAAAGGGTCGTCACCCGAGTCCGCCCCATAAGCATATGCATTCCAGGTATAATACATATATATATAGTGCGCCGCGTGTACGCGACACTCGAACAAAGCCGAACTTATGCCTCGATGGACCGTGAGGTAAAAAATAAAAAAAAAAAAAGAAATGGTATCGTATGTAAAGGGAAACGAGAGAGAGAGACGGAAATAAGGGTCGGGATATAAGGGCAACCCTTTTTCTACCTGACCCCCACCCGGCAGCCTCCTTTCTCCTCTCAGGTAAGATTTTTCGGGCCCCCTATCACACCTCCTGACGAGACGTGCTTCTGGGTCTTGGGGCCCAGATCCTGGGACCTCCAGTCGAACTGCGAACGTTCGTTCGTCAGGATCTCCTCATCTGAAATATTTTCTATCGTCTGACGTTTAATTAAAAAATTTAGTTTTGAAAAAGTGAAAGCTGAAATATTTTCCAGGTGAGTGTAGCAATTTTTCCAATGTTCAAAGTGCTCGTGTTTATTATTAAAATTATAAAAATTATTGAAATGATTAAAATTATTAAAATTATTGAAATTATTGAAATGATAAAAATTATTGAAATTATTGAAATGATAAAAATGATAAAAATTATAAAAAATATATACAACGACCCGAAATAAAATTCGTGCCCAGTGCGAAAAGTCATCGTCATCGCCATCGCGAGAAAGTGACGTCAGTGGACCGAGGAATCGATAACTCGTGCGAAATGGTGGAGAGAGAGAGAAGAGTGAGAGAGAGAAATCGTCGATGCAAGAGTCTCGTGACGCGAGGGGCGCAGCCTCGACGAGAGCCGCACGAGAGCAGCGGCCACGCGATATGCTATAAATTGGAGTGGGTCGACGCTGCTTGGTCAGCATCGACGGAGAGAGCTCTACGGGCTGATGCGGCAGGGGCGGGGGAGGGAGGGGGGAGGTCACCCCACGGTCCGGCTCGGATCCAATGGGGTGGCGCTATTTTTTTTTTGCGCGTCAATACGACCCACGCTCGGGGGGTGGATTCGAGGGGGTCGCCGAGAAAAATACAAAATGGTGGACCCAACCATGAACCGACCCCCCGGGGATTTTTATCCAGCAAAACGGTACATTTTACACCATACGGCAGATTGTTCGTTACTCGACAATTTTTTTTTCTCCATTAGCAACGAAGGGTGAAAAGAATTGGGAACCGGAAGGGTTTTCTTGTTATTTTTTTTTAAGGGCGAAGCGATGACTTAGCGATATTTTTCTGACAGTCGATTTCGGTGAAAGTTTTATTTCTGAAAAATTGAATACGTCGCAGACGGCCTCAGCCACTTCCGGCGACGGCTTTGAGTGATTTGATTCCCTTTCGCTCTTATCGCTTATCAGCGAGGCTGATGAGAGAGGCGAGAGCTGAGATCGATCAGATTGCGCGGATCGATGAAACTTAGGGGCAAGCCAGACGCTGGCTCGCGACGAAAATGGATCTAGACGAGTCGCGCGGGGAATATTAATCCCCAGAAAACACAATCTGGGATATTTTAGGACTATAATTAACCGTAGGGAATTAGTGATGCATTTTTTACGATTTTTCGGAACCACAGATTAATTGAATGCAGTGTTGGACCCCGAAAAAAAAAAAAAAAAAAAAAAAAATCGGAGATCGTAAACGAGTCCCATTGAAAATCGTATCCGGTTTTTAACCCGGAAGTCTTGGCCCTTCCGGGCGTTGACCCATCGAAGACGCTGACCCTGGTCAACGGGGGCCAGATTTTCTCGCAACTCGTTTTGACGCGAGCTGACCACGTGCCCACACCTTAAGGTTCACCCTGGGGTCGATCGGAACCCGCCTCGTCACACATCCCATAATACCTGAATTAATTCGCCATAGAACCACTAACCAAAATTTGTTCTGTCATCTTCGACGCCTTAAACACAAATCCGCACCTTTGCTTCGCAATATCGAGTCTCATCAATTTTTAACTATCAATTTTCGATCGGTCGTCGAACCTCCGACGATGATTCAAGAGGACCCTGAGGGGGAGGGGGAAGGGGGAGGGGAGGTGAAAGGCAGCTCGCCCTGAAATTGTCGAGAGTCAAACCATCCCTCGTAGCACAGTCGACGCGGGCCGCGAGCCGCCCGTTCGAGAATCCGGAATCCGATAACGAGAGTAACGACGTTATTATCACCGCAGCCATTGGGACGTTGTTATCGCGATTCAACGGTTTGTACGAGCCGAGAAATAAATACGACACGTTGACTCGAATAAAAGATGTCGGAAAATATTAGACAATTTTTTTTCTCACCATTTCTCATTTATTAGATCTCGGATAAATAATCCGAATAATAATCCGAATATAAGAATAGAATTATCATTTTATTCCGTATTATTGTCGACGAATTGGACGTTGTTATCGCGATCCTCGGTTTGTACGAACCGAGAAATAAATACGACACGTTGCTCGAATAAAATATGCCAGAAAATATTTGACAATTTTTTTTTCACGATTTCTCATTTATTAGATCTCGGATAAATAGAATTATCATTTTATTCCGGATTATTGTCGACGAATTGGACGTTGTTATCGCGACTCAGCGAATCGCGATGCAGGAGAGGAGTGAAGCGTTGCAGAAATATTTCGCGATGACAATAAATATCGCCGAGAGTTTTCGTTCGAGTGTCTCGCGGTCTATATTTGTGTGTGGAATATATTCGAAAAAAAAAAGAAAAAAAAATTGATAGTATTTGTGTATATTTATATATGTGTACATGGCTGGGCGGACAACGTAGCGACGCTCGGCGGATGAGGCGGTCTTCCGTGCCTTTGGAAAATCCTTGTTATCCTTGTTATCTCGAGCGAGAAGCACGGCCAACGCGGGACACGGCGAATCCCGGGGCACGAAAAATATCGTATAACCGGGTCGTACGCAGAGAGACACGACGAGTCTCGCGAGACTCTGGGTACCGTCGGCTATACGCTGCTTCGGTCTCTCCGAGCGAACCGAGAAATAGCCGTGAGCGGTTTGCTCTCTGTGGCTCGTTAAAAAAAAAATCTCTTCCTCTTTTTTTTTTTCTACGTGAATTGGACACGCAGAGGAATTGGAAAATTCGCATTCTATTTATTATCATATACATATATATTTTTTTATTCGTATTCGGAATTTTATTATCATATATATATTTTTTTTTATTCGTATTCGGAATATTATTATCATGTATATATTTTTTTATTCGTGTTCGCGTTGCGTTTCGCTCTCCGTGGCTCGTTAAAAAAAAAATCTGAATTTTTTTTTCTACGTGAATTGGACACTCTGAGGAATAGAAAAATTCGCATTCTATTTAGTATCATATATATTTTTTTTTATTCGTGTTTGCGTTGAGTTTCGTTTTCCGTGGCTCGTTAAAAAAAAATCTGTATTTTTTTTTCTATGTGAATTGGACACGCTGAGGAATTGAAAAAATTCGCATTCTATTTATTATCATATATATATATTTTTTATTCGTGTTCGCGTTGTGTCGGAAGGTGTTGGGGGTGTTCGGGGCGTGAGTGACGATTCACCCAAACTCACTCGGCACAAAACATCACTTAGGGGCGGCGAAGACGAAGACCGTCACCTTTCCCCGCGCGCAGCGCAAACAGCGCTAATGGAGCGCCCGATACGAGCCACCTACGCTCCCAGCTCTTTGCCGCGGCACACTCGGATCCGTCAAAAAACGTATCCGGAACATCTAACGCGGTGAAAAATATTTTGCTTCGATTTATCTGTCACGGACATAAATTTGTCAATTGCCGCTGGATAAAAAAATCGATGAAAATGGAAAAGTGTTTTTTTTTTTTTTTTTTTCTGTTGCATCCCTAGTGTGATAAACGGTTGTAGGGTCGTTAGAACATAGAAAGCGAAAAAGGTCGTGAAAAGTTATTGCGAAAAAACGCGTTGGCTCGGAAATCAGGTCGGGCCCAGAAAGGAAAAAAGGAGAAAGGGTTGAAAGGGTTCGTCGTTTCGGAGAGAACAGACCGCGTCGAGTGCGTCAGGTATACAAACGCAGCCAAAAGGCGACGCCATATGCGAGTTATCGCAACAGTTTTGGCCTACATAAACCTCGCATCCGGTTAAACGAAATAATAATAATAAATTCTTTAGAAAAAAAAAATAAATAAATAAAATTATTTTTTTTGCACAAAGAGAGTTGTCGCATAGATCAAAACGGTGTACCAATTTTCCGTACGCGTCGCGGAGGGTAAAAAATAAAATAATCCAGAGAAAAAGAGGGCGAGCGACGATATATTTGAATTTAAATTTGAGTCGTGCCAGGATCGAGGCTGTAAGGGGGGGGGGGGGGTGGGGGTTGGGGGTGGAAATGCGGTCCCTCGACGGGGGAGCGACGACACCGCCGCCCCCTGGTCACTTCGGATGCAGTTTTGCCGTCGTTCTTCAATTTTTGAACGAGAGGCAGAGGTGGAGACCGTCGCGCGGCAGCAGCTCCCGAGGGAGAAGCGCGCGGCTGCCGCGTCGCTGCAAACGACGAGGGACGAGACACACACGCTCTATACATATATACAAATGCCGTGGCGTAAACTCGCGAGTAAAACTCGCACCGGCGTCGACGACTTTTCGCGCCTCGAGACCCAAGTTTCTCGAAAATATTCCCACTGCCGAGTTTTGGATCTCTGGGAAAAAAAAAAAAAAAATTGAGGGAGGTCAAATTTTAAGTATTTAATTTAGTGCAATTTTTACGATTGTCGATTTTCGTCTGTCGATTTTTTATGGTTGGTAATTATAATTGCCAACCGTGAAAAATCGACTCTCGATATCGAACTTCCGGCGACTCTCGCGACGTCATCAATTTTTTTTTCCACGTTCTGTGGCACGAAAAAAAAAATGGTAAATAAAAATACACATATGTGTAGCGTGTGATCAATTCAGGAAGAGGAAGCGCTGGGTGTGTTTCCACCCGGGAGACGCACCCGCGGGAAAGGGGTCGTTCCGTCGACCGAGTATCCGTACCGACGTTAAATCATTAATTTGGCCACCCCGAAATCGTTCTCTCTTTTTTTTCCCATCCCTCTCTGCTTCTCTGTTGCACCGTCAGCCTGACACAGGTAGAGAAACCCCTTTTTTTCATCCCGCAGGTAACTCGCATTGTGTAACCTTTTTTCTAAAAATGGAGGAAGAAAAAAAAATGGTACCCTCTTCCCCGTCAGAAGTCCGTCGACCCCTCGCGGCCCAAAGAAAACACTCCGCACTGTCATATCGAGGACTAATATATTTTTGATCGATACCGAAGTAGCGGGCCACCTATGCGAAGGGCAAAGAAAAAAAAAAAACGAGGTGGATGAATCGTCGAAGCTGCCCCCATTTTTTCCCACGAACCGAAGAGATCCAACCCCGGAGGCTGGAATCGTACGAAAAACCGTTGTCCAAACAAACACACCCCTGACTTACAAAAAGAACGAGATTCGTATGAAGGTACAAAAAATAAATAAACAAACAGAGTCTTTATTAACAGGAAAAAAATTCGAGGGTTGCTTCCGACGAATCATTTGACTATTATAAATGCAGCTCCGAATCGTCACGAGCGACGTCAATGATTCGGGGTACCATTATTGGCTATATATGTAGGTGGAGGATAATTGATATTCACTCGATTATTGATATTC
Source organism: Itoplectis maculator (assembly GCA_964034905.1). Taxonomy (NCBI): domain Eukaryota; kingdom Metazoa; phylum Arthropoda; class Insecta; order Hymenoptera; family Ichneumonidae; genus Itoplectis; species Itoplectis maculator. The sequence continues at coordinate 3,684,820 of OZ035865.1, forward strand.
ATTCGATTCATTTGCCAAAAGTAAACGCGGAAACGAAATTAAAAAAAATAAATAAACAAACAGAGTCTTTATTAACAGGAAAAAATTCGAGGGTTGCTTCCGACGAATCATTTGACTATTATAAATGCAGCTCCGAATCGTCACAAGCGACGTCAATAATTCCGGGTACCATTATTGGTTATATACGTAGATGGAGGATAATTGATATTCACTCGATTCATTTGCCAAATGGAATCGCGGAAACGCTCCCAAAGTTGGCGCCAAATTAGGGGATGAAAGCGTCGCCCACGCGAAATTTCCATATCACCCTCTCTTTCGTCGAAGGGCTGAACGGACACAACGTTACCATTGACGCCACGCACAATGGACACCTAATTCTCGAGTACGTCGATTGAGTCTGGTGCGAAGTTGGCACCAGAGCCAAAATCGACGAAATCGGAAAATCGGCTTTCGGATGAAACGCGAAAACCAAAATCCCCGATGTAATCCGCCCTTTCACACAGGGTGCGTGTAATTTTTTTTCCCTTTTTTTCCCATCTTCCCTCTCGCTCTGTCATCTCTCCCCTTTGGCCTCTCTTTGGGCCTAAAGTCCGACGGGAAAGCCGGTGCAGCAGCAGCCAACCCTTCGCCCGAAATTTTTAAGGGTTAAAAAATCCGCACTCGACTCTTCCGACAAAGCAGCGACGAAGCTGAGGGATATTACACGCGGTGGTAAAGGAAAAAAAAAAAAAAAAAAAATACGTCGTGCAAAAGGGAAAAAGTCGCGAATGGATAGAGAGAGAAGGAGGGGGGATGAATTGAGAGGGGTCGTCGTCGTGCATTTTGTCACCGTAGACACCGATATACGTCCCACGGCGAAAGCGACTCAGCGGCGGTGGATCAACCCGAGCGACCCTCGAGAGTGGCGAAAATAAATAACGATATAAATGACAGTCAGCGACGAAAAACTGTTTTGGGTTTTGTAGCGCGACCGTTTTTCCGTTGGACATCGAAGCACCGAGCTGCAAGGGTTGGAAAGGGGGGTGGGGGGGGGGGGGGGGGGGTTGAAGTCGCTGTCAGTGTTCCTCTATTTTCGATGTTTCGTTTTTTATTGCCGAGTTCGTTCCGGGGGAAAAAAAATGCGAAGTCGGGAGAGGCTAGGGCCACCCGGCTAGAAATTCATTGGATATTTATTGCCCTGGCTACGGTTTTGTAGTCGGTCGGACGATCGCTGTATCGAGTGCTCTTTGTCACCTTTTTTTTTTTTTTTCGGAGTTATTAGTGAACTTTGACTCGAAGCACACAAAAATCTATCAGACTCAACCTGAGCAATTACGAATTTTGTGATGAGCGTTAAATTTTCCTCTCGTTGAACTTGCAGCGCGAAAAGACCAACAGCCGACAATTTAAACTGAACTAAAATGTCGCTCGAATGCCCCGAGCGGTGTTTTTCCTGCCCGCGAAACTGGAGTGTAACGCTATTTTTTTTTTTTTTCCTGAGGGCGAACGACCAGGAGGAGTTTTTTTTCCCGGAGGCTGCGCCTCCCTCGTCCCGGGCGAGGAAAAACAGAGCAAAACGTCGACGCGGGCGCAGTTTCCTCGCAGGAATTTAATATTAAAAAACTGTCATTCTGTGTCGATATGAAAATTCCAGAGATATCGAATTCGTTTTCATTTTTTTGTCCCGTCTTCCTCTCTCCTCCCACTTTTCTGTCTCTCCGCGTTCGCCACTTTCTCTCTGTCTATGTAGCGACGTCGCAGCGACGTTCGCTCGGTCTTCTCGTCATTCTTACGGCTCTTGAACCTTCGTCACTGGCTTTCACTTTCTTCTCGAGGAAAAAAAAAAAAAAAAAATACACGACAGTCGGAGTTTAATCAATTGTCGAGTCGACGCTCAAAATGCTTTCGTGGAATGACAAGTTTTTTATTTATTTATTTACGGTTGTTTGCCCTTTCGATTTTTTTGGCGAAAATAATGTTCGATTTCGAAAGTTCGAAAAATTGAAAATTCAATGAGAAAAATAAATAAATACAAATAGTGATGAGGTAAAATTTATCAGACGAGATTATTGCACTGGTCGATGAGACTGCAGCATCGCCGACGTTGTAAGTTGGATCTGAGGGCAAAGGGAGGAAACCGAGGAGAGAAGAGGGCAAAGATCCGGGCCGCGGAGAGACGCTGCCCAAACTCGTAAACTTAAGCTGCTCCGGCTGCGGATATTACGTGAGACAGTCTAGCTCGTCAAAGTTAGCCGTTCGTCGTCGTCGTCGTCGTCGTCGTCGGTGTCCAAGGGTCTCTCGGCCCTACCCAAGGACCGACGGATAAGGTACACTCTGCGGTTCTCCATTAAGAAACGCCCTCGGGCCCTTGGACACCATAGAAACGCGATGGACTCTCGCTCCGGCAAGCAGCGCAATTTATTCGCCAGGCAAAATTTTCCTCCCTGCGAAGATTCACCCTTAAAACGTTAGCAGATTTTTTTTTTCGAAAGGGCGTAACCAGGAAAATGTTTTCGTGCCAGTGGAAACGTGTCCAGGACGAGTTAAGGGGGTGACATCATCGCGGGGGTATCGAGACGTCCGAGAGGAATGAAAAAAAAATCGAGAGAGAAGCCACCCCTGGTCGAGCCTCTCGCTCAGGGGGGTGGGATGTCTCTCCGGTGCTTCGAGCTACCCTTTTCCACGGAATTAGAGAATTTTAAAACGGCGCAGTAGTTCAAGGGACGTTACCCTCTCGGAGCGTATAACCCACACACACACGTCGCGCGTCCGTAGCGAAGAGCAAAAGGCCCGGCGCGTTACACGCGTTTCTGCCCCGCGAATGCCCGCTGGACCGCACTAACGCGAGAATTTATTGGCAATTTTTTTTAAAGGCCTCTAGATTTATTTCCAATTTCGCGAAGCGGCCGTGAAACGCGCGCAAGACGTTCGCTCGGCTGTATTTTTTTTTCCAGGGGGGTGAGAATGGTGGATTTACGGTGAGAAAAAAAATTGGTCGATGATACCAAAGATGCAGTTCACGATCTGCCTGAAAACGGACCAAACGGCAAACATCGTTGCTTTCGGATAATCGAATCGATCGTCTTGCAAAAATTGCCAGAAAAAAAAACAGAGAAGAATAAAAAAAGAAAAAAAAAACACAAGGCAAGAAGTTGCGGGGGTGGAAAAAGTTGGCGAAAGTTGGAACGACTCAGGGGAAGAGGGGAGGGGAGGGGAGGAATCTCGCGAGAGCTTTGAATTCGGTGTACGTGGAAGCTTCGTCGTCGGTGGGTCGGTCGCTTTTGCTGCAAGCTACCCTGACACACTTCCGCCACTTAATTCCGACGACGACGACGACGACGACGACGACGACGACGACGACGACGACGTCGTCGTCGTCGTCGTCGTGACCTTGTCGAATATTTTTGAACTCTCTCTCTCTTCGGGGTCATAATCCTTGCACCTGAATTACCATCGCGACCGTGAAAAGCTTCTTCCCTCAAACTTTTATTATGGCACCGCGAAGCACGGAGGTGGATTATAATGGCGAGACTGCTGCTGCTGCTGCTGCTGTTGGGGGTAGTTTTCGCAGTGCCGGAGTTTCTCCGAGGCAACGGCCTCTAACGTTATTAATATCGTCGCGATGAGAGTAAGAGTGTAACCTGTAGCTCTGCCCTCACTGCTGCCGCTGCCTTTCCTCCCCCATCTTCAACCCCCTGCTTACTAATTAACATTTCTGCCAGAAGGGCAAAACGCTGTCTGATCTCCTTCGATACCCGATAAAAAAAATATCCAAACGAGTATAAATAAAAAATAAAAAAAAAACCACGTGAAAAAAAATGATCCAAATGAGGGAATTAAAATAAATAAAAACCACCCCCTGACAGCATTTTGCATTTTCCGGGCGACTCAATGGTCGTTAGATTAACTAGACTAGAGAAATGGTCGTTAATTAACATTTCTGCCAGAAGGGCAAAACGCTGTCTGATCTCCTTCGATACCCAATAAAAAAAAAATCATCCAAACGAATATAAATAAAAAAATAAAAAAAACCACGTGAAAAAAAAATGATCCAAATGAGGGAATTAAAATAAAAAAACCACCCCCTGACAGCATTTTCCATTTTGCATTTTCCAGGCCACTCAATGGTCGTTAGAGACGAGCGTTGGGAATCGAAAACACGATGGCCAAGAGAGAAACGCTCAGCAGTCGTGGGGGTTGGTAGGTGGACGGGAAGGGGGGGGGGGGGTGGAATCAGTGATAGGGAGGGGGTAAGGTCCGAAGGCGGGGAAGCGGAGAGTCGGGTGGGCAGCCCTCTAATCGATCGCGGCTGTCCACCCTTATCAGGGGGTTGGGAGCGTGTATACCGTGGCCAGGGCTCCCCAGGGCGCGGAGGGGTGGGTGGAGGGGGTTGGAGGGGGAGGGGGGGGGGGATGCGGCCGCACGAGGGGAAAGTGCGCTGGCTGCTTTGCATGGCCAGCAGTGGCAGAGCTGCTGCTGCTGCTCCGGACTCTCGCCGCACTTCCATCTACCAAAAGCGGGGTAACAACCCCTACTCCCACCCCTCCTCCTCTTCCTGCTCTGCACCCTCCACCCCCTTCGCGGGACTCCGGCGAGCAGCTCGCAGCGTGTTGGGACCGGCTATATATATATATTTTATATGTATATAGAAATTCAGTGGTGGTGGTAGTGGCGTCCCGGCGGACGGGCCACCCCCGAAAACCGACCCTTAAAATAGGGGCAAGACCACACCACGGCCATTGTTGCCAGATGCCCCCGCGCGCGCGGCTTTCCGTCTCCGTCTCGCTCGGAGCATTTGCATTTTCACGCAGATTCTTTGAAAAATGAATCCGTCCGGCCGTGAACCGTCGACCCTGGCGAACTACCCTTCGAAATTGCTGGCGCGGGGGTTGAACAAAAAATACTGGACGAGATGGCTCAGAAAAAATAAATGTATGGAACATTTTTGTGGCTTCAATTTGGGGCTGTATTTTTTTTTTAGGAAGGGGTTGAGCGTCTCGGATAAAATCGATGAAGGGACCGATCGACGATGCTAACGACTCTGCTTCCTCGCTGCCGCCCTTCGACGCCCTTCGCCTCGACTATCGTCGTCGCTTTGTGCGTCGGTAAATTAGTCGATCTTATTACCGGAGCAAACACACTCGCCGCGCGCGCGCGCAGCGCCGCGGGGACTCCATCTGTATTTGAACGGAGACTGTTTAAACGCGCGAGGAACGCGCGAAATCCGTATTTACGCAGAGACGAGCGGCCGGAGGGTCGGAAGGGACTTACCCAGCGTCGGGCGGACGGACACCAGGGCGGCCCTCCGAGGATTCGTTTCCATCTCGCTATAACCGATCCTAAGAACTTGAATATACACTCGTTCTCGTAGTCGCCTCGAAAGCCTCCCGCGACACCCACAGCCATCCCTATAGACACGTGTTCGGCTGCGGGGGTGGAAATAATCGACCTGAAAATTGTCCAAAAAAATTCCATCGAGGTAAAAAAAATGTTTGGCTAAATTCAACGAATTTTTCGAGCCTGTGTGTTAAATAAATAAATGAAGAAATAAATACACAAATAAATAAATGAGTAAATAAATAAATAAATAAATAAATAAATTTACAGTCCTTCGCTTGGGTTCGAAAATTTCCACGACACCCACAACCACCCTATAGACATGTATACGTCTGGAGGCGGAAATAATCGACCTGAAAATTGTCCAAAAAAAATCCATCGAGGTAAAAAAAATATTTGGCAAAATTCAACAAATTTTTCGAAGGCTGTCGTCGCGACGTTGAGAAATCACGGAGACTGTAACCGGTGATAGATTTTCCCGCGTCTTCGCGGGGCAAACTTAATGGAAAAATCTGGAGTGTCAAGCGCAGACACGACGGCGATACGTCAGGGCATTTTCAGGACTCCCTCAGTATCGGCCTCCCACCCCCCCCCCTTCCAACCCCCTTCCACCTCGCCTCAAAAGCCGAACGCATCACGGTCGAAGATTCGCCAGTGTAAATCAGACTCGGCGACAGTCAAACAGAATTCTGCAGTCGGTCGGTATGTCGGTAGCGACGACATCTGCAGCAAAATTCCTGGCCTCGAACAACCCCCTCGCGGTCGGCCTGTCGAACGCTTTTCGGGGATGGTCGATAATGCAGATCCTCGAAACGGGTTATTAGTCGAGTCGAGTCGAGTCAGGGTTGGCCAAAGCTCAAAGGGGAGGCCCATTCACAGCTCGACGTCCGGGCGAGGGGTGTACGACCCTTTATTTCTGGGCGCAACGGTCCGAGGGTTAGGGTCTGAGGAGAGGGGGATGACTCTGGTTTTGGGCAACCCCAAAAAAAAAAAAAAAAAAAAAAACCTTTCAAGCTCCGTAGCAATGGCACATTCGCTCCATTATTGCAGCTTCGAAATATAAAAAAAATGATAATATAAATAACAATTATCATAAATAAGAATTTTTATATTAAAATAAAAAATATAAAACATTAAATTGAGGGTCTCTCTCAACGAACCCGTTTCGAGGGTTGCAATAGAAACCGCAGTTTCCGGATATGTCTGACGTTTCTCGATCCCGAATTAATTTGCCAAATTGAAGGTTCTTACACATCCCAAGTCCGATAATTCGTCAGCGGTGCGGTGCGAATAGTCGGCAGTGGCCGCTGCATCGTCGATGTTTCCCCGACGACGACGTCTTCGAATTCGACACCGCAACGACGGAGTCGAAAGGCAGAGACCGCGTGGGAGAGCTGCGAGGAGCCACCTGGTCTCGGTCCGGGCGATCGTGGCGCGTCACTAGCATCGTCAACCTGCGCGATGCCCAGGTACGAATCATACAGTCGGATGAGAGAGACGGGGACAGCGATAACACGATAAGAGAGGTTGAGAGAGACGAGGATAGCGATAAGACGATAGAGATGGCTGAGAGAGACGGAGACAGCGATGGAGATGGCTGAGAGAGACGGAGACAGCGATAACACGATAGAGAGAGACGGAGACAGCGATAACACGATAGAGAGAGATAGATAGATAGATAGATAGATAGATGAGTAGAGAGAGAGAGAGAGAGAGAGAGAGAGAGAGAGAGAGAGAGAGAGAGAGGAGAAAGCGACTAAGAGCCGCGGTACCCGCGAAGCTAGTTCCGTAATCGAATTAGAGGAGTCAGGATATTGCGTACAGCTCCGGCCCTCAATTGTTTTAAGTCGACATCTCCGGTCTCACTCCTCGCCGGGCACACCTAGAGCACCCCCCACCCCTTTACCTCTCCCTTCGCCACCTTCCACCCCCATTCCCTCCACCCACCCCCATTCGCTCCACCCACCCAACCGGCCTTTCCTCGACAACCCACAGCGCAACCAGGACATTGAATTTGGAGTAAACTATTGGCTCTCCCGTATCGAGTTATGGCATATTACTTGATAGATATATATATATAGATATATATATGTAGATGCTGTGTGTTGTGTGGGTGGATGTAGTTATATGTATTTAGATCTATATTTATCAATTACCGTTTGGGCGTTGCGCAGGTCGACGTCGAGCGCGAACTTCCAATTGACGACGTCCGATTGACGGCGTCGCGAGACTCGCGTATCCCGTAGGATATGAGGGATATTGGTAAATCGTGAGGGGGGTGGAAGGCAGACATTGAGGAAAGAGGTGGAAAATAAGGGAGGAGTCGAAGGGATGAATATTTATTTTTGAAATTGGAAAATTGTGTTATTGCGTCAACGTCTATTAGAAAAAAAAAATAGTCACAGCGCCGTCTTCAAAGTGCGAAGAGTCGACATCGAAGGCGAATCATTAATCCTGGCGTTATCAGACCTGAGATAATGATATCAAAGCGGCCGATTGAAACGTGAGATTAATAAATTGTTCTCGGGCTGACGTTCAACACGCGGGGCGAATGGGGGGAGGTGAAGGAGGTGAAGGAGGGGTGGTTTTGGGGGGGGGTGGGTTAAGATGACGAGGCGAGAGCCGACGACGCAGGGGCCACCCTTAATTTTCACTAACGACCAAAGTTTTTGCGGTGTCCGAGGTCCACGGGCGTCATAAATTCAAAATGGCGTTGCGCGCGCCCTTCTGCGAGGGGATGAAAGGGGGGGGGGAGGGGACGGTGGACGAAAACAAAAGCCACTCGGGGTCTCGAGGGTCGGGGGCGGTCGGGCAACCCTTCCGAGCGACGAGCCGGGCAAAACGGCTACGCGACTGCCAGGGGTGGTTTCCAGTCTCTCTTGCATCCCTCTCTCCGTCTCCCTTGGACTTGAACTACTGTGTGTGTGTGTGTTGCGCGAGCTAGAGAGGCTCCAGCCACCGAAAATGGCGGACCCAATTAAGGCAGTCTATGTGCTAATACCGACGGCTCCTTCAGCACGAATTATATGGCGGAGGGTATAAAATACGTGGACAGCAATTTTTTGAAAACAAGCAAAGAGATTCGGGAAAATATTAAGACGATTGGAAATTTTTCGAAACGATAAAAAATGATTAGGGTGCGAATTGAGGTGAAAAAAATAGCCGTCTGTTTATTGCAGCGAAATTAAGCAGTGGACAGCAATTTTTTGAAAACAAGCGAAGAGATTCTTGAAAATAATTGAGACGATTGGAAATTTTTCGAACCGATAAAAATTATTAGGGTGCGAATCTGCGCTGAGGGGGAAAAAATAGCTGTCTGTTTATAACAGCGAAAGCAGTGGACAGCAATTTTTCAAGAGATTGTTGAAAATAATTGAGACGTTTGGAAATTTTTCGAAGGGGTTAAAAATGATTAACCCGATCACAGACCAGGCTGCGAATCTCGGTCGAGGGGAAAAAAAAGTAGCCGTCTGTTTATTACAGCGAAATTAAGTAATTACATCGACGCGATAAGAGGGAAAGTGAAGAGCCTGGAAAGTACCTGGCGTATAATATCCGCCACGAGGGAGCCAGTCGACGGGACGACTCGAGCGAGATAAAGAGGGATGAATTTATGAATAAGAAATTTCTCAACTCGTTTAGGCGGACCCGCAGCTCTCCGCTTCTGTTGTCTGATGCCGGTATAGTCGTCGACCTGTCGCGCCTGCTCGAGGGGATTCGGTCCAGCGGAACTGGAATAACGAGACTGGAGGTCCAGTCGCTTGACCCACCGATCTCCGACCGGTGGACAGATTAATCTACATGACGGATGCTGGATGCCCTCTCACCCCTTCGCAACCTGCTTTTCCTTCGACAAGTGTCTTCACAATTTTATTACAATTTTATTTCTCATTTTTCAAAAAATTCCAGCCAAACAATTTTTCCAAAATTCGCAACCTGCTTTCTCTTCACAATTTTATTACAATTTTATATCTCATTTTTTAAAAAATCCAACCAATGACAATTCCTCGCATCCATCGAACGGATTGTTTCACCCTTTGAAGTGGCATTAGTCGGCGATTTCGTCGAATTTACGAAGGAAAAAAAGAAATTCCTTCGATCTAGTGGAAATATATATGAAGGAAATATATATCTTGTATATTTGTAGAAGTAATAACGGGTGCGGGGGAGGGTAGCGAGTGAGTGAGGGGGTTGATGTGAGAGAGCAGTGGGTGGAAGCGGTGCGCGGATATGGCCGGGGAGTGGTGGGCGAAGGGCGAGAGGGTGGCTCGCAGCTCGAAGAGGAGCGACCGGGGCTGAGGGGGACGAAGAGGACAGGGGTGGGTGGTCGGCTCTGTCGGTACAGCGAGTGAGTCGAGGGGGCGGAGGGAGGGGGGGAGGAGGTAGCTTGGCGACACTCGAGTCTCTATCGCTTTCTCTCTCCGTTTCTCTCTCTCTCCCTCTCCCTCTCTCTCTCTCTCTCTCGCCCTGTACAAGGGTCCATCTCGTAGCAACGCCCACGGGAACTCGAATCGATAGCGAACACGCACTCTGTGTTCTCGAATGCTTCGCGGATTTTCGCAAAATATTTTTTTCCTGCAAAAAAAAAAGGCGACTCGTTAAAATCGAGAGAATTTTCGAACATGAGCTACTCGAACAACCCCAGTGACTTTGGGGGTTGTTCTCGATGTCTGCGACGAAGCCGAGACGAGAATCGATGACTCGTAGGCCACTCGACTGATTAACGCGACGAACGACTAATCCGGCCGATTGATTACAGTGGAATATTTCACACGGCTTATCTTCCGCTTATCTGACGGGCGGCGAAGTGCTCGGAGATTATTCGGGAATGCGATTGGCGCGCTTGGTGATCTTGTCTGGCTTCGGCATTGGGGCAGACGCGTTTAATTGCATAATTAGACGGGAGTAATTACGTCTGCACTGCAATTGGGCTGGAAAAACGGGCCACGTCCTCTAATATTTTTTTTTTTTTTTTCTTTTAAGCCAAAGAGTCGCTGTATCAAAAGTCACTCGAAATTTCGTCTCGACGATCTGGTCGACGATACCGAAAAGCTCCTGTAATAAATTTGGGTATTCACGCTAAAGGAACTGAACTCCGGATTGAGTCGAGCTGCGTGGATCTTTCGATATCGGAGAACAACCCCCAACCCTCATCCCCCCCTACTATCACAACCCTTATCTCCCTTCCACCACGCGTATTTTCTCGTTCTCACCGCGAATTAAGGGTACACCGGTCGACGGCGACGTTTTATATATTTATACGACGACTCGATCTGTCACCGACGGAGGGCGATTCAATTTACGAATTTGCGAATTTTCTCGGAGCGACAGTGACACACTGAGCAGCGACGGAATTCGCGTCCGAGTCACCCAACGAGTCGGGGGGGTGGGTTCGGGGGTGGTTTCCACTTTTCGTTGGATATTCACGGAGCACATTCTCGTCTCTCGCGAAGCGTCCATTGTCGTGAGGGAGAGGAGAGAGAAAACGAGGAAGGAAAAGAGGAGGAAAAAAAACGAAGCGCAAGTTCGAAGCTCTCGGTGCTTTGGAGTCGGTAGAGGGAAACCGGGAACCCAGCGAAGCTGCGTTTGTGTGTCTGTCTGTCTGTCTGTCTGTTCGTGTGTGCCGAGAATTTTTCTCCTTTTTCACGGCGTGACCGGCGAGGCGTCCTGTCATGCATGGCCGATATCGATACGTGGGTACCACAGCGAACTCCAACCTCCTCCTTCCTCCTCCTCCTCCTTCCTCCTCCTCCGCAGAATCGCGTCCCAAAACCTGGCAAAGTCGGCGAAGGGTTGAGGATCAAAATAGCAAATGATCAAAAATCGCGAATGGCTAAAAAAAGCAAATTTCATAATGATGGTTTTTTTTATTCAAACTTTTATTATTTTTAAATTCGCTATTTTAGCTAATCGGTATTTTGGTCATTTGCTATTTTGAGGGGAATCCCTCGACTTTCCGAATATTTTCACCACTCACAAAAATGTCCAACGAATCTTTTGGTCATTTGGTATTTTGAGGGGAATCCCTTTATTTTTTAAATATTTTCACCACTCACAAAAATTTCCAACGAATCTTTTGGTCATTTGGTATTTTGAGGAGAATCCCTCGATTTTTCTGAATATTTTCACCATTCACAAAAATTTCCAACGAATCTTTTGGTCATTTGGTATTTTGAGGGGAATTCCCTCGATTTTTCAGAAATATTTTCACCACTCACAACAAATTCCAACGAACATTTCGGAGTAGCTCCGAATGGGTCCGAGGATTGATTACCACTGCCGCGAATTTGTCGACACGAGCGATTGTGGTCAGACGCAGTATAGTAACGTGTCCATAGACATAGCAGAGGTAAACGTGAGCGACGGGTGTTCGCTCGCTGATCCAGTTCTCGTCCATCCGGTTTTTTTTTTTTCGAACTCCCTTCGACGTCGTCGGTGGTGTTGAACTTCGCCCCGGAAACGGGTCGTAGCCTGTCAACACACGAGGCGCGAGTCTGCCGGGCAATGACAAATGCTCGCTCACCGCTAATGTGGCTGCATCAACAAAATTATAACCAACCCCAACGATACGATCTGTATTTTCGTACTTGTATTTCATTGCTTGTTTTTTTTTTATTACTCAACACTATAATAGCAACGTTGATTTTTCTGTTTCAGAATTTCCGAGGCTTCAACCCCAAGCAGGAAAATTTACGAATTCCACCCCCGACGTGTGGCAGCGTACGTGACACCACCACCCCCTCCCCCCTACCCTGGAGCTCTGCGAGAGGCTTCGATCGACGTCGAGCGTGTCAAGTTTTTCGAAAAACCTGTTGCCAGTGGGTCGAATAAATTTACCGTGTACCACGTGTATGAAAAAGCGAGTACAAAAAAAAAAGATAAATAAAGCGAGCGAGAATAAAAAAAGAAAAAAAATGTCCGACGCGGCGAGAAAATAAACGAGAGTTCGAGAGGCGCCTCGCGCGCGTCTTTTGCACCCCTCGACGTCTTGCGGCTCCCGCTGCGCTCGCCGCGTGACTCCCCCACCCCCTTCTCACCCCCTTCATCCCTCCCCCTCACCTCCACCCACCGGCGTCTTATCCACCGTCGCTTCTTTTTTGTTTTCTCTCCACGTTCCTCGCGCCCGTTAACCCGAATGGATTACACCCTTCCGACCTAACTACCCGCCGACTATGATAACGCCGAGTACCCGCAGGAATAAACCACCCTCCGTGCGATTATTCCTACTCGCGGAACATTGAATTCGAATATAGCCGCTTTGCGATTATTTAATAATTAAATAAAAATTACCAATGCGCAAAAAACATTCCCAACAGCAAAATTCGCGGTCGTCATAACGATGACCAAACAAGCGGAGTGATTGCCGTCGAACTACCCTTAGAATCCTCGAATCCGAGTCGCTCCAGGTATACATACCTTGAATCCGAATATAGCCGACGCTTTGCGATTATTTAATAATTGAATAAATAAAAATTACCAACACGAAAAAAAACATCCCCAACAGCAAAATCCACGGTCGTCATAACGATGACCAAACAACCGTAGTAACTGCGCCGAACAACCCTTAGAATCCTCGAATCCGAGTCGCTCCAGGTATACATACCTGATATACAATATGCAATACACATGTATACATAACAATATATACCTACCCTTAAATACATCGCCCTGCACAATATACCTGGAGGGTCCGGAAAGGGAGCTTTGAAGCTGGACTCTCCGCCTCGCCGCGAAATTCCCGGCCTCGGATTACAATTTGGCGGGTCCAGAGAGGAGGCAGCAGCAGCAGTCTCTCCAACAGACGAAGACACAAGAGGACAGAGGTAGAAGACAGAGCACTGCGAAAACCAAACAAGCGAGACAGAGAAGAGACGTAGGATGGAAACAGAGAGCACGGAGAGTGAGTAAAATGGCCGCCGGCTAGAGAGGGTAGTTTTGCTGTGCAGGGGTCTGTTCGAGGGTGGACGAAGGGGTTAGAGGGGTGGCCGGTTGGTCCGTCGCTCGTTGCTGCTGCTGCTGCTTCTACTGCTGCTGCTTCTGTGAGATGAGGGCGAGGGGCCTGAGGGGGATGAAGGGGCTCCGGGGGTTGAAGAGGGTGGCCAGGGGAGCAGGGGATTGGGACACACGGGGGAGGAGGCGCTAGCCACAACCCCTTAAGGGTCGAAGGAACCCTCGCACCGCCACTACACGGACCTACCCCCCCCCCTCCCCCACCCCCTCAGGTTGGGGTGGCTATGCTACTGCTGGAAGAGAGAGAGAGGGTAGCAAACGGAGAAAGCGCGAGAGCGAGAATGTCGGGCGTCGTTATACACGCTCTGTCTTTCCCCTTTCGCAGTGTGATCCTCGGCTACCCTCTGTATACTACCCTCTCGGTTTCTCCCTCGTTCGCTCGGACTCGCTCGGACTCGCTCGGGTCTCGTTCGGGTCTCCCGCGGTCTCTCGGTCTCGCCCGCCATCCTGACCACCCGTACCAATTCGCCCCCCCCCACCCTCCTCCGCACCCCCTTCACCCCCTCACCGTACGCCCCTTGTGCAGGTCGAGCTACGGCTTCAGCTCCAGCTCGCTGTAGTCGAACAACCTTTATATCTACAGCCACTATACCCACCGACCGACCACCCCGAGTACCTCGGTTACTCGACGGGTTCGTGGGACAGAGGAGAGGAGAGGAGGAGGGAGAGGGACGCGACGTTCCGGGCCGGAAGTACCGAAAGCTGCGGGAGAGTGAGGGAGAACGATGTACTTTGGGATGTGGATAGGTGTGAAGGGGTTGTTTGGGGGTGAGGGGGTGTTAGGTGTACGCGAGGAGGACATTTGGGTGGTGAAGACTTTTTTTAATTTTCGTTGTCTCAATAAATTTTAATAATTTCAATAATTCTGGGGTTTCATATAAATTTTATCGCGAGGACTATTATTATTATATAGTATTAGCGAATAGGTGTACGCAATGTGTACATTTGGGTGGTGAAGATTTTTTTTAATTTCGAAATTTCAATAATTTCAATAATATTCTGCGGTTTGAGATAATTTTTATCGCGAGAACTATTATTATTATATAGTATTAGCGAATAGTGAACGGCGAGCCAGTCGAATAAGTAAGAGGGACGAAAAGCGAGCGACTCGGTCGGACGCTCACTGAGCAGAAATTTTAGAGCCTCTCCTCCGACCTTAAAACACACACAGAGGGTTCCAAGGGATGAGGATGAAGCAGCCAGAGAGGAAAGAGTGAGAGACCCCGAAGGGGTGGTAAGCGCCAGCCGCGTGAATTAGAGTCTCCGCTCTCCCCACCTTCGCCTGGCAGCAGAAACGCCACCAACGCTGCGAGAAAAGAGAAAAGAGAAGGCGAATGGAGGATAACGCGCAGAGCGTTCGTCCGTCATACGCCGGACCGTTTGGAATTTTTACTGCGCTCGTGAGCCTGGCGAGAATTTTGTTGTTAGGATGCAAACGCGAGGAGAAATATCTCAGAGATCTTTCGCGGTCGGTGGGACCTTCAGCAGCATTTTCGCGTTTACGTCTGAGGCGTTTTCGCAGGGAGAGGGGGGGTTGGAGGCATCGGGAGGAGGGGGAGGAGGGGTTGAACTCGGGCTTAGGGTGAGTGAGAGGCGCGAGAGGCGAGGGCTGTATAAGGAAACTGGATTCCGCGCGAGATAACACACGTTTTACAGGGGTCCACTTTCTCCCTCTCTCCCCTCTCTTCTGTCTCTGTTTCCTGGCTCGCGTCGACGCTTCGCAGCTCGTAGGAGGTGCGAAATGCTGGGCACGAATTAGATTGTTTAGTACCAACGCGAAGCATCAACCGGCGAGACTATATATACAGTGGAACCCGAGGAATGCAACACTACACATGTCTGAGTTTCGCCCTCTCTTTTGCTCTGTTTCCCTACAAACAGCAGACGGACAGACAGCAAGCAACGGGCAAAGGTCGTTTTATAAAATATGCTAAGGCTCCGGATGTGTAACTCGTGGCTTAGGATTGGTCGACCCACCCACAAGATACACTGTTAAAAATGTGGTGTTAAAAGTAACATCAAGAAGGTGTCTATATAGGTCTACAAAAATTGTGGTGTCAAGCAAATAGTGTTACAATATTTCGCCATCGATTGGACACTGATCCATAATGATCCAGTTTTTTTATATATATATAATATTAAAAAAAAACATTATATATAATTTATATATATCATTTTTAACATCGATTATACGATTTTTTTCGGATAAGCTTGAAGAACGATTTTACGATTTTTTTTTTGATAAGCCTGAAAAAGGCATATAAATTAATATATATATTATATATATTTGTATTCGTATCCGTAAAAAATCGTATAATCGATATTAAAAATTGAAATAAACACGAGAATAAATGTAACGAGTCTCGTATCACAATCTCCTCTTCCTTTCGTCGCGATTAAAATGACTCCGAGCCGTGGATCGCTGTACAATTTGCGAGTAAAACTACGGTCGAATTCCGGAGCTGCGCTCCGACGGTCCCCGAGTCCGCCATAGCCTAATGAAGCGCCTCGGAGCGGATTACGAACGACGACCCTGCAGCAGCAGCAGCAGCAGCTGAATATCGCACACGTCGCCAGCGATATCGCAAAATTATCGTTGTTTAGCGTCTGCGCCGAATTTACGTATGCCGGTCATTCAGCGAACGTGGAATTTGCGATTGTGAAATAAATTGTCGCCCGGATCATGGCCCGGAACATACCTGACGACTATCTACGCGATTGTCGCCGCATTTTGCCGCAACGAGGCCGAGAAATTTCGAAGTCGCTTCTCGTCCGATAAACTCACCTCTCTCTCTCATAATTACTCATTATTACTCTTACAATTACTGAACAATGTCTCCTGTTGCATCGACGACCAGTTACGATGGCAATTTAAACAATCCCCCGAGACGAGAATTTCGCGAAGCGTGAAATTGAAAAAATAATTCCGCTCGGCCGCTGACTGACCGTCGGAACTCATTTCGCCGTCGTCGCCGTGGTCGTCGTCTCTGGCCAATCGCGTTGCGGTTTTCCGGCAAACTCTGTCGAAACTTTGTCCAGCTCGAGTGCCTTGCGGCAAAGGGGTTGGTGGTGAGGATGAGGGGGAGGGGAGGGGAGGGGGGGGGGGGGGTTAAATCGAATTTTTCTCCGGCGGCCGGCGAGCGGGTTTGTTGTCGTAATAATCCGCAGTAGCACCAGCGTCGGGGATTTAACTAATAAGAGCAATTAGCGCCGCGGGGGTGGGGGGTGGTTGGGAGGGGGAGGCAAAAGAGGCGAGTACAGTGAGTCTCTCTCTCTCATTTTGAGCGAACATTCTGAGACAGAGAGAGAAACATAGAGGACGAGGTAGGCAAAGGTACAGCAAAGGTGGAGCAGAGGGTGGGTTGGGGGGGGGGGTGGGTTGGGGGGTGGTTGGATGACTCTCTCGGGGTGGTGGTTTGCCCGCGCCATGGCATGTCTCTCTCTCCCTCTCTCTCTCTCGCTGCCTCTCTCTCTCGGTGTGGCGGTCGCCTCGGTCAATACCCACCGGACAAGATGGCCGACGCCCACTCTAACACCGCCTCAAAGTTACATACATTTATGTACTCAAATGTATAACCCACCCTCCGCCTCCCCCCTCCTCCCCAACCCCTCCGTCCGGACGCGGCATCCGCTCGACGCTGCCCGACCAACTCTCTACACCCTCAACCCACCCTCCCTTCCTTCACCCTCCTCCCCCCCCCTTTCCGCTAACCCACCCCTTCCCTCCTCTCTGTCCCCCCCCCGACCCTCCCCCCTCGGTCTACCCTCTCGACAGCGCGGGACCGAGTTGCCTTTCTCCATCCGGCCGCGCGCTTCCCAAACCACCCTCCCCCCCCCCCCCCGCGCCACCCTCTCTGCCAGCCAACCCTCCCCCTCCTCTCACTAGTCGCGCTGGTTTGCCTCTTTCTCCCTCGCATTTGTCGGACGTGGGGGAGAGGAAGGGAGACGGAGGATCCACTCGGCTTCACGGACACCGAACTTCGCCGTTATTATCTGGCCAGGCGCAACCAGGGGGAGGAAAGGGGGGAGGGGGGGACCGGCGAGCGCCGGCTCTTCACGCACCCCGCACGCACTCACGACGACGACGACGACGAGCGGGTTCGCTGTCGGAGCTCTCTCCGCCAAAGGTAGAGAGAATTTCGCCTCCCGCTTTGACTCGAGCCGAGAGGACTCTCTTAATATCGATCCCTTTCAATGTCCAACTAAGCGGCTGCACATCACATATATTTTACTACCTCTTTTTTTTTTTTGCTTGGTTTTGCAGAACTTTCTCGGCGACTGAAGGGAGGGAGCTTCTTTGGAAATATTTGGATTTTTATGGGGGAGTCTATTTATTTATTTTACTCGCAATTTGTTGTGAATGAATATTTATTGGGTAAGGGTAGTAATTAGTAGGGTAGATGCACCGGTGGCCATTTTCACTATAATTTATTTCAAATTATTGTTATCCTGTATTTTAATGTTAAATCAGATTAACCATAGAATTTTGTTTCGTTTTAACAATACAAATAATTCTGTACATTCGAAGCCGGTGGTCACAAATGGATCAAAGGTGGCCAAAACCGATCTACCCTACTATGAATACATTTGTTGGAATTTAATTTGTTAAATTTAAAAAAAAGAATCAAATTTGTTTATTTATTCCCAGTTGTAAATGTTGGATTGGTGCCGTGGGCTAATTTTCACTGCTCGCAGGGCATAAGGGGGTGGGTAATGCACCGTTATGGGGGTGTCTACGGTCGAGCGTAGGTGTTCCAAGGGTTCGAGTCGTGCGAGTGTGTGCGAGAGGATGAGCCCGGTCGCTCGTGAGTGAGCATCGCGAACCCCGGAACGTGCCACCAGGATTGGTCAGCGGCAAACGGGGTGGACAGGCGATGGCGACGCCGGATTGGTCGCAGCGGCCCTTCCACCCGGACGAATGATGCTGACCCTTCGGGGGTGGATTTCTCGGCGATCGGACCTACCGAAATATCGCTCGCCAACCCTCCGACAATACCGTCCGGCATTATTCGCGTCCGGCACGTTTGCCCAGTGAAATTCATCCCTTTCGAACTAATAAAAAAAATGATATATATTTTATATATAAAAAATAGTAACTTTTTTTAATACATAAATAAAAAATAAAAAATGAATGTGTGTTCAGTGCAAACATTTTCCGCAAAATACTGAAATACACGAAACCTACCCCCAATCTCAGTGGCAATTGTTGTCGGCCATGTCGTCCGCTTATCTGGCTTAACAGTCGGCTAATTCCGACGATCCGGCGAACTCCGCGAACGCCCTAAATTACCCTGTACATTAGTCTCACGACCCACCCTTGAACTTCCAGTCTGGCGAGACATTTTTTTTTTTTATATATCATGAGTTAAAAAAATCGAAAATAATTTTTCGGGTGTCTGTCGGGCTTCTGAAATTTCCCATGAGTCCCCAGGGCGACGGACCCTCATCGTACGCAGGTATAAAACGGCCTAGGGGGACCGACCAATAAATACCCTGCAGGTAAAACAGAGCTCCTGACATCAGGTGTGCTTCGCCTTGCATTTGCTACGCGGACTGTACCACCTCTGACACAGGTAACTCGGCGATACATCGGTGCTCGACGGGTCGACCTGTCGCAGGGGCAAACTTTTTTTTCGTCGTGTCCGATAAGAGGCAAAAAAAACACGCTGACGGGCCTATCAACGTACGTCGGCCAAGAGTCTGACGGAGGAGGACAGAGTGGAACTGGAAAGCCAGAGGAGCGGAGAAAGGGGGAGGGGGTGGGTAGTGGGGTTGGTTGGGGGGTTGGTTGATGCAAGAGCACAAGCTATGTGCTTCTCCGGTCTCGGCAGCCGTTTTCGCGCGACGCGAGAGAGAGAGACCGGAAACACGAGGGTTGTGGGGGGGGGGGGGGGGATGGGGGTTGGGGGTTGGGGGTTGTTTGACGTATTTTGTCCCGAAAACCGACAGATCAGGGCCGTGGCTCGCGTTCACCCATGTCGCACGACAGTCCTGAGGGTGGCAAGGGGGGGGGAGGAGGCTGAGGGGGCGGAGTGAGGGGGGGAGGGAGGCGGAAGGGTTCTGCTGCCAGCCACCTCTGTTTCTGACGTGCAGATTAGTGTCCGCCATTGTCGTGACGTCACCATAGTTAACACGCATTCAAACGCTCGCGAATATTCCCAGGGACAATGGAGAGAGGGGAGGGGGGTGTGGGGGGGGGGGGAGGGAGACGTGTGTGCAGTTTGCGTTTGTCGGGGGAGGAAAATTTTTCGGCTGGTCTATTTGCCTGGAGAACTTTTTGACTCTCTCTCCGTTCCTCTTTATATACATGTGTCTCTTTCTACCTAAACTCGTCGGCAACAATGGACGGGAAAATCCCACACGAGTGGAAACTCCGTCGACCGACGATTTTTGGGTAATTGTTAGGCAGACGCACGCGGGACATTCGCAGGGAGAGAGAGACAGGGAAAGGGGGGTGGGGGGGGGGTGCTTTCGATTAATTCGCTATTTTACGGGGTACATAATACGAGGGCGCATCCTAAGCAGAAGTCCGTTGGTGGAACACTTGACGGATGAATGTACCGTCGGGAAACAATGGCGCGGGCCAAAAATTAACGGCATTGTCCTAACTTTGGATTTCGCGGCGAGTGAATTCTCGGGGCTTCGGAGAGAGGAGCAGAGCCGAGAGCCGAGAGAGCCGAGCCGCAGAAGCTGCTCGCGTCGTACGCGTCGCTCGTACTCCGCGGATTATTGTTGTTATCATTATTGTGATTATTATTATAGTATGCGCGAAACTGAGATCGAGGGGGGGGGGGGGGGGTTGGGGGTGGGATGGAAGGGTTGGAGGGGGAGGGTTGGTTCGTACTCGGCGTCGAGATTACGAAGCATACGCGAGGGGGGTGGGGGGGTGGGGGGGAGGGGGTGGCCCTCTCACGAGATTGCTTAATATACCGCTGGGCGATAATTGAGCGTGGAAAATAATAAATTAATCAACGGTGATGGACGAGCAAATATATGTATTTCCCATACGCGGTTTCGCGGATTTCTATTAAAAGATCCGCGAGCACCGAGAGGGTAATTCAATTACCGCGAGGATATATATACATCGGTGCATATCGGTCGGGGGATGTAATTTTCAGTGGCTGAGAGCGAATATAGAGTTCGGGGCGAATGCTCCCAGCTTCCTATTCCATTTTCATTTTTCCAGGCTAATGATATCCTTTGCTTTATGATTTTTTTTTATTATTTATTTTTTATTTTTTTTTAACACAAGTAGATCTGTCTGTCGTTCGCCTTGTTAGTTATTATTTTTTCTTTCGCTCTTAAAATACATCGAGGCGCGTTCGAGGAGAAGGAGAGGATGCGTTTTAATTAAAGGGCCTCGCTGGGCTCTCGAACAGCGGTGGCCACTGCAGCCCCGAGGCGACCCTTTGGATGGAGCCGAGGCTCTCGCTGCGAAGGGTCCCAGGGCTGAAGGCGACTGCTGCGGCCCTGCGACCCTTCGCCCAGGGTTGTCCAATGGCCGAGGGGCTGCAGTAGGCCCACTCTGCTGCTGCTGCCCCTGGAGCAATGCAACCCGACTTGCAGCGACGCCGAACCGCAACGCAGTTTATTTTCGACACTACTGCCAGTCGAAAATTATTATTATTATTATTGCGTAATAACGCAATTAAATCGTGACGACTTCTGCCTTCTATTTTTTTTTTTTTTTTTTTTTTATGGAATTATCGGGAATGACAAATTGGGAATTTTTGGGATCGTGAATAAACAAGCCTGGTTTTTATTTTAAAAACAATTTCGTTTATTTGAATCGCACAAGACATACACCGTATCTGCTATTATTATAATTAAGGGCTCACCGAGAAAAGCTCGGCCAAGTTTTTTGTTGTGTCTTTTTTTTTTTTTCTCGCAAGCTCCGCAGCCGAGGGTTCGCTCGAAAGCGGCCCGTGTATATTCATCGTATTGCCTTAATGTCGATTCTCGGTTAAAATTGTGTCCTGTTGTGTGTGTGTGTTTTGTGTGTATGTGTGGATTTTTTTTTTCGTTCATTAACCAGAGGATTTTTTTTCTCTTGTTTTTTTTTTTATTTGTTTTAAATCTAGGCTAGACTTTAAAGTGTCCCCTAGAAACCGAGCTTCGGATTAATTACCCTGGAATCAGAAAAACTTTCGCTAATGTCCGATTTTCCCCCTCTACGATATCTTAGTTCGATTTTTTTTTTTTCGTTCGCACTCTCGCTCGTCATTCACTCGATCGCTCTCGCTCTCTATACTTAACCCACGTTCGCTCCATTATTATACACGATTTTTTTTTTTAAGACTAGATTAGCCCTCGCGTAGACTCTACTGCATTTTTTGGGAATGTTCTCCATTCGGTCTTTTTTTTTTTCTTTGTAATTGTTACCCTGTGTCAAAACGTTGGAATCCGACGGACGGAACGACGGTGATCGGGTCGATCGTGGAGGAAAAATTAGTAAAACGCAAAATGGCGTCAATTCCATTGGGGCTTCGAATTCCCAAATGCAAGCGAAGTTTTTTTGCGGCGTCGTCGTTCCGTCGGTTCCAGCGTTGCGAATGTCGTGTGTTGTTTTTTTTTGTGTCGGGAAGGGTGGGAGGTACTCGAGAATCAAAGGAGACATTGGTCCTATCGGTGATAAGGGTGATCGAAATGCATCGTCTTTTTTCGTTGCTGTGTTCGTAAAAAGGTAAAAAAATAATAAAACAAAATTGTACCATTTGTGGAATATCGTTTCATACGTTTATTTTCCGATTACACACTAAAACTGCCGGCGCATTCGTTCGTGTTTCACGTAATATAATAATCTGTTTCATATCTGTTCATCGAATTTTGTATTTTATCCAAAATCCGATGGAGCGAAAAATAATAATAATAATAATGAGTTTCGAGAACACAACGTAATCAATGGTTTTTTTGAGTTCGTTTTTTTTTTTCCTTCCCCCTCGTCGAGCGACACACTTGTCCGCAGCAAAATATTTTGTTGTCTGATCGCGAATCCGATCGAAATATCATTTTTTTTTTTCTTTTAACATCGTAATCGAGTGATTTCGTCGATCACTCGAATCTCTTGGATCGGGATCTTTGCTACGGGCAGTGCCATTATTTACATTTGTTAATTGTTGTATAAACAGGGCCTGGCATGTACGTATTTCACAATTATCTAACGAAACGTTCATTCTGTTTTTTTGTTTTTTTTTTTCTTTTTTTCTTCGCACATACCGAACACACAAACGCATCACGAGCGCATCATTCACATCCTCTCAACTAGATAACGAGATTTTGTATCTAGAGCCGTACACGTCTAACACCGAAAACTATTTGATATGAGTGTTGTGTTTTTTTTTTTTTGCTTCTTCTTAATCCCCCTTAAATTCCGTCTCCGCATTCACTCGATCGTTAGGAGCCATTCACAAAAGTCTTCTCTCTCGCGTTTTCACCGATTCACACTGGAGTTTATTTTTCGATTCTTATTGCCTACATTTTTTTAGGAACAGTTCTCTTCGAAAACGTTTTACAACGAGGATAGAATGAAATGACAATATCGCGCGACCATTTGGCGCGAGACCGAAAGAACGACGAAAAAAGAAAAAAAGAAGAAAATAAAATAAAAAACGAAAATAATAATAATTACAAGAATAATTAACATAATTCGAGAAGTTAGTACCTCAGTCTTCGGCAAGAAAGTAGAACAGAGCCGATCGCGCGAGATTCGTGACGGCGGTCGGACGGATCGGCTCGGATTTTTTTTTTCCTTTTTTTTCAAAAACGATGAGCATTTGGCTGATCGTTTGTGAAAAAAAAATCACGGCCAGAGTCGTCGCTGTATT
Organism: Itoplectis maculator; assembly: GCA_964034905.1. Taxonomy (NCBI): domain Eukaryota; kingdom Metazoa; phylum Arthropoda; class Insecta; order Hymenoptera; family Ichneumonidae; genus Itoplectis; species Itoplectis maculator. The sequence goes on from OZ035865.1 coordinate 3,707,970, forward strand.
ATTCCGGAAATTTTTTGTTTGCTTGTCTCTCTCTCTCCCCTCTCTCAATTCTTTCGCCGCGCGACACAATAAATATAATCAACGAACTAAGTACATTAATAATAATAGACAATAATGTTCAATTTCGTCGATACGGGACACGAAGGCTCGCCACACCGATTTATTCATTTTTATTTTTTTTTTGTTCTTCACAAATTCGCTCTCGATCTAATCACTCGAATAGTTATTGCTCAACATCGATGGCGCATGTGCGTCAGTACAAAAAAAAAACGATTGACCTAAGTTTCGCGGGGAGGTCGAGATTCGTGCGAGTCTCGCGAGCTCGACGCCCCGCATCGACTATAATAAAGGGGACAATAAACCTAGACAACTTTGGCATTTTCTTAACCACTTAGATCAAAAAACGATTTTTTTCAATAATAATTTAATATATAGAAATAATAAAAAAAAAAAAAACGTGGCGTTCCAAAAAACACCGTCGCGAAAATTTTCGTAGTTTTTTCTTTTCTCCCTACTCCATTTGTAATAGTGACAATAGCCGATATAATCATAATATCGAATAATAATAAATGGTAATAATAGCGAATAAAGTCAAATACACAATCAATAATGATAATAATAAAAATAGCAATAATAATAATAATAATAATAATGATAATAGTAATAATAATAATGTTCGATGACAGTATAATAATAATAATAATAGCAATAATAATAATAGGTATGTTACATTTTACAGAAAATTCGAGCTATCCGAGGTTGGAAGACTCGAGTTGTGTGTCTCGAGTTGCAACTTTTGTTCTTCCCAGTCAGCTCGTTCAACTTTGACCGACGAGATTGCGGTTCGATATACAATACCATCGCGGTACGTTCGAGCTTCGATATCTACTATATACAGCTTCCCCTCTCGAACCTTTCAGATGGAAAGTACACGCATTAAAAAAAAAAAACGATAATAAAAAAAAAGATCCGTATAGCTCGATACTCATTCTTCCTCTCCTCCCCCCAATAATCGTTGAGCGTAATGTACAAAAAGAGAAAAGAAACGAATACGCGTTACGTACACACACTTGTCTCGCATTGTTCCGTTACAATATATTAAGTGTTGTTATACAATATATATTATTAAATAAATAATCTTCAATGCGATAATAAAGTTCACTATTTCGTATCGTCCTATTAATATATTTATATCTGTATTTATATTTTATATTTATATATATATTTATATATATACCTTTTATATTCATATTTATATGCATATGTATACGTTTAATTGAGTTATTTATAATTATTTATAGCAATATTTATTTTAATAGCTGGGCTGAGACTCGCAAGTGGTAACCATTCGTTCGTTTCAATTAATTAATGCCTCCTCCTCCTCCTCCTCCTCCTCCTCCTCCTCCTCCTCCTCCATCTGCTCCTCCAAAATCTCCTCTCACTTATTCATCTGGTTTGTCGTCGACACCATCGTCGTCGTCGTCATTGTGTCCGCCCGGAGAAAAGTTTGTCCCTGGTGCGGCGAAGGCGTCGCGCGGGTCGTCGCCCTTCGTGCGAGGGGGGTGGGTGGGGGTTGGGGGTGCTCGCGACGATGTCAGAACCGTTTCCGGGCCCTGATGTCTCATCGTCGGCACTGAGGGGTCTCCTCGACCCCTATACCCCTCTCTCTCTTTGGGAGCCTTGGTCGCGAGGTCCTGGCGAGGTACTCTCCTTATCGTGGTATCCTCGCCGTTCAACAGTCGAGTCCTGGTTGTCCAGCAGCAGCTGCTCCTGCGCTGTCTCCGTGCGCAAGAGACTCCGGAAGTCCTGTCCGCGCTCTGAAGGTCCTCTCGTCTGGTAGCGAGAAGAATGGTACCTCTCAGTAAACCGGATACGGTGGCCGATGTGGCCACAGTGGCGGGATGGGCGGTAGGCTTCCGTTCCAGGATCAAGTGTCCTTGGTACTGAGCTCCGAGTCCTCGTCCTGACTGCCCGGATACGGCATACCCATCTTCGGACCCTGCTGCACGACCACGCACTTCCTCATATGCTTCTCCAGTGTGCTCGGCACCGAGAACGGCATCTCGCAAAATCTGCACTTGTACGTGTCCTTGCCCTGTCTTCCATGAGTCTTCATGTGCCTCGTAAGCTTCGAGCTCTGTGCGCAAGCGTAAGCGCAAAGCTCACACTTGTACGGCTTTTCACCAGTATGTGACCTCCTATGCACCGTCAGATTAGAACAGTTCTTGAAGACCTTACCACAGAACTCGCAGGTATCATTGCGACCACTTCGTTCCTTCTTCAGCAACGGACTCGGCAGGCCCTGAAGCGTCAGACTGGACGTCGTGGCTTTCGTGACCTTGCGAAACTCGTTGTTCTCCAGGTAATGCGGACTCGGCAACCATAAACCACCGAAATCTGGTCCAGCAGTGCGTGGAAAACCCTGACCCGAAAATATGTTAGGCGCTGTTGCGGAGTTGAAGTTGGTTGGCGACAGAGCACTGTCCTTTTCCTTATTATTGTTCAACGTGCTCGTCAGATTCGACGGCGACTCTGTCTTCAAGAAGCTGCCGCGATGATTCTCTCGCAATGCTTGTCTATAGGCCTCCGAATACTGGGCAATGTCGCTTAAACCAAACTTTTCCATGAGGTCGCCCACAAGACTGGGTTTTTGATCAACCCGACCGCCACTTTCCTCACTACTCTGGCCCTGAGTAGTGCTAAGGTCCTCCGGAGTGTTCTCCTCAGCATCGTCGCAACCACCCACACCAAGCTTCTCATGGTCGTTATCATCACCCTCATCGAGATCCATGTTCTCGTCGCAACTAGAACCATCGTCAGGCACCGTTTCAACGCTACCCTGCGGACTGGCCGCAGCGTTTAACGACTCCTGGTGCTCCTTCCTCATATGCTTCCTAAGTTCAGCATAACTCGAAACCTCCGCATCACAAACGTCGCAACGCGCAGCCGTCGCACCATCCTGGGTACTGTCCTGCTGATACTGATGACGCTCTTTATCCTGATGACTGCGCCGGTGAACGATGAGGTTCGATTGGAAGCGGAACTTCTTATCGCACACTTCGCACGTGTAGACCGTTTCCGCGGAATCGGAGATGATTGGGGTCGATGCCGTTGGTGGACTAGCCTTCTCACTGTCCGTCGAGTTGTTGTTGTTGTGATGACCAACCGGGCTTTGGGTGTAGCATGGTGGTGAATTTTCCTTCTGATGACCTAACGCCAGGTTCGCAGGGTTTGTCGTGGCTGGACTTGGAGGTGGTACCGGATGACTGTGTTGTTGTTGTTGCTGTTGCTGTTGTTGTACCTGACTGGGCACCAGCGCAGCGGGGTTCGTGGGGGGATTTGGTGGAGCCGCGCCTAAGGACGGGTTAGCGAGGCTCCTTAGGCGCGCCGAATAAAAATCCAGGTTCGTTTCCAATTGTGCGGGATGGCCCTGGCCGGGCAGGCCCCGACCGTGCGACAGTTCCGTGAGGTTCGCGAGGTTCCTCGCGTTGTTGAGCGTGTCCAGGGAACTTCTAACCAGGGAATCGCCCAGGTTGAGTCCGTCCATGCCGCGCAAGGGGTCACCGAGGTTTTGAAGGTTTCTCGTCGCTGTTTGAAGGTCCTGAAGACCTCTGTAGCCGGCCAATGGGTTCAGAGCTAGGAACTCGGGCCTGAACATTGGTGGGAAGCTTCGTTCCAAGTGCTGGGGAAGCCTGATGAAGCTGTGGAGGGGATCGCCGACCAATGACGCTGCTGCTGACTGCAGTTGCTGACGACTGGAGCTGCTTCCGCTCGTGTTCGTCGCACCGCCGGACGAATTCGCTGCTGAAGAGCTTCCGCTCGACTTGGCGCTCAGGTTCAGGTGATTCGGCGGACTCAGGTGATGCTGTTGTTGCTGTTGTTGCTGCTGCTGTTGCTGTTGCTGTTGCTGTGTGTGCGAGGGCGTTGGGGTTGGGGGACTCGGGGCTGGTGTGACTGACGACGAGTTCGCGGACGATGAGGAGTAGAGCCTCGCGCCGTGGACCGACTGCGCGTGCTGGAGCATTTCCCAGGCTGAGGTCAGTCGACGAGAGCATTGTGAGCACTGTAGACATCGTGGCTCTGCAACAGATTAATTAAAAAAAAATCTTTTAGATACAATTGACGACATTTGTTAAAAGTTGTCGTCAGGACTATGGAACAAAAACCGCCCACAACCGCACATTTTGTTGGATTTAGCATTTTTTTTGCGGTAACATCTTGCAGCATTGAGTGAAAAAAAAAGATGCTGACCCGTAGCGACCCTTCGACAAATCGTAAAATATAGATTGTCAAAGCTCCCCCCCCCGGCGAACGACCCGATTCGCCAGTGTCCCCGGCATCAATTTCTATATCCCCTTAATTTACGAATCGAGATCGCCCGGCGTGTTCGCCGATTGAATTCGGAATTCAAACGGTGGTATACAACGTCGATTTGGCCGACCGGAGCGTCTGTGTCAAATTGCGGTTGCCGCACGTACGTCGAAGCCGGAGGGAAGTATTATGCTTTTTTCGTCGCTGCTGCTGCTGCTACTACTGCTGCTGCAGTGAAAATTCGAGGGGTCGAGCGGACGAGCTTAAAAATAATATCGGCGCGGATAGACGAGAGAGGGTGAAGCCGCCCGAGTCTGTCCGGGGGTGGGGGGTTGAAACTGACCCTTAACGACTTTTCGCGCGGGCGGAAAGCGGGTGAAAGCCGCCGCTCTGCGACGGGTTTTGAATTTCAATGTTTTTAATCCTGGGAATATCAGATTTTCGACCATTTTTCACAGAGGACGAGAAAAGTCGACGGGGCGTCCGCGGGACTTTTATTCTTTTTATTAATACGCAGAGAGCCATGTGTCGGGGGCCACCCTAAAAAAAAAAAGCTGCCAAACTATCTTCGAAGGAGAAAGACTCTGGTCGTGTTCAACCGCACCCCTAACATATTCTCGGTTTCGACAATTTATGGTCTCGCACGAATTTCGCATCCGAGGGTTCCATTATCACCCCCTTCTCTTTGGACGTGAATTCTTTTTTTTTTTCGCCCGGCTTTCTTAAAGATCGTCTGCGATGTAAATACGTCAGCGTCGGCGAGCGTATACATCATTCATTGTGCGGAGTAATTTTAATTCCCAGACGAGACACAAGGGGGGGGGGGGGGAGAGGGGAGGAATAATAGAGGAAGGAGGGAATCGATGAGCGTTGTCTCGGCTACGGAGTTCGCAGTTTCGGAGGACGTCTTTGTGCCGCGAAAGGGATCAGCAGGTTTTTAAAGCGGTCCGAGTGTCTTCGATATCCGCTTCCGGGACTTTTTCCCTGAGACGAAATCCGTCGGGACGCGGTTGTAAAGAAAAAGTAGCGGAGTCCCGGAGAAAAGCTAGTCGAGAGGGAGGAAAATAAAGCGTTTCTCCTAATTGGAACGGTCCGACGGAGACTCCGGTCGATTTACGCGATTCTGGGCAAGAGAAAAAAAAAAGTAGAAGGAGAAAGAGGAGGAAGGAGTATCGGAAGTAATCTTTTTTGTCTCGCCGAGCCGAGTCAAAGAGCAGCCGGAGCCGTCTTGACATTTTAATCCGAGCAGATGGTCCAGTTCTTTCAACTTTGTTTTTTTTTTCAGCTTATATTTGTTTTCGATTTTCCGATCAGTTGAGTTTGGTTGGGCGATTGGTTGGGTGACGAATTATTCGGTGGTGGTGGTCCAGATAATTCGAAATTTCAAGATGTCCCTCTGACGATGGCCCAAATAATTCTAAATTCCAAAATGTTCCTCTGACGAAGCCCCAAATAATTCTACATTCCAAAATGTCCCTCTGACGATGGCCCAAATAATTCTAAATTCCAAAATGTCTCCCACTCTGTCTCAGGATGATTTTCGCGAGACGAGGGTGACTCTGTGGCTAGCAGATTGTTTCGCACTCGAAGAGCAGAGCCCCCGCGGCGCTCGACGGACCCCGAAGAGAGTTTCCTTCCGCTGGTCTCGCCCGAGCTGCGTTTGACTTGGCGGAAGTCGACAATATTTTCGACTTCCCGAGAAGCCCCCGGCTTTCGTTTCACTCGCTCTCGCTTATATACTCCCGGGGTGATCTCGGGGGGGTCGAACGTGGGGGGAAAATGCGGTCCGCGAGAATATATAGACCGACGTCTCGACCCCACGAGAGATAAGCAAGTGCCCGGCGTATAATAAAGGTGTATCGATTCGACACGAGCGAGCCCGGCGCGTCGCCTTTTCATATGCAAACCTCGCGGGCGGCCATCCGTTAGGATTATTTTTTTCCTCGCTTTTTTCCACAGCCTCTCCGAGTGCTCGGAAACTCGTGACCGATTCTCCTGGGATAAGTGGACGTCTTTGGGACTCGACAATATTTTTTTTTCTCGCTTCTGGATCGTCTTATCGGACACAAAAAAAAATTATAAAAAACCTAAAAAACTATTCAGCTTGAAAAAAAAATTGATTTACCTTCTGTATCGTTTTATCAGAAACAAGAAAATATTTTTAAAAATCTATAAACTATTCAGCTTGAAAAAAAAATTGATGTACCTTCAGAATCGTTTTATCAGACACGAAAAAAATATTTAAAAAATCTAAAAACTACTCTGGTTGAAAAAAAAAATTGGAATACCGAGTCAATGACTTTTGCCACCGCAACCATTACGACTCCTGAGTGTCGGCGAATTGAATGACGCGATTGCCGACATTGTTTATGAGCGGTTTGATCGAGGCTATAAATAATCGAATATCGCTATTGAGAAGTAACACAGAGCAAAGAAGAGTGAAGGAGAAGAGGAGGACGACTACCGAACCACCTGAAGGCAGATCCGCTACTTGAGTAGCAGCGTCGACTCGCACGTCTGGCCCGGTCTGTGACGATCCGACGATCCATCTCCGCTGCCGCCGCCGCTGCAGTCTGACCGACCAATTTTCCCTATAAATTGCCCGGACAAATCGCTCCGGCATCGCGCGGTGAGCGCACCCGGAGAGACGTTTACCGGCAAATTGCCCGGAACGGCATTGTTTAACCGCGAAGCCCGGAGAGTTCTGGTCATCCCGCGTGTATATCCCTCAGCCGCCTCGCTAAGCTCTTATTCTCCGCCCGTTTTTCTGTTCTTCGCTCTTTATCCACCCGCGGAACACTTTTCAACCCTTTCACGGACGGCTACGTCTTCGAGGGGATGACGACTTCGCTATTGCTCCCCTCCCCGTCCACTCAAAAGGGGGTAAAAAAATTCTGCAAAATTTGAACCAAAAAAAAAAAAAATTCAATCCCGAAACTGAACTGCGAAGCCTGGACAGTTCTGGTCACTCCCTCCCCTCCCCGCCCACTCAAAAAGGGTAAAAAAAATCTGGAAAATCTGACAAAAAAAAAATTATTCCAATCCTGAGGCTGAACTGCGAAGCCCTTTCAAAATTTGAAAAAAAAAAAAAAATCCAATCCCGAGACTGAACCGCGAAGCCCGGACAGTTCTGATCACTCCCCTCCCCACTCACTCAAAAAGGGGTAAAAAAAAATCTGGAAAATATGCCAAAAAAAAAAAAAAAATTATTCCAATCCTGAGGCTGAACAGCGAAGCCCTGAACCCTGAATGTCTTCGAAGGGATGACCCCCCTCCCCTCCGACACTCAAAAGGGGTAACAAAAATCTGGAAAATCTGAAGAAAAAAAAATCTTCCCAATCCCCAGGCGGAACGAAAGGCCACTGCGGCTTCGGCGGCGGTGGACCCCAAAGGCCCTTTAATCTCCGGGTCCACGTGACAATATTAAAATATCGATTGGCCAACGTATGCCACGTATGCACTTTGTTCCCCGAGGGGGTTGAAGCTTCGATGCAGCGGCGAAAGCGGAACGCGCGGATGCAGCGACCCTCGATGCATCGATGGCAAAGGGGAGGCTACGTAGCCAGCAGCAGCGATGTAGCCACATTCGAGCCCAGGTGGCGGCTGTCCTGGCTTTTCACCAGGATGATTGTTTATTGGCGATGTTCGCGATAAATAAAATAGCCGCCGGGAAAAAAAAAAAAAAAAAAAAATTATCTCGCGGAGAAGGTAACGAAGAAGGAAGGAAGGAAGCTGAGCTCTCGGGTCGACCGAACCGAGAACGAATGGTGGAGGGGACGACGACTCGACGGTGCTCCTTGTGGTTAACGTCGATGCCGCGTCGGGGGATTGGCCGAGGCGGTCTTAAAAGGTCCTCGCGAGTAGCTGCGAGCTACTCGCTCGGTCAGAGCGTCGCCAGCGAAGAAAGAGTAAAAGCAAAAGCGGCCCCGGAGACTCCGACCGCAAGAACCGAGAGGAACGAACGCGAGTGGGTGGGGGGAGGGGGGTGGGGGCCATTATGCTTGAGCGTAATGTTCTCTCCTGGCTGACTTACACGACGCGCCAGACCGAAAGACACAGCCAACGTATACAAAGCAGTAAGATAGACTCCCCAAAAAAAAATACTATTTTTTTATTCGCAAAATTATTCGGTAAAAAATAATGCAAATGCGAATTATTGCTCTTTATTGCGAGAATGACGGAAACTGTGGCTTTGAGCTACGAAAGGCAGAGTGAAAGGGGTATAAAGTGTCTTGAAAAAAAAAAAAAAAAAAATCCACACACGGAACAAAGATGGAATATCAGTGCGAGAAAAAAAAAAGAAATACTGAATACGCGAGAAGTCACGACAATGCCCAGACAATTCGTAAGATTCCGCCACACGTAGCTCTATCTTTTCTCAGAAATGGAAACATATCGCGGTGTACGCCGGGCGCTTCGAGACACCCGCGCATATATCCATGCGTATAGATATACGGAGCGAGATACGTGTATATATATGCATATAATACCGCAGAGTAATATAAAGAAGTATAAGAATGGCTCTGTGTGTGGCCGGCAGCGAATCTAGCGGCGCGTGTATCATTTTTATGTCGCGCCCGCGTCTACTTCCTTCCGTGGTTCGCTGGGACGAAAAAAAAAAAAAAAAAGTATCGCGAGCCAAGAAGAAGACGAAGAGGAGAAGAAGCGAAGATGGTAAGAGAGAAAAAGTGGGAGATGGGACAGAGGCTGTCGGGGATTGTGAGCGAGAGCGTCCGGAGATTCCAGGCAATTCGCGAGCAATTCTCGCAGCGCCTCGGGCAGTCCGCGCGGGGGTGGGAATAGGGGTGGTTCGGGGGTTGGGGGATGAAAACGACGAGAGCGACGGCTGGAGACACCGGGCAACGGTGGCTAGGAAAAAAAAATATAAGAGAAGTGAAGGGTTTTCGCTCCTCGTGCGACTCGAGGCTCCCCGCCCCCCCCCCCCCCCCCCCCACCCCCCCCCACCCCCTCCGCCACCCCCACCCCCAGTGAATTAATATATTCTCAGACAAACGTGTGACAGATCAAATCTGCATCTCCGCACCGACGACGACGGCTGAATGTGGCGGAAAGTGACGAAGCGTCAACCTCGGCTGGTGTCAATTTCGACGGATTAACCCCTGTTTGCCTAGCAAGCTTCTCCACCCCCGAAAAAATAAATTTCCCCGACCAGAAAAAAAAGGGAATTTTTTTAGGATTTTTTTTGTGTCTCGTGCATTTTATTACAAGACGAAGCAGTAGAATTGTGCCACGTGCTCGTCGCGCTCTTTGGTTCGTTTCAACCCCCTCGAATTTAAAACCACCCCTGCTCCTCGCCCCTCTGGTGTCTCGTGTGCGACGAGCACGCGATCATCGTCCTACCTGGTGCCGCGCATTAAATGTACGGAGCACACGTTTCAACGTTCTCGAAACCTATATATATATATCTATATCTATATACATGTGCATAGGGGATGAGAAGCGGAGACTACAAAGGGGGATGAGAGACACAGTGATCGCTCGGTGGTCTAGGGGAGGGGGGTCTCGTGCCCACCACGTGGCCAGACAATGCCACGCTTCTAATTGGGCTTTCGCGACTCTCTCCGACTCGTCTCCTGGTTGCTGCTCGCGCGACAAAAAAATCACGACAAAAAAGAAAGCGGTCCGGTTTTTCGTGTCTCCTCGGTGTGCGACGACCGAGTCGGATATAGTTGATCGTCGGCGAGGTGAACGGAGAGGCTCGTGCGGCACGAGCCACGAGCGAAGGGTTAATCCACGAAGCCAGCCGCACGCTCCAACGGAGATGAGAAACGGAAGTGCGAGAAGGGGAGGGGGGAGGGGGGGGGGAGGAAGAGGAGAACTAGTTTCGCGAACAGCGATGAATTTTTAAAGCGACCGAACTTTCGCTTCGGTGTCCGGTTCGAATTGGCCAAACTTTTGCGCTTTTGGATAAACAATACCAGTAAAGGGTGGGAGGGTGGGGGGGGAGGGGGAGGGGGTGGTTCTCGGTTTGTTCGTTACACGAATCTCGAATGACAAACCGACCGAATTTTCATCGGCCGACAATGCGATGCGTTCGTGATAATAATAATAATAATAATAATAACGACGATAATGATAATAATGACAAACAAAAACATTACGCTTTACGGGTTACGGGAGATGTGTGGTGAATGATTGGGGGAGGGAGGGGGGGGGGGGGGGGGTCGAGAGAAACGATCGCGCGTTAACCCCTTCTACGTGTAACAATGTGGCGCGCGAGCGACAAAGAGTCGAGGGGGGTGCGAGCCCGGCGATTGGCGACCGGTGCCGGCAGCGACCCCAGTCAACGATACAACTCACCGCTCGTCGCACCGGTGCGGGAGAGGGCTTTAAATTCGAAAAATCGAATCCGCACACCGCGATTATATTGTTCGCGATCGTCGGACCGCGACGGGACATTCGACGGCACACATGGCGAGTCCGTCACAATGATAATTCGCTGCCCTTTAAACGCGGGACGTCCTCGGGATTTTTGTGAAAATTTTTTTTTTCGATTTAACGAAGTTTTAAAACCCTATCCGATGGGAAATTTTCCGCTGATTCCAAATATGACCGGTTTTTGCCCGAAAAATAAAAATTTCGAGGAGAAAAACGTGAAAAACGATTTTTCACTTTTTGCGAATTTTAACGCTTCACTAGAATCGATGTCATTTTTTTTTTGGATGGATGGATTCTCAATTTTCTTTTTGCGTTCGAAAGAAGACACTTCAACGAAGAGAAAGCCGCCAGGCGGAACGCGATATCTCGATTTTTGAATTTTTTGCAGATTTTTAAAGTCGACTCTCAAAAATCGCAATTTTTTAGAAGGGATTTTTACCCCTTGCCATTTTTCCCAAAATTTGATGAAAAAAAAATTTTCAATTTCGCAAAGTTCAAAAACCCTATCCGATGGGAAATTTCCCGCTGATTCCAAAAAAGACAAGTATTTTCCCAAAAAATAAAAAATTCTCGTAGAAAATCGCAAAAATATGAAAAATTAATTAAAAAAATCAACTCACCGGAACTGACGGTATTGGTGTCAGCGTCGACAGATTCGGTTTTGAGCTTCTTGGGCAAATCGTCCTTCTCCGTTTCCTCGGTGCCTTCGGTCCGTCTCTTCGGGGTCGAGCTCGCGCTCGCCCTGAGCTCGATCGGACTGCCGGCGTCGGTCGGATTGCCGCTGCCGCTCTGCGGCGTCGGCGGACTCTCGACGCGGCTCGCGCGCTTGTTTATCGGCGCCGAGATGCTCGGCACTGAGCTCAGCTTCTCCGTGTCGACTCCGGTCTTCAGGGCGAGCGCGTCCTCAGGATCGCTGTCCTCGTGGGCCGCCGCCGGGGGCGGACTGTGACAGCCCTGGAGGCCGCTGCGACAGTGATTGACCTTGTGCTCGATGAAACGCACGATCTCGCCGAGCGGGTACGAGGCTCGGCAGCCTCCGCACTGGACGGTGTCGGGCGACGTCGGACCCTGCGACGTTTCCGCTGTAATGACATCAATAAACGAACGATATCAAAATTTTGCTCATTTTATATTTATTAATTCGTACGAAAAAAAAAAAAAAAAAAATCGTCGATGACGATAACGAATATTACCGAATATTATTATTAATATTAATAATAATAATAATAATAATAATAATTATTATTATTATAAGGCAACGTTTCCGCTGTAATCACACCAAAAAACGAACGATATAAAAATGTTGCTCATTTTATATTTATTAATTCCTAAGAAAAAAAAAAAAAAATGATTCGTTATCGATAAGACGACGAAAATCTCGGTTTCTCCATCTAAGCCCCGATAAATAGATGCCTAAATTAACAATAAATAGGACACTAATGGCGGTTCCGGAGCGGTACGATAAGGATCTGCGGACCGTTAAGGAGTAGACGACACTCGAGACGATTGCCAGTATATTGGCAGCAGATGACTCGCATATATATATATGTGAGGATTCGTATACGTATTACAGGCGTCTCTCTTTGGGTTCTTTCGCCGCGAGAGCCGGACTGATAATTCACCGTGACGCGGTTCCCGCGGCCGCAAAGAGGTCCCGAGGTCACCCGCAGACGTAACAATTCACTTTTAGGGGCCCTCGAGGAGCGTCGTTGGCGCTGGCGAAACCCCCGTTATATATATACGATATATACATGTATATATATATAGATGTAGGCGCGCTATTGCCAATGGGGGGCATTAACATAGAGATTGGCAGGAGTTCATATATCGATCTGCGCATCGCTCGCAACCCCCACGCCTCGAGTGCCGTATTCGAGGCGCGCCTAGACCTTGCGAGACTCGCGGGGGGAGGGGGAGGGGGGGGGGGGGTGGAAATACCGTCGAGTGTGGAAGAGACGAGGAAAAAAAAAATTCGGCGAGACGTCTGCGGTAGAAAATCTCTGCCCTTGCGCTTCGATTGTCTTGCATCCCTTTGACCCCCTCCACCCTTTCATTCCGTCTCTCTCTGCACTGAGCAAAATCCATGGGATAACAATGCGAAATATAGTGAATTTTACGAGACAAATTGGTCACAGGTACTATAATATATTTCCAGTTACATTAATTAGCGCCGCGAGAATTATAAAAAAAATGGTTGTCCTCTCAGACAACAATGTCCTCTCAGGCGATTTTTCAACCCCTTCAAAATATTCCAAATTTTGTGACGAAGAAATAAATTTGCAAAAAAGTCAATTGGTTGCGTGGAAAGAATTCAGTGGAAGGGTTGAGACTGGTCGGAGTAACATTGGGGCCGTTCGATTCTTTCTGGGCGGAGTCTGCGTGGACTGCGGTATTTGTTCGCTTGACCAGCGGGTGGCTAGTGGCTCGCAGAGCGCAAGTCCGAAGCCCAGGCCAGGCCACTCCTTTGGCACCCTCTCTCGCTCACCTTTTTTCCCATTCCGCTCGCGCACCGTTCAGCAGCACCCACGCTCTACCCTCGCCAGTGCGATTCATGAGGGGTGGCCGCAGTCGACCGCTCCGGAAATTCGTCGAATTTTCCGGTGAGGGGGGGTTGCGATAGTCAGCTCCAATCCGCAGCCGCTTTGGAAAACGCCTCTCACCAATGCGCGATCAAAAATAAAATCCAGGCGATAAATTTTACAGATAAAAAAAATATATATATATGTTCAAAAGTATCCAAGCCGGAAGCTGTCCGAGGGTTAAAAACACCGACGGACGACAACAGCCGTCCCCTTTTTCACGCCGGAGACTCGCGTCCCCGGTTTCCTCTTTCACCGACGACGCTGAGATCACCGATCCAAGATTCTAGATCCGAGATCCAAGATCGCCGAAGGTTTGCGGGGGTTGCAGCCTCGAACGGTGAATGCCGGCGAAAAAAAAAATCTGGGCAAAAAGCCGAAAACGGAGAAGAGTCGTGAATTTATTGTAACCCTCCCCCTCCCCTCCCCCCCAGGTTGGTATTGAAGATGTGGAGGAGAGAAAAAAAAGTAGAGATGGAAGAGAGAAAGAAGGAGAGACTGAAATCTCGGGTCGACGCTTCAATGCGGCAGCAGCGGCGACGTCGACGGGTCCGTTATGTTCGCCTACGATTCAAAAGCGCTCGGTTAGAAACAAGAGACGCGCGACCGGTCGTTAGCGACAATGGGCTTTTGTTTTTTCGGGGGCAGATGTTGTGGACCGAGGCCGGAGCCGAGTCTCTCTCTGGCTCCCCGGCTACCGGGACTCGCACTGCTCGACGCGATCGTCGTGTGTGCGTGCAACCCGCCGGGACCTCGGCGCAGTCGTCGGGCGACCGGTACAGACCCACTTCTCGCACACGTTCGTCGCTCGCTGGTCTTGCGGAATTTTTTCTATTTTTTTTATTTTTAAAAACAAAAAAGCGAATCTCGCGATTTTTCCGCCATTTTTTTTGGCAAAGCTTCTAGTAAAAATAAAAAGGAAAAGTCGTCGTCGGTCTTGCGGAATTTTGTTTATTTTTTGTTATTAAAAAATAAAAAGGAAAAAGGCCACTCGCTGGTCTTGCGGATTTTGTTTATTTTTTGTTATTAAAAAATAAAAAGGAAAAGGGCCACTCGCTGGTCTTGCGGAATTTTTTTTATTCAAAACAAAAATAGATTCTCGCAAAAGTAGATTTCCTCGACATTGTTTTTTTTTCGCAAAAATCGCAGGGCTCGGAAATAAAAAGGAAAAGAGAGAAGTGGAGGAGACTCCAACAGTGAGAGTACCAACCATACGGCCACATTCGCGATACAGACGCGGCGTATCAGTATCAGCAGCAGCAGCAGCCTCGTCGAAGAAGGACGACGACTACGGCGCGGCATAAAATACAATATCGCCTCGGCGAGCGTAAGTTGGATTGCTTACAAATTGGCCCATACATCTGTAATGCCCGCGATCACGATACATCGGGAGGAAGCAAAAATACAGTTACGCTTCGCCGTCATCTCCTCGTTTCTTCCATCCTCGCCCAGTCCACCCCCACCAATCCCCGATCGTCGCATTCGTCGAGATCGAATATAAATCGCTGAGAGCCTCAATCGTCGTCGATATTGACCGCGACGAATTTTTCCTAATTTCCAATAAAACCGAACTATCGATATTGCAAAATAAAAAAAGCGTCGAAACGTCTCTAAAAAATTTCTTCTTCCTTACACAACGTCGAGAATTTCGAATATAAATCGCCGATCGTCGTCGATATTGACCACCACGAATTTTTCCTAATTTCCAATAAAATCGAACTATCGATATTGCAAAATAAAAAAAGCGTCGAAACGTCACTACAAAATTTCTCCTTCGTTACACAACGTCGAGAATTCGCCAGACGTCGATGCTGCTGCTGCTGTTGGCGTCTCGAGTCGACTGTAACCATCGATAGAGTCGCGAGAATCGCCCGGAGCGATGTCCTTGTTAGGACATTCGTCCTGTCAAAACGTCCATGGGACGCATCCGCGGCGGCGAGCCAATCGAATTACGATCATCCCCGGGGCTCGTCTCTCTCTCTCTCTTCGAGTCTCCAACAGCAGCCCCGACCCCGAAACCAATAATTCCATTATCCATTAGTATTGGGTCGCGCCAATTTCCTCTCCGTTCTCTGCGACTCGACTCTCGGTCCACCCACCCCCACCCCTCCCCCTCATCCCCCCCTCCCCTCGTGGCACACGCGAGACTCCAACGGATCGTGAGTTGCGTATTGGACGAAATAAGCGACACGAATTCTGCAGGTTTTTCCAGAGATCCGCGAGAGACGAGGACGATGAATAAGAAAGGAGTCGATACGAAAAAATCGAAATGAGAAAGAGAGAAGGGGAAAAAAACGTCTCTCCCTGTATCCGCCTCGGATTAACTTATTTAATCTCCTCCCCCGAAACGTCACGTCACGTGATCTCTTTTTTTTTCTCTTCTTTTTTTTTTTCGCGTAGCCTATAGCACAAAAGCTCGAGCGGAGAGGTAATCCGATAAGTAATAAGCATCGCCAGCATCGAAGTACTCCGATTCGATTGCCGCAACGGCTCGCGTTCTGTATTTTCGCGGTGTTATTCAACCATCGGTAACGACGTCCTCAGGTGAATTTTGTCGCCGAAGGGTAAAACCGATGATGAAAAAAAAAAAATCGTGACAATACGAACCGGAAGAGGATCGACGTTTTTCCATCGCCATTATTAACAGTCGACTGAAAAATAAAAATATTCACTCCGAAAAATGCACCACTGGAAAAAACTCGAAAATTCACTGTAATCGAATCCTTCAACTGAGACAGGTTTAGGTCCTTCGGTTAGGTCGACTTCAGTCAGGTCGACCCCTGACCTCCCCCACTCCCGAATATTTTCCGCGTTTTTCTCGAGATTCGCAGGCCTCGAAAAAATATTCGAGGCGAGCTGGAAAATTAATATCGGCTACGCGCGGCCGAGTCTCGTTCGGTCCATGCTCGGATGCTGACTGCCCCGAAGATCGCTCGCTGCGCACGAGGAGGGGGGATGAGGGAGGGAGGGGGGGAGCTAAGGGGGCACCGGGCCTCCGAACAGGATATCAAAAGAATGGGCAGGACCCTCGTGATGCCCAAGAGTAGCGGCAGCAGCAGCAGCAGCGCCTCTTAAGGCGAGCGGGGCCCGTCTGTAGAAGGAGGGGGGAGGGGTGGGGGGGGCACCTCTCCCCCCTCCTTCTACATGCGGCAACGAACCGATTTTTATACGCTTGGAAATATCCCCACCACTTTTTCCTGTCTTTTTTTCCACGGTTTTTTTCTGCGGAGGCTCTCTCCGCGCATGCGCGAACTCGATTTCAACCCTCTCGGACTTTTCTTCAGGGGTGAAGGTTTTTTTCCCTCCCCTTTGTGAATTTTGGCCTCTCTCTCTACTGCAGCTTCGGGGATGAAAAGCGCGACCCCCGGATCTTCATCCCCTTCTCGCGAAGCTTCTTCTCGCGTTTCTTCGGGGTTCTCGCGGGGGGGGAGGGGGGGTAAAGTCGGGGACAAAGGGCTCGAAAAATGGCCGTTTTTCCGAGCCTCGGGGATGGTCCGCGAGAGGAAAAAAAACGAACGTTGGATCGGACGTAAAAAAAACGTTGACCTGAGGAACTCTGGGGTAGGGATCGAAGGGGTTGAAAAAAAGGACAGAAAAAAGAATGAAAAAGTGCCGTCGATACCGGTCAACGAACCCTACGTTTTTTACGCTGGCAAAACGAGTTTGTATTTTTAGCCACTTTGTCATTTTATTCTATAATATGACATCTTTGGCAAAATTTAAAAAATTAAAAAAAATCAGCCATTTTCCCCGCAAGTTAAAAATTAAATCTCCAGTCCATTTTCTAACCGTGGGAAAAACCAGCGAACGGGTTATTCGAAAAATATCTCCGAGAGTCGAGAACAGCAAGTGTAATTTTTCCGGCGAGAGTCCCTCGGGTCGAACAATCGAGCGAAATCAGTGACCGCGACCGACGTTAGTCGGTCTTCTTCGTCTTCCAACCCGAGGAAAAATAGCTTCAACGGCTTCTCACCCCCGCCGGACGCTGGTTATGAAAAAATATGAAATCTGGTTCTCACGGATTCTCAATGGGAGCGAGTTCGCCGCTTGCTGCTCGCCACTCTCCACACGTCTATCGTGGGAGGATCTGGCAGCGGAGCCCTTTTTCTATAGTCCGGACGCTATATAGGCTATATACAGCGAGAGAGCGAGAGAGACAGAGCTACGCGCACGGCAGGACATTGTCCATTGAGAAGCGCGGCGAACAGGTCCGGCCGCTGACCTGTCCCTTTCAATCCCCGGCGGACAAGCATTTCGTCCTTAGAAAAACCCTTTGCCTACGAAATTTTTTCGATCAAAATAAATCATGTGGGTACAGTTATGTCCAGGTGGCTTCGTAGGTTGGTTCGGTCGACATACACAGGAAGAGAAACGGAGACAGGAGACCATCACTCTGGTTTCCACGCTCGAGATTCTCTGATTCCTCGAAACTTTTCAACACATTTCCCACAGATATATTCGTGTGTGATTTTTCTACGCTTTGTCGGAAAAATCGCTGCGCACCTTTTACGCGTCGATGAGTTTTTGGGTCTGGATTCGGACGACGAATTTTTCATAGCTTTTTGGATCAGAGGACATCCCTTTTTGGATCAGAGAACATACCTTTTCGAATCAGAGAACATACCTTTTTGGATCAGAGGATAACCCTTTTCGAATCAGAGGACATCCCTTTGCGAATCAGAGGACCAAGAATCGTGACGCGAAAATGAAGAGGGTTGGATATATGAATTGTTCTTTCAGAGTTTGACGCGAAACGAGTTGAATGGTGAATCGCGACCCCCGCACGCGCTTTTGTATTGTCCGGCATCGTCGTCGCGTCCGTCGCTGCTTAATTAGAAACTTCTATACGAACCTCGTTACATTATTCACCGCCAGCATCGCTCAGACTCCGTTTTCCCAGCAACGACAATCCGCGAAAATCCGCACGCAAAACTTTTGGCGAAACAAACCGCGCGTCGCGAGGCCAACGCCGCTACTTCGCTGCCGGCCAACTCTGCGAAGTGGCGAATCGTGTAAGCGCGTAATAATTAATGAAATTTTGTGAAATTCACGAAAACGAAACAACCGACGGAATCGCTGAGTACAACAAACTGCGCGACATCCAAATCCAACGATAATGAGGACTCGGTTTCATTTGCGAATTATGTAAATTTTCGCCTCGACGGTAAACATTTTTTTAGAATTTTTTTTAGGGAAGTTTGACCCACTTAAGAATTTTTTGTGGGAATGTATGTTTAGTTTTATCATTGGGTATTTCCTATTGGGATTTCGCCATCTTGAGAAATGACTTTATGGTGGTTTTTTGTTCCTCGCCCCTTGCGGAGTACTCGAGGAGCCACCCGGGGTGATTTACACCCCTGTGGATTCGCGATCATTGGTCCAGTCGCGCACAATGGACGGTCCGGTGACTCGTAACCCTTTGATTGTCGAAATAATAAAGTTTGCGTCCCGTCGTTCCTGGTCATTATTATCGGCGGAGCCAATAAAAATGGAGGACCGTCGAGCGGTGGTACCGTTCGCCGTAATGGCTCTCGATTCGCTCGTCGCGATGGCGGACGGCCAGAAAAAAAAAATCACTGAGTACCCAAAACACATTAAAAAAAAAAAAAAATTCACATGTTTCGTCATGTACAAAAAAATCATTAATCGTCCTTTCGCCGTAATGGCTCTCGATTCACTCTTCACGATGGCGGACGGCCAGAAAAAAAATCACTAAGTACCAAAAAAAAAAAAAAAAAACTAAAAACTAAAATTCCACATATTTTTTTATGTAAAAAAAAATCATTAAAGGTCACGCGAAAATTATACGCGCAATGGTAACGAGGAGAGGGGTCGATCCTTATCATCGGAATTCTCGGTGGCAACGAACCTGAAGAATCCGCCCGCGAGTCAAGTGCCTGCGCACGCAGCCGCAGAGTGAGACAGAGAAAAAAATCCAAGAGAGAGAAAGAGAGAGAGAGAGCCAACTAGACGTTTCCCTGCAAGGCCGCCGCCTTACGGTTCTTCCTCGTTTTTTTTTTTTTAATAACCAACTTCCGGTCGCCGGGCGCGTTCCCATAGCGAAGCAGCAGCAGCAGCAGCTGAGCGACGATCGCGGTTCCCGCGTGGCCGTCGGCAGCGATCTTCACGGTCGCTTATGGCCAAAGCGGCGTCGTCGCGAGGACGTCGCGCCGAAACGTTCGGTACCACGAAAGTTGGGGAGAAAATCTAAAAATGTTTCACGCGCTGCAGCCGAGAGAAAAAAAAACGAGAGAGAGCAGAGTGCGAGTTCCCCTGAACTTGCGGCTACGCTCGTGGCCCCCGCGACCCGTAGGACCGTTTTTAGACCTATTTATAGATGTCCGAAGACACACGGAGTGTCCTCTCCTTACAGTCAAACCTCTCTCGGCGACTCTTTTACCCCACTGAGCCACATTTAACACTGAATTTGTTCACTGTTAACAAATTCTTTCCTCAGTCCCGAAACGAGACTCCGACGCTTAATCCTCGCTTTCCACCAAAGAAACGCAAAGAATTTAGCATTCTCCTCCAAGAAAAGTACATCAGAAAACACGGAAAAGTCGGGACAAGGTCGACGAAGGAGAAACGCGAAAATGGAAATCGAGTGAAAGCTCATTAATATTCAAAGCACCGGAGGCGCTGTTTTAATTCGACTGCCGCAGGTCGAACAGGTCAGGGTGTCGATGTATATACACCGATCTCGTCCCGAGGATCGAGGAGCAGGTCCAGGACGAGATAAATTATCCCAAGCTTGACTTTCGAGGGCAGCAGGTACACTGGAAGCGAAAAGGAAAGATGAGGAAGACGAAAAAAAAAAGCATCGCCGGCCAACAGACGGATGGAAAAGGGCCGAAGAGGTGTCCGGCGAACCTGCGAACCCTGATGGGTCATGTCCTGGGCCCCGATTGGTGCGACGAGGATGAAGGGGGCCACCTTACTTCCTGGCTTGGGGAAGTCCAAGTGAAGGGGATCGAAGAGGATGAGAATGAGAAAAGTGACCCTTGGTCAGGTAGGGTCCCTTTTCCCTTTGGCTCTCTCTCTCGCCCCCCCCCCTCCCCCCTTCACCCCCTCCCCCCTTGCCCGGCAAGTGGAAAGCCCGAACCGCGAGGCGACAAAGCGTATAATACGAGGCGATTATTATTACTCCAAAGGCGTTCGCACCTTCGAAGGAGGGTGGCTATATATACGTGTGTATGTATACAGGACGCCTGTAGACGTTGGTGTGGAGATCTGTGGGGCCTGGACAATGGTCGACAATGGACAGGGAAACCGACACTGCAAACAACATAAATATTCCAGTGGCCTTCTCTTCGAGCCCTCGTCGTCGTCGTCCTTCGTGTCAGCGACGTTGCGAAGAGCGCCCTTCGACGTTTGTGGCTTTCGACGACGTTTTTCAGGGATCGAGAGTGTTTTCGTTGACCCCCGGAGCTTTGGCTTTGGAGATGTGATGGGCGAGAAAAAGAGGTTTTTATTAGCGGTCAATTTTTTGGGGGGTTATAACGGGTAGCAATTATTAGGTGATTTTTAGGGGCGCTTTAGGGTGGATGTAAAAATTCCGATTTTTTAATTTTTCGTCACAACTCGTTCAGGGTTTTTATTGGCGGTCAATTTTCGGGGGGTACAACAGGGGTGCCCCAATTATTGGGTTATTTTGATGGCGCTTTAGGGTGAATGATACAATTATGATTTTTTTTTTTTTTTTTTCGTCGCAATTCGTTTGAGAAAAATAAATGCCGAAAAGACCGAAGAGCGAAACGAAAGAAGTAGCCGACGAGAGCCAATAAACTCGGGGCCCGAGACTCCTGAGTCTCGCGAAACGAACCCGATGACGTCGTATTTCAGCCGAAATTGCCCACCGCCAGATTGGATGGACGATATACAGCCAGTAGCGGCGGCGCTAACGGAGTAACTGAGGGCGAGCGGCGAGAAAGACGGCTGAGACTTCGCCATCGTCTATCCGCCGATCGATACTTAATTAATATGAAGCCCGCGACGACCAAAGTCAGCGCCGACCTCTATCGATCTCCGACGAAAATCGCGATTGACTCCAATTGTAAAACGAGATTAAAAAAAAAATCATTAAATTCGGATAAATTAATGATTACGCGAGTACGAAAATAAGCAACGAATTGTTGCGACGGGGATAATTAATTGGCTGTTGGTTCGTCGTTCGTCGAAGTGGAAATAATTTGTCGATACGGTTGCAGAGAGTGGTGAGAGTCGATGTTCGGTCCGACGGCCGACAGGCAGCGCCATCTCGTCGATGTGGCGCCAACCAACCAATGAAGGGGGAGGAGAGGGTGGTGGGGGGTGGTCGAAGGGTGAGGGATTTTCGTCAAGAAAGGGGGGGGAGGGATGAACGCTGCCTTAAAGTCATTATTTTCCAGCGATTGAACCCTCGCAACTTTCGATTGACTCGCAGCCTCACTAATAATTAAATTTTTCAATAAATCACTAATTTTAAACGCGAGATGAACGAACCTTAAATCGCCTTCATTTTTAATTCCCCAATTTTCACCTGTTCCCTCTTCTCTGTCTCCGATCGTCCGCGCGTGCCGAGAGTCGCGAGGAGAGCGGAGACTAAAAAAAAAAAAAATGGAAAAAACAAACCAACCGGATTCTCTCGGCTTCGCGTTACCTGGTCGCGTGTGCTTCGGACCCTCCGAGACGCGCGCGCGGAGGATGCGAGAGTGAGTAAAAAAAAAAAAAGGGGTACGCGCCACGTGCCAGCGGCGAGCGCGCTGCTGCCTCTCGCGAGGCAAGAGGAAGGGGCGACGAAGAGGGAACAGGGGGGAGGGGCGCCCTAAGGTTAATCTGAGAAATCAAGTCAAAGTAGTTTTTTGCCCTCCGCGGGCGCCAAACAAGAAACCAAAGCGAGTGGTGAGTCTCGATTTGCCTTTCGCTGCTCAATAATTTTCACTATTTTGTATTTTACTGCTGCGAAGCAGAGAACGAAAAAAAATCACCTTTGGTCCATTTTTAGCCATCACATTTAAAGCAATAAACCTATACATTAAATCGCATTATGCGAATATTATTATTATTATTAATATTATTAAAATTTCACTATACATTAAATCGCAATTTAATGTATCGTTTTATTGCTTTAAATATGCTTTGTAAATAATAACAATAATAATAATAATGATAATAATAATAATATTAAAAATCTTGTAGATAATATTTCGTACATTTATGTGAATTTGTTCAAAATGCAATTATGAGAGGAAAATAATTTTTTTTAATAATAAAAAAAATTGCGAGTGTCGGTACATTTACCCTATTCTAATTTATATACGTGAGATGGGAGAAAAGGGAAAAACGACGGAGATGAGTCGACGAAGAAGCCTCGAGAAGGGCTTCCGACGGGTCCGCGGCGTTCAAAGACAATATTTAACGGATACAAGCGGCAGGGCATGTGCGCCGCACGTGCCCCGCTCTCGCGAGGGCCGCGCGTTAAACGCACTTTGTTTGCTAAATAACCGTCCGTCCTCTCTTCGGCTCTTCTCATCGGTCGCGCAGCGGCTCTTTACCCGCGCGCGATGATCTCGAGTGCACCTCCATCGCACTTTGCACATAAGACTCGAGGCTTTATTCCGCGGCCGAAAGTCCGAACTCGCGACCGAAGCAATCGAGGTTCCGCAATGTTTCGGAGCAGAGGGATTATAGTTACAACGTTCGCACCTAACTACCGATCCGGCTCAATTAAATCTTAAGTGCTTTGGCACTCGAAGCACAGTCGCCGATGGTTCTCTCGCTTCTGATTGGCTCAACTCTTTCTCTATGTTTCTGTATATTTGAGCTCCGCAATTCGCACTTTCACCGCTATTATTTTTGTATCGCCTCATTTGCTGCCTTTTTTTTTTATACAATCTGTATTAATTCTGACAGCTGCTAAAAAAAATTCACATCTTTTTTGGTAATGCTCTGATCTTTAGGAAATTTAATGTTCCAGGATTAAATTTAATATTCCACCATCGAATAAATTTATACTCTACTCTACTCTTTTTCTGTCATTTTGTGTCCTATATAGATGATAATTTACGTTATCCTCACCCAAAGGCTCCGACGACTAACTCAGCGACGCGGAATTTCCGCAGCGGAAAAGTCGCTCTCCGAACTTTCATCCACCTCGTTAATTAGGCTTCCGCGTTTTTTTTTATCGCATTATTTATTTCAATTCCATGTCATTTTTATCGCGTATGTTTTTTTCTTTAGTATTATACACTCACTGATTTTTCCGCGACGTGTCGTTCGGTATCACCGCGCGAGATCGACGACGAGACTCCGACGCACTTCCGCTCTTCGAATTGTTTTCTCTTCTCGTGTCATTCTTTTTTTCTTTGCTTCCTCGAGGAAGCTTTGTTTCCGCGAAGAAAAAAAAAATGGTGTTCCGAGGAGCGCTCGCGGAAAAATTCGCGCGGTATCTCTTTTCGCGACGGCGTCATCGCGCCAACTAAAGAATATCGCAGTTGTAATTAAGAAAACGGCGGCGAGAGAGAGAGATAGATGCCGCGTCGGCGTCGACGACGTCGTCGGGGGTCGTCGGAGTGGCCCCCCCCGCGAAGGGGAGGGGAGGGCACCGAGACTACCCTACCGAGCGGCTGAGGGGGTGGAAAAGTCTCTGAAAACCGTGCGCATGACAATGCGATCGCTTTCTCTCTCTCTCTTCGCCTCGACGAGCTTTCCCTCTCGTTCTTAACTTTTTTCTCGCCTCCTTCTTTCCCTTCTCCCTTCTTTCCCTCCCTTCTCGGTCACTCTCACTTGGCGCGCGCGCGCGCGCGGCATCGTTTTTCTCGCTAATTAAAAATGCCGACGGTGAAGAACCGCGAAGCGATTTTTTTTTCACCCGAAAATGTGGATTAAAAAATATTTCAAATGGGATTTATAGACATTCGAATTGTTCGAATCGAGTTTTAAAAAATATGGATTAAAAAAAAATGGCTTTAAATGGGATTTATAGACGTGTGTTCGAATTGTTCGAATCGAGTTAAAAAAATATGGATTTAAAAAAATATGGTTTTAAATGGGATTTATAGACGTGTATTCGAATTGTTCGAATCGCGTTAAAAAAAAGTATGGATTAAAAAAATATGGCTTTAAATGGGATTTATAGACGTGTATTCGAATTGTTCGAATCGAGTTAAAAAAAAATATGGTTTAAAAAAAATATGGCTTTAAATGGGATTTATAGACGTGTGTTTGAATTGTTCGAATCGAATAATCGCCGTCTCGTGATTCGATTGTCCGCTTATTGTACAACTTGCGAGTTATCAGATTGAGTTGTAATCGCATAAGCGAGGAATTCGATTAAGCTTTGTTCGTGTGAACCACAAAATCGCTTATTTCTCGCTATTTGTAAACTTGGAAAAGTACGAAGTCGGAGAGAGAAATGAGTGACGGAACGAAAAAGAGGGTAAAAATAAGTAAGGAGGAGTTGGCGGCTGTAATTGTCGCAGCGTTGTTTCGCCGACGCGACGGACGAGGGAATAATAAAAGCGCGGCTACGGCGATAGGGATGATTGATGCGCGAGCGAGATTTCTCGGGGAATTATCGCGCGAGATCCGCGTCGGCGCTTCGTAAACACTCGAGACGAAGATTCAACAGGAGAAAACAGGAGTGCAACGGCGAAAATATTTCTTCCCCCTTCGGGCGATTTAACAGCGAGTTGCAGAATGAGAAAATGGGAAAAATGAGGAAAAACGATGGAAAAAAAAATTCGCGCTGATAACTCATAACTATTTTTTCTGACGAATTATTTATTCTAGCGGATTTTTTATTCTAGCGGATTTTTTTATTCTGGCGGATTTTTTATTCTGGCGGATTTTTTTATTCTGCCGGATTTTTTATTCTGGCGGATTATTCATTCACAGAATTTTCCCAATTATTCGCAGAATTAAAACCCAGCCTCTCAACATTCTCGACTTGCGTTACAATATTTCCCGGAGCAGCGGAGAAGCCACGAGGAATAAATTCGCCGAGCTCGAGACAATGTAACAGACTTTCGTCGAATCCGACGTCGAATCGTCGGAGCGACTGACATTGTAACGCTCGTCCGGTCGGCCGGCGCATCCACGTGATAAAAAAAAAAAAATACGTTTGACACATTTGACTCACCTTGCGCGATTCTGACCGCTGGCATTTTGATCCTCATGATGAATTCGTTTAATCGTCGACGTTTTTGGCGCGCGAAACAAAAACCTTTCGACTCCGTCTCGTCTTCGTTCTTCGCTTCCGTCGTCAAAATCGTGTTCAGTGTCGTCCGAATATCTTCCTTCGAACTTCCCCAATTCTCACGATTAATTCTCACGACGAAGAATTAAAAAAAAAACAAAATAAATAAAATAAAAAAAAATAACCCGGTAATTATAAACCGGCGAGAAGAGCGACAGCAGCGATCAGCCCTATCACATCTTCCTCCCCCGCCGCCTCCGCTTCTTCTCGCTCGCTTCACTCCCAAAGTTCATCTATAAGCACTTTCCGACGTTTTTCCACTATCTCCCCAACGTTGAATAAAAAATAAAAAAATAAAAAATACAAAATCCACTTCGAGGCTCGTTTCACGTGTTCGTATTACAAACTTTTTTTTCCTCCACTTATCTCATTTCACGAAAACCTTTTTCTCCTCTCAAAACTGTTCACAATTGTCTATTGTTGTTGTTGTTGTTCTTTGTTGACAGAAATGCGCTCCGAGGCTCCAAAGGGTAGGTAAAACAACGTAGCTCGACGTGCGAACGACGATGACGGACGCTGGTCCGCGTACGACTGCCAAAAGTGCGAGTGGAGCGGCCGCCGGCAGCCGAAGCCGCGAGCGCGCGAGCAGCTTCGTGCGTGTCCGCAAGCGCCTCTCGGCGCTTGACAGGCCGGATCGCCGCGGTTACCGCGCGGTCATCTGGTCCCCCTGATCCAAAACCCTCCGTTTCGCTGGTCACGCGACTCTTCGCCGCATCACTGACAGCCAACTCAACTCAACTCAACCAAACAACCAAACCAGGACCCAAAAATCCCTTCGCACCAAATATTAAAAAAACACTCACACCCACTATATCTCACTCTTCTTATCAAACAATCCGATGCATTTTTTTTCCTCGTAACGAAAAATTTCAATAAAAATCCTCTCGTCCACCCTTATTTTTTTTAATTAAAAAAACACCTCAGTATTTTTTTTTTTTTATTTCTTCCACTTATCACGTTTATAGTGTTATCAAACGTTATTACGTTTATAGTGTTATCACGTTTATAGTGTTATCAAACGTTACCACGTTTATAGTATTAACAAACGTTATCACGTTTATAGTATTAACAAACGTTATCACGTTTATAGTGTCCAGTGTGGGGGGTAGTTAATTATTTAGCGGCTGTTGCGATTTGTCGGAGGCGACTGTCAAACGCGACAGCGGTCGTCGTCGACGTCGAAGAGGACGTTGGACGTCGTGCGGTGTTCCGGCCGGCGTGGTCGCGGGACGGCGAGTGTCGCGTCGGGGCAGAGCTGGCGTCTGCTGCTGCTGCTGCTGCTGCTGCTGCTGCTGCTGCGGCGACGGCGGCGACAACGTGTGGACCAGCGGCGACGGTCCGGCATGGGTCGTATCTCTGAGTGGACTGTGCCGGACGTGCGCCTGGCGCGCGGCTGCCGTTCGGGGGAACCTGGCGCGTCTCGGGGCTTCGGCACCGCTGCGCTGCTGCTGCTGCTGCTGCTGCTGCCGTACGTTCGGCTCAGCTCGGCGGCGGGGCCGAGCCGAGCCGAGCCGAGCCAGGCGCCGCCGCCGCCGCCGCCGGACACCCCACGCGTCCTCGGCGCCAGCGCGGGGTAGTTTTCAACCCCCCTGGCGTGTGCGCTTCGGTGGTGGGGATGAGGCTGCTCTCCGCTTCGGGGGAAGCGTTTTCGGAGCGAGAGAGAGAGAGGGAGGGAGGGCTGCGGGAAAGATGAAGGTGTGAGAGAGAGAGAGAGAGGGCTGCTTGTGGGGAAGATGAAGGTGAGAGAGAGAGAGAGAGGGAAGCCTGTGGGGAAGATGAAGGTGAGAGAGAGAGAGAGAGGGTTGCCTGTGGGGAAGATGAAGGTGAGAGAGAGAGAGGGATGCCTGCGGGGAAGATGAAGGTGAGAGAGAGAGAGAGGGAAGCCTGTGGGAGAGACGAAGGTGAGAGAGAGAGAGAGAGGGATGCCTGCGGGGAAGATGAAGGTGAGAGAGAGAGAGAAGCCTGCGGGAGAGACGAAGGTGAGAGAGAGAACGCTGCCTGCGGGAAAGACGAAGGTGAGAGAGAGAAGCCTGCGGGAAATACGAAGGTGTGAGAGAGAGGTAACGCTGGGAAACATAGAAAGGGAAACACACGGGGCGAAGACACTGGAACTGAGCGGGACCGAGACAGAGAGAGAGAGAGAGAGAGAGAGAGAGAGAGAGAGAGAGACGAGTCTGGGGATGGGGAAGACTCTCGCAGCCGACGATGCACCGCTCGCGTCGTGTGTACAGAGTGAGAGGCGAGCGAGTGAAGAGAGCGTTTCGGGGAGAGTGAGAGAGAGAGGGAGTAGAGGGAGGGAGGGAGGGTGGGAGAAGGACTGAGGCGATGGAGTGAGAGAGAGAGAGAGAGAGTGATAGTGGTGAGGAGCGGAGAGGGAGGACCGCACCGCGGGTGGGGAGGGAGGACGAGCTGCTGGTGCTGCTGGGGAGGGGAGGGGAGGAGGAACCGCACGAAGAGGGAGGGGGGCGCGATGTACACGCGCCTTTTTTTCACCTACAACCTCTTCCACCTCTGTGTGTTACTATGAGGTACTGATAGCAATGTGTGTGTGTGTTTTGTGTGTTGGGACTTTCCGGGATTATATTATGAGTTCGTCGACGCGGTGTCGGGTTAATTTCATTTTTGTGGCGAAGCAGTCGGGATGATTTTGTTTTTTTTTTTTTTTGGGGAGGGGGTTAAGGGTTGGTTGACGTTTGGAACGTCGGTGGATGGAAATGGGGATGGGATAGTTGCGATCTGTTGATCTTCGCTGCGAGTGTCATCGGATTTCGGTGGAGTTCAGTGATCAGTGTTAAAGGTTTGAGGGAATGTTTTTCGTAGAGGCGGACGAAATATTTTCTCGGTGCTTCGAGACTGGGAAAAAATGTTGGGAGAGGCTCGAGAGAGGCTTTTGAGAAGACTCGGGAAAATTATCGTCGACTGCGGTCGACGGTGTCTGTGATGATCTGGACAGTGTCGCACTTAGGTCAACTCGAGGCGAACCAGGTTTCTGTGACTCTTGGACCGAATTTCTGAACCACTCGAAAACATTTTTCGAGATTCGTGATACATTCCTCCTTATTTATCATCGCACGATACGACTGAAAAAAAAATGTGACGTTTATTAATTTTCATCGTTTTCACTGATAACAATGTAATACAAATTCGAAAAAAAAGGAAATGCCTTGTTTCGAAGTATCAAAAGGCGTCACTCGAAAAGTGTCGCTCCCAATTCGAGAAGAGCAAACTCCTTCGCTTTTGTGTCTGTCTTATACGTGCGAGTCTCCGCAGTCCTCGTGCGGTCAAAGGTTAATCTGTATTCTTTACGCTCGACGCTCTCGCGCGTCCGGAAAGTTCTGAAATTTCCACCGAGTGTCGCGCGCGCCGAGGCTGCTCCTCGGCCTCTGTGTGTCTCTCCTACAATTTTCAGTACATCAACGCGCCGCACTCGGCGAAGTTCTCTTGTCTCGCGCGCCAAATCTCGTCAGACGCTCGGTCAGTTCTTTCCGTTTCGTCTGACTCGACTCACACATCTCAGCGGCTAACGAGATTCTCTTTCGGCTCTCGCAAAGTTTTTCCGACCGCCGCAACAATCGCTCAAAGGAATTGCAAACTGAATGGATTGAACTAATTGAAAATGTATTATTATTATAATTATTTCATAAAAATGTACAATTATTATTTTTTTATACAAATTTAATATTATTGTCATTTTATAAAAATTTGCTATTATTTTTATTTTATTAAAATGCACTAGTATTATTATTTCATTTATATACCCAAAATTCGTAAAATAAAAATCTTCCGGACAATGTTATCATTTTATAAAAATGTCGTATTATTATTATTTTATACAAATTTAATATTATTGTCATTTTATAAAAATTTGCTATGATTTTTATTTTATTAAAATGCACTAGTATTATTATTTCACTTATATATCCAAAATTCGTAAAATAAAAAACTACTCTACAGCGAATCTAGTTTCAATTTTTTAAAATCCACCTATACCCAAAATGCATCGCCTAACCATTGTCCACCGTCCAAACTCGCGACTCCTAAAAACGAGAATATAAAGAACCCGAAAAAAAACACGTGCGCGCAGAGCCCCCCTCCCCCCTCCCCTTCCGGCGTCGCGAGTAACGCGGGAGTCACGGCGTTAATTCCGGACACCCGTTACGCGGAGACAAACGTCCAAAGGGTGAAAAAACTTTGGGCTGCTGCTGCCGCTGCTTCTGGCTTTGCTGCTACTGCTTCTGGTGTATATACATCGAACGGCCACCGCGTCTCTCGGTGACGACGATGCCCGCGTCGCGCGACGACGCTCGCGCGGTCCTCCCTCTCCCTCCTCTCCCCCCCCCCTCCTCTCCTCCTTCTTCTGCCGTCGTCTTCGCGCCGCGCATCCTGTTCGGGGGTTTTAAAGATTATTTTTACATCGGGGCAAAAAACGATCTGTCTGGCGTGCAGGACGCGCGAGGAGACCAGCGGGGCTCATGCCATATACACATGTGGCGAGCTCGACGCATCGGCGTTTTTTTCCCTCCTCCTTGGTCCCCCCCCCCCCCCTCCCTTCCCTCTTCTCCCTCCGTCACTGCGCTATCGCTACGCTCTGTATTAGCCTGCGTCCAGCAGCGTCTCGACGCTGCTCGTCGGCCAAGCTTGACGACGACGACGACGACGACGACGATGCGTCGTGGGAGTTTTACGGCGCGCGCGTTGCGTATATCGTTCGCCTTTTGCCGCACGAGGTCCGAGCTCATCGTCGTTGGGTTGAACCGACGACGGCGCGAAAACCGCACGATGCAGAACTGCGACGAGTGACACACGTGAGACGAGACCGAAAGCTCCGAATGCTCTGCGGCTCGACGATCTTCCCTCCCCCCTCCGCCCCACTTTTTGCTTTTCTCGGGTCCTCAGCGTCGATGACCTCAGCTAACAAAGAAGCTGGAAATACCGAAAGTTCGTCGGTGACCGCTTCTCTCTGTCCGTCCGTCTGCGATTCTCTGTCCGTTTTCGCGGTGAGAAAAATGTGGGAAAAATTGGCATACTTGGGTAACAATTGAGAAATATTTTTGAATTTTTTTGGCGATTTTTCCCAAAATTCTATGACTATGCAATACATTTTTTATCGCATATTCATAGAATTTTGGGAAAAATCGTAAAAATTTCGAAATGGTTGTCAATTGCCAAATGAGTATAGTGATTATTCCCATATTTTCTCTCCGTGTTGAGAGTCGGTGATAGGGCCGGCTACGCCAATGGCGACATGTGTAGAAGTCGCGAGGAGACAGATACCAAATATAACCGAGAGACGAGTGTACGTTTTGGGTTCCCTTGGAAAGGGTGTTTGGGAGTTTTGGTCGTCGCTTTCCTCCCCCTCCTCCCCCTCCCCCTCCGCTGGACGCAGGCGGAGCGAACGTTGCGCAAGGGTTGAGGGTCCTGGCGCTACGTTCGTCGAATGTAAACGCTGCAGCCTCGACTTAGGGCCCTATGAGATGTATATATACGTATATGGATGTATATACAGGCTGAACGTACCACACGTGCTGGGTCCTTGTCAGCCGAGCGTTTCGACAGCCCAGAAACAGCAGCAGCAGCAGCAGCAGCATCAGCAGCAGAGATTCTCTCCTGGCGCGACTAACGGGAGCTCCGAAACAAGGACCAAGCCCTTTTTCCGGAGACGCCTGGTTATGGCTCTCCGCACTCGAAAAAAGCGCCTCCAGATGCCCAAACACCTACGCGACACGACGACGACGACGATGGGACGATGGGTTCTCCCGGCCAGACAAACCAGACGGACAGACTCCAAAAATCCTCGACGACAAATAATCAACGACACGCCCGCGATTAATACGCTCAACAGTTTTGGGAAATTTGTGGTCTGTTCAGTTTTGCTCCAAAACAGAATTTGTGGTCTGTTCAGTTTTGCTCCAAAACAGAATATCCGATTAACGTGGGAAAGTCGGTGGTCCTCTGATACAATTTAAGAAAAAAAAAAAAAAAATTGTCCAGGCTCGAACGTCAAAAGTCCGAAAACCAAGTTTCCCAGGATTCCGGAACATTTTTTTTATTTTTTTTCGCAGCGTTATTTTTTTTCTAATCGTCGCCTCCAGCTGAAGGGACTCTCGGGGCGCCTTCCTCCGGTTCCCCTTTCGTTCGTGCGATGACCCGACGGCATTTTTTCCCATGTCCACTGGCTCCTGCGTTATTAAAAAAAAAATTGTACAAGAATGAGAGGGGGACCCTGGTTTTCCTCGGGTTCGCGAAGTCTACTTTCGCACGGCCCATCCGCAGCAGCGGCGCCGCCGCCGCCTCCTAGAGAGCCCCGGAGAGGTCGTCACCCAGCGTTAAGGTATTCGTGGCCGTCGCACCGAGCTGTAACATTAATTTAACGTGTGTGCGCGGAGCACCGAGAGAGGTGCGTGCGTTCGCATAAAAAAAAATATCCGTGTGGGGCCGCTCGGGAGGGGGACGGAAAAAAATGCTCGAGGGGCCCCTCGAGGGGCCCGTGCGGAGGGCGCCCCAGCGCTGACCCCCCACTCCGGTGTCATCCTTCGTCGCTCCGCTATAAGCAAACCTACCGGGGCCACCCTGGACGGGATCTAGACGGTGAGAGAGCGAGACAGAAGCCGTTTCCGCGTGTTAGGTGCATCGTGCGTTTATCGCACAGTCGCCTCGCATTATTAGCTCACTTAGTCACTGATTATTCACTCGCAATCGCGAGCAATCTTTTTTTTAATGAATTTTATTGGTGCGAATTTTTTTTACCGTTAGGCAGAGGCGATATAATTGTTATTAAAGCAGCTATCAATGTGTTTACCGTTAATTATAATACCGAGCCGTGGAATTGTTGAGTTTCTATTATTTTAAACAAGACGTTATTTTTTTCAAGATTTTTTTTTTCAATTAGAGGATGAATTAAATCAATGATAATGATTGCTCAAGAATATTTCAGGATAAATAAATTTACCCTGAATTTGGTTCCTTCCGTTAAAAAAATCGAACGGTCCTTCCGAGACCTTCGAGCACTCGTTTTTTTTTTCTTTTTTTTTTTCATCACACGTGGGGCTCATATTCTCGTCTCGCTATGAATAAAAAACCGCCTCGTCGCTGTGGACGAGGGGAGGGGGTCGGGAGGGGGGGGGGACGGTTCTCGTGGCTGCACCGGAACTCGGTGGACCATCGGGACGGAAACACCTTCTGCGCGCGCAGCAGAAAGCAGCGGGACAATAATCGACGAGAGAGAAATGAGCGGAGGTGAAAGAGGAGGAGAGTAAGAAAAAAAAACTGTCGGCCTAGCGGTACATTCGGCGCGCCCCGAGAGTGGCACAGTTTTCTCCAGGCGGGTCCGGAAGGTGCTCTCGCCCGGCCGTCCGAGGGATGGAAGGGGCGCTGAAAAAAAAAAAACGAAAAAAAGTTTGACGAAAAAACACCGAAATACACCGCTAGCCTTGTTAGCCGGACTGCGAGAAAATTTTTCTACGAGGGGGGTTGACTCTTCCTCGCTTGAAGAGGAAAACCTGCACCTTTCCCAATACGATAAAATTTGTGGGGTTCGATACGTGAGAATTTACGTTTTTTTACCTCGAATCTCACAGCACTTTTATGAAAACACCGCTGGTGGACGTTTTTTTAATTCCACCGCAGCGAGATCCATGGGAATTCAGGGGGAAAACGGAACTGAATTTTTTGGGAATGATAAAAAAAAACGAAACTGCGACGAATTCTCGGATATATATACAAGTTGCCATCGTTCCAGTCTGTCAGTTAACAGTATCAAAAAAATAATCAATCGCCTTCTGTTAAACCTGAATAAAAAATAGAATAATATCTTTATTTATCATTATTATTATATTTTCGTTATTATTATATTTCCATGATCTAACTCATTTATCAGGTGTCCAGCGCCTAATTTGAATGATCCACGACGTTGCATCCAACACGCGTAAAAATCGACGCCCTTAAACCCGAAAAAAAAAAAAAAATAAAAATTACATTTTCATTAGCCATCATCCAACTCATTTATTAGGTGTCC
Organism: Itoplectis maculator; assembly: GCA_964034905.1. Lineage (NCBI taxonomy): Eukaryota > Metazoa > Arthropoda > Insecta > Hymenoptera > Ichneumonidae > Itoplectis > Itoplectis maculator. The sequence goes on from OZ035865.1 coordinate 3,741,508, forward strand.
AGTGCCTAATTTGAATGATCCACAGAATCCACTATAAAAATCCAGTGGCGCTTTCTGTCCCAGCGTCGACGTCGCATATCCAGCCCAAGGAAAAAGCGAGGCCGTTACAGTCCCGTGGGTCCACTGACACTCACACACATCGAAAAATCTCCGTCCCCTCCGCTGCTCAGGGTCTGCATTTCCTTCTCTCTCTCCGAAATTTCTCCCTTGCACTCGGGGCCCCTCTGTGGGCCCGTTGGGCCCCTCGGGGCCCATCGCGTACAGCGTCGTCGCTGCACATCTCATCCCGACTACCCCGCTCGTCGTGATCCGCGTTCGCGCGCGTCTTAGTCGCCCCTTCCGCGCAGCCTCATCGGCAGATGGCCGGCCAAGGGGTAAGAAAAAAATCGGTAAAAAAAAACAGAGAGAAGAAGACGAACGTAAAAGCGTTCGGCTCGGACGCTACGAAGGAGGAGAAGAGAAGGAAGACAATTGGGAGGGTGAAAGGGGGGCTAGGGGGGGGGGGGGTCGAACGTGTGTGTAAAAAAAAGGCGGCAGAGGTTCGTAAAAAGCGATTGAAAAAAAATAGGGGAGGGGGGGAGGGGTCCGCGGGAGTGACGCTATATGTGAGAGGCACATATATAGTATACGCACCACGTGTTTGCCCTTCGACCGTCGCCGACGAGCGACAGAGAGAGAGGTAGCGAGGGAGGACGAAGGAAGCGAAAAAAAAAAGAAATAGAAAAAATTGACGAGACGGTATCGCGTTCGCGACGCAGATCTCGATCGAATTTCCACCATTCTTCCGATTTTACCGTTCGCCCATTATACACTCGCCGCTATACTCAGCAATCGGATCGCGTCGCACACTTGCGAGATTTCTTTCTCTCTTCGAGGCTCTTCTTACACGACGGATCTAATCATCGGAGTACCAGAATTTTTTGTCAATTTTTTTTCGTGTGTGAAATAAAATCGTTTAACGGGATCGGAGCGACGCGTGGGAGGTAAAGTAAAGCTCGACGATTTGGCAGAAAAATAAAATATTGTTTTTAATTTTCAATTTTTTTTTTTTTTTCAATTTTTTTCGTGAGGGAAATAAAATCGTTTGGCAGAAGGTGGTTGAAAAATTGTTATATTGTTTTCAATTTTCAATTTTTTTTTTTTTTTCTATTTTTTCATGAGAGAAATAAAATCGTTTGGCAGAAGGTGGTTGAAAAATTAATTAAAAGCCAGGGGTGCCTAAAATAAAAAATAAAAAATACAGAAATTGTAACTGTAAAAATCCGGCTGCTGTTCATGACGATAATGATGCTGCTGCTGCTGTAGCTGCTGTCCCGCTGCGGCGATCCCGGATCCCGGATGACCCGAGGCGCGTAACTTCCCAGGTAGAAAAATCGAAATTCGTCTATAATACCTCACCCCGTAAAAAAAAAAAAAGGAAACAAACCCCAAAGACTTAGGAGCAAGACGAAGACAGCCATCACCGTTTCAAACGATGCGAGGGAGGATATATCGTCGACCACGGCGCAGCTCGTTGCGCAGACCAGCTGACCAACCGTGGGAAGAGGTCCGCGACTGGTCCCTCTGCCCTTCTCGCGGCTCTCCTCATCCTCCACACATTTTTTTCCCTCCCTCCTCCTCTCATTCTTGCCTAACGTCGCTAACCTCGACGAGCGTCTTTCTAGCCGAGGAAAATTGCTTTTAAATTGGCGAACCGCCTCGGACACCGTCTTCAGAAAACAGCAGCAGAAAACAAACCAGGAGAAGCCTAGACCCCCCCCCCTCCCCCTCCCCCCTCCCCTGCCCCCTCTCCCCAAGAGAGAGAGCAGGTCCGGAATCACCGTTTCCGGAAAGCCGTGAAATTAGAGCCATTGTCTTTCTCCCTCTCCCCCTCCCCCTCTTCCCTCTCTCTCGCTCCGTTCCCACATTAATATGCGGAACGATTAAGTCGTTTCCTCGCGCTGCTGCTGCGGTGCGCCCGCTGCTCGCTGCTACCGTGCGGCTCGCGATCTGCTCCACTATTCCATATGTATACTCCGCTCATACGTGTGCCTATACATATATATGCGCCTTGCAAGCGTTGGATGGTGTACATACATATATATATGCGCTTGGAAGCGTTGGACGTGTATATACATATACAGGGTGATTCAGAATGTTTTCGTCAGCCGTTGAGTAAAAATAGTTGACCATCTCGGGAACAAAGTTACTTAGCCGTTTTTCGTAATTCGCAATATTTATTTATTTACAAGCATTAGAAAAAAAAATAACCAATGGGGACAAATAAATGAATAAATATTAAAAAAATACTATTTATTTATAGTATCTATAGTATTTTTTAAATATTCGTTTATTTATGTTCCCATTGGTCTACTGGTTTATTTATTTATTTATTTGTTCCCATTGGTCTATTTTTTTTCGAATTTTCAAGAAATAAATAAATATTACAAATTACAAAAAAAACGGCTAAATAATTTCGTTCCCGAGGTGCTGAACTATCGTTCTTCAACGGCTGACAAAAACATTCTGAATCACCCTGTATACATCGCTCGGAAGCGTTGGATGTGTATAGCCTCGGATGTGTACAGTTTAGCTCGACTGGTTATACTGTAAGTACACAGTGAAATCTTTCTAACGCTTGAAACGCGACCGAGAGAGCCCGTTAAGTCGAGGGAGTCGCGCTCACACGATTCGCGCTCTCTCTCATTCTGTCTCCGTCTCTTTCTCGCTCGTCTCTCGTCAACGTCCGCGCAGGAGTCGAGCGACGGCCTCCCCGTGTATATATCTCGTCATTAGCATTATCCTCTAACCGGGCGGACGACGCGGGAGAGCCTCCTGTGGCAAAAATTGCCACACGAGCTGCGAAGCACCGACGCCAGTGATTCTGGTGTCTGGCGATTTTTGGGATATTTTTGGGTAGGTTGATTGAACGTCAACGAGTGTGGTAAGGATTGCCAGACGTCTCCTGGCACTCGGAGACGACGACGACAACGCAATACACGACAGAGTCGTGGCACCGTTGGTGTACAAAGTCTCTCTCTCTCACTCGTTTCTGACGGTAAAGTACAACATTCGCTCGTACGTGACTATGTTCTGTGTATGTATGTATATATATAGGCGTCATTGTGTCGTGCGGAGAGCGTTGAGAGCCAATTAAAGAAATCAGGTCCGTCAAATCGTCTCTCGGTCAAATAATTAACGGGTGACGAGCAGCTTTCCTGGTGAGTGCAGAATGAGGTGCACATTTCATGGGGGGGAGGGGAAGGGGGGGGGGGAGGGAGGGGAAGAGGGGGCTTGGGATGGCAACCGAGGCGTATAAAGTCGCGGGGTGTATGAACTTGGTGCAAAAATTCCCATGATGGAGGCGAGAATAAAATAATCCGGCGGAGACGAAAGCGCTTCGCGTGAAAACGATGGAGGCTTCGAGGATAGTCGGTTGAACCGAGCCGAGGAAACCGGAGCGAAGGGAGCGATGCATTTTTTCGGCGCGAGAACCGTTTAAAAATAGTGCGCGCGACTCCGGCGCCTCCTTCCGCCGTCGACAACTGGCCAGGGGTCAGTAACTTCGCCGCGAGCGCGGAGACTGCCGAGGCTTCGGGTGGGGGCTTCAAAAATAGCCGATGCCTTCGCGGGGGGAAAAAATATATTTCTTTTTTTTCCAGGGCGAGAGCCGAAAGCTGAGACAGTGGAGCAGAAACGTTCGGGCGAAGGAAAAAAATCTGTCGGGGCTTTGGTGCGTTTGAATTTTCTTTCTACATTTTTTTACACAAATAATGAAATATTTTAACGTGGAGAAAAAAATGGGTATAAAAAGAAAAATAAATGAATAATATTTGGTGCGTTTGATTCTTTTTTTCTAATTTTTTATGCGAATAATAAAATATTTTAAGAGAGTAAATGGGGATGAAAAAAAAAATATTTGGTGCGTTTGAATTTTTTTCTAATTTTTTTACGCGAATAATAAAATATTTTAAGAGAGAAAATGCGAAAAAAAAAAAAATATTCGTGTTGACTCTGGAATAGAGGGATTCGCATTGATATTTTGTATTTTCAATTTTGACACTTACCGAAAGTTCTGACGAATTATTACGAAGCGACTCGAAGATGGCAGATGCATCAGGCAGCGTTGTCCGGCGCATTTGCGTGGCCGGCCCTTCGCGAATAGCTGCGGCCGGGCGAGCGCAGAGTCTGAGGATCCCGGAGGCCGGGCACGACGACTCATTCTCAGGCACGTTCCTCGCGACTAGTGAAAGTCGTCGTCGTCGTCGTCGGCTAGGAGAGAACCAACAGCAGGATCGACTCGACGCTGAGGAGGATGGACTCTCGACGTTTCGCGGTACACAAAGCGCCAACACTTGCTCGGCTATATATCCCGCATATATATATAAATATATATATAGCCGACGAGTCCGAGTCCAGCGCTGGGAGTGTAAGAAATGGCATTGTTATCTATTAAAATATCACGTGTCGCAATATACGCGACATATATCGTCATTTATATAACAATATAACAATGCCCATTCCTCGGACCGATTTAACCGACGATTAATCGACGATAATAATTCCAAAAAATTATTTAAAAAAAAATTAATTAATCGACGATAATAATTCCAAAAAATTATTACTTAAAAAAAAATTGACATGACTGCTTAGCTCTTCCTTCAAATTTTGCGTCACGTGGCCTGCGTTTTATGGATGGAATCGCGCAGAAAAAAAATCCACACACAGCAACTTATTTACGGTTAGCGAAGTCTCAAAGCTCTCGGATTTTATTGTTGCGCGTGGACCGAGAATTTTTCGGGGCGCACGAATTTTCTCCTTTCTTCCGATCTGCTTGCGTCGGTGTCGATCGCGGCCGATTGAATCCCGCCGAGTCACCGAGTCGAAGATTTTTCACGGTTGCGCCGATCGCACGGGCCCCGATTTCCCACAGCATTGTCGATCGCCGTCGCTGTCATATTTGCCTATGATTGACGATTCGTTCGCGCGACGACTGCGAGCCGAGCCAAAGCGATTCAGACGCAACGGCGGACGTTTACCGCGTTTAGCCGATACTCGCTGAACGCTTTTCGGACCTTCTGACCGAATGATGACGAACGCATTTTCATTCACTCGGACCCAAAAGCGAGGAAGCTGCGCAGCACCGAATTCCGGCAATTCTCGGTGATTATGACGACTCCGACGCGACGGATTTTCCGGACAAATTCTATGGATGAGAATGACGCGACTCGCACGAAAAATCCGTGATGACCGGCTGCGTAAAATGTTGACGCAACAACGTACATGAAAATATTTATACGTAAGATACATATCGCCAAAAAGTTCCACATGCAACATATATGTTGCGTATAAAAAGAGATATGGAAAAGCCATAAATACGACACACACGACATATATTTCACATATTAATATTCGTCGACATATATTTCACATATTAATATTTCCTTCTGTAAAATCAGAGCAACGCTCGGAAAATATTTTTCATCGATTGATTTAAACGCGTCAAACGATCCGAACTACTCACGATCCAGGAAATATGGATTTACGAACCAGAAGCTAATCCACTCCAACTGTCCAGCGCTTAAAAAAAAAAAAAAAAAAAAAAAAAACCCATATCCGTTTCATAGGGTGGCGCGAACGACTCCTACACTCCATCCAAGTAAAGCCAACGTCCGGCAGTGAAAAAAAAAAAAAAAGAACGGAAAGAAAAAAAAAGGTAACGCCGACAAATCGTAGCAAGATAAATTTGAAGATTTGCCCCATCGAACAGGAGTCCGATGCTTGCGTCCCACGAAATCCGGAAGAAGGGCGAGGGGAGGGGAGAAGAGGAGGGGAAGAGACTCGACGAGACGATCGAGCGCGTTCCTTATGCTGCCCGAGTCCGATCCCCGTCGAAAATCGAAGTTGGCGCGCGGACCGACGGACCGGATACTCAGAGACGAGCGGGTCGACCTGGTGAATGGTCCGCGCGACCGGCTAATCGTTTTACGAGCCACCCGTGGCAGCAGCAGCAGCAGCAGCCTAGACCTGCGTAGCCGCCTCGAAGACGAAAGAGAGAGAGACATATATATAGTCCACTGCACCCCGAAGCAGAGGAAGAGAGAGGGAAAGAGCTACGAATGAGGAGAGAGAGAACGAACGAAGAGCTCACATGCACACAGTGCCGATGGAAAGTACGTCAAGCTTGCGAAATTTTCGTTTACACAGCCGCGCGTCGGTCTGCGTCGACCGGCGCCCGTATCAAAAGTTTAATTGAATTTTCGGCCGTGGGCCACCGCAACTGTGAGATTAGGATCCACGCGTTTCTCCCTCTCTTTCTCTCTCCTACGAAATTATAAACGACGAGGCTTTAGGTATATAGGTAGGTTGCATAGCAGTACTTGCGATGTATCTGTGATCCTCTTCAGCATCTTCGTCATCTTCGTCTTATATCCCTCTGACCCTTGACGCAACTTTGCCGCGATTTTGGAGAGCTGGTCTATTATATAGCCAGCATGGGAATTATTATCTTAGCTGGCCAGAAACGAGAATTCAGCACTGAGAAAAATATTCAGGGGATAACAATGTCATATATTGTGTTCTACTATATAAATAATCACTATCATTTGGCAGCCGGTTTAATTATTTATAGTTTCGGGAATCATAAAAGCAGGCAGCATTTTTCTGAGTGAAGAGGCCAGAAATGCGAGAATTCGAGAGATTTTTTTTTTTTTTTTTTTTTTTTGCGCGAGTGCAATTCACAGCTGTGGTGGGTATCGATGATATTATGTGTATCGATCGACGGCAGCCTCGACCTTCTTTCAACTCGCCGGAAACGCGACGCAACGGAACGATTAATTTGCATAATTGCGCTCTATCCACGGGCTCGAGAGACGAGTGTAAAAAAAAAAGAAAAAAAATATACGACGATGGGTAGTACACTGAGCATGCGTTTCGCGCGTACCCTCGCGGCTATGAGGGTCAGATCGAATTTATCTTACTGGCCCTCACCTGTCCCATAGGATGCGGGTGCCGCATATTGTAACCACAGGCTCGACCAACTCTTTCGCCTGTGTCTCTCCGCCACGTGTCGGGGTACTGACCAACGGTACAGTCCACCACTGAAAAAAAAAATAAAAATAAAAATAAAAAAAATTATTCATTCACAAAGTTATATTATTTTTTAATTGTAAATAATTTCGCGCTTCGTTTCACCGTCGCAGCTTCGCCAAAGTCAGTATAAATAATCAGATCGTTGCAGTCCAACACTGAAAAAAAAAATAAAAAAATGATTCATTCACAAAATCATTTTATTTTTTAATTGTAAATAATTTCGCGCTTCGTTTCACTGTCGCAGCTTCGCCAAAATCAGTACAGATCATCAGATTGCTACAGTCCATCACTGAAAAAATTTTAAAAAATTATTCATTCACAAAGTTATATTATTTTTTAATTGTAAATAATTTCGCGCATCATTTCACCGTCGCAGCTTCGTCAAAGTCAGTACAGATCATCAAATTATTACAGTCCAACACTGAAAAAAAAAAAAATGATTCATTCACAGTCATTTTATTTTTTTGTAAATAATTCTGCACATCTTAAACATTGTCTGTAAAATCCTGACACTCTCAAAATAGTGTCCTTCGTTTCCGTCACAGGTTCGTCAAAGTCAGGACACATTTGTTGGGACTCCCCCTTCCCCCTCCCCCTTCTCTCCAGTCCCATTGACGGCAGCCGAGCCCGAACCCTATCAGAAAATTGGATCGCGCGTGGCCAGCTCGTCCCGCTGGTAATTCTTTATTTTATTTATTGTCATTTTTCCATCGCCGAGACTGTACGACCCGCATGTCGAAGCGAATAGCGAAGTGGCCTCAACTGCACAGAAGAATCGACGTCTCTCTCTCTCTCTGCGACATCGGAGCATCGGAAGGACACGGGACAGGCCCGTGCGTCACACTCGCGGCGAAAACGCGGGCAGGCCGAACACTGACGACGAAGCAGGTACACACCAACCACTATATGTATACTATAGTAGGTGTGTATATACATCAGAGGACCCGAGGCGGCCGAGCAGCCAACGTCGCCGGTTACATTATATTGTAGGCCC